>JASXSY010000408.1:0-301447 GCA_034509805.1 Sipha maydis
CTACATTTTATTTCTTATGAATGACCCCAATTTTAATTTATTGTTGCTTCGAAGCAACTATATTTTCTATTAGCTCTTTACATACATTTTTAATTATTGACTATTCTCCTAAGTTGTGATTTTTTGATATTGTCATAAACTTCATTTCCTTTGTATTTAGAGTCAAAGTATGCAATTTTTTTTACTATTGTAGCTCTTAAAAATTTTAAACATTCACCAAAATATAATTTTTTGTATACGCATCTGATAATAGTTGTACATTGTGCACAATATTATGTACCGCGTTGTAGTTTTATTATAATTAGGTATATTAATAATGTTTTTTTTTCTTCGTATTTACGACAAAGTAATTATTTGTTTATGGGGAATGTGGGTGAAAAAAAATGAACGTAGAAATTATAAACAGCAAACGAATGGATGTGTATTAAACGCAACGGATAGCGCTTCTTAGGAGTATACTGACATTTAGCGGTCGACAGAAGGAAAAGTTAATATTGTAATAGTTTGAAAATTAATAAACCACCATCGTATACACATGCCGTAATATTGTTTATAACAATTAACACGTATTTTTTCCCCGTGGAAATGAGAACCCACGCAAACAAGTGACTTGAAACATTGCGCACTAAAAATATAGGAGCATACAGTGGTGTTATTAGGATTTATTTACTGTAAGGTTGGTGTTTAAACGTATATTAAAACAGATTACATTAACCGCGATTTTCTCATTTTATTCGCTAATAAGTGACCATTTCGAAAATAAATAACTACAAAAATCAGCGTGATAAAAAGAAAAAAACACTCAAAATCCTGCGCACGTAAAATATCTAGGATATACATATTATTGTATATTGGGAACCGATCAATTTTCGCGGATATCGGTCAGCGGCGACGGGGAAAACATTATTTTCAACGAAATACGTGTACATTCGCTCGGTTGAAAAATTATAGCAATATTATATTATTGAATGTTTTGCACGTACATTTACGATGTAGTGTTGTTTGGAATCCAACTCAGCGGAAAAGGGTTGCCGGCAAGACCACATGCGTTTGGCGGCGATGGTGGCGGTGGCAGCGGCGGCGGCTGCTTCAGCGACCTGGTGGGGGTGGTTCGCGAGCCCTGTTCCGGGCCGCTTAACGGAGAGAATGCCCACAGAACGTTTGGAAGTCGCGTGCGGCTGTTCTACTGTAACACGTCCTCGGGGGTTGCACACGGTCAGCGGTGTAACGGACTTTTTTTATAATTTTTAATTTATTTTTATTTTTCAAATCCCCTCGCAACACGCGGCTGTAAGCAACATAATAATTCTCTCTCACACGTGGGCGAAGTACCACGCAAGACGTCGGTTGTACTCCACTCACGGCGTTTCCTCGGTTTCAAATATTCTCGCCGACATATTTTTTTCGTCAAGAGATCAACGGGGAAAATATCCGATCCACCCGATCAACGAGCCCCTGCCGTTCACTATCACGAGGCTCGGAAAAACGACGTTTGAACGGTGGAGGCCCGAATCAAATGATCGTTTCATGTAAGTAACACAATGTCATTATCATCATCATCATCATCATTATCATCATCAATATCAATATTACTATCGTATTATTAGTCGTAATCGTGTAGTTATATGACACAGTAATAGGTATATAGTGGCAAACGAAATCTTAATCCGGTGCACGACACATACGACGTTGGTTGATCGACACTTAGGTTAGTAGTTTTGTGACGAAAAGTTGGTCAGCACGAAAATAAACTATTTGTCGACAGACAATTGGCAAATTAGCGTAATTATTATGACCAGGCAGCCGTGCAGACCGCAATTAAATTATGTATTTACGTATTTAATTATAACCACGTAAGGCCTACATGTGTATTATACACGCGTTACTCGATGTCCAATCGACTCGAGTCGACGTGACGGATTTGTTAGCTAGCGGTTATTTATGAATTTATATATGAACGCGACACCCGATTGATGACATCGTCTGTTTATTTTATTATTAATCATGCTGTTCTAACAATACTGTGCCGGTAGAAGATGTATAAAAACGGTTCGTTGGATTCGTGCAGTTAGACTGGTTCGTGATTTATGATAACACGTATCTATCTATTCGTTTGTCGCGCGCGAGTTGAGTTCGAGAAAAAATATTTAAAATACAATTTACCGCATATTAATGAACTTTCGTAATCAACGCGACAAAAAGCCATACAGAGAAATTAAGAGATTGGTGATTCATTTTGTTCAATGTGCTCTACACAAACAATGCACTTATTTTATTTCCGTACCTTTAATATTGCTACCGTTAACAATACGTTAATTATCATATCAATGTGAGAACAATTTGGTTAAACTTGATTAATAAAATGTACTCGTTGATAAGTTGACGACCATCGTATATGCTGCATTTAATTATATATGAAAATACATTATGTTATGTAAACTATAACATTGTTTCATGTACTCAATTCAGTTATCTTAAATACGATTACTGTGTGCTTTTATGTAGAATGTGTTATAATAAATAGTTATTAAAATAAGCATCACATGAATTATGTTAGAATTAGTTTTATCTTTTCTTAAATTTTCTGAGAGGTGGCTTTTATAACGATTTCCTCCATTTTAAATGTATCATGTATCTAAATGGTAACGTCGTTGAACCTCAAAAACACCCTCCTCCAGCTCAACTGTGATAAGTGCTATCCTATTTTGGACGAATTTCTTGTCATTTATTGTTGTACGTATGAGTATATGGGAATTATATTAATAATGTATAAAAAGTAAGAGTATCAGAATATTATAATGAATAGACATTATTAATTGAAAATTAATTATTTATGTTGAATACGCATTTTCCAACCTCGATGAAAAACTATATATCGGAAAATTTCGTATGTAGACATGTTATTTAAATTGTAATATTTAATTGCTGGATTTCACAATTTATTAACTGTCACATTTTATATAACTTTCTTACACAACAATTCGTGTTTTAGAGCTATAGTATATAATGTATTTAATTTTAAGATGAGTTTCTTCTAAAATGTGTGTACTCATATGTCGCATTATAATGTGAGGTTAATATATTTCATGCTACTTAAATAACTTTGATAGATTGCGATTTGTATGACAATTTTATTAATTATTAACAGTGTAACAGCAGGTGTGGTTATATTAAGTTTACGTTTTATAATCATACATTTATACATTTAAAATATATATAATATATATATAAATACAAATGTTCTATATACATCTATATCAGCGAAATGGTAATAAATTAAACGTTTTTCTGTCCGTACGTTTGTTAAAACAGCACGCATAGGTACACGACGTTCGAAAAATAAATCTTATTCGTGTGGCACGTGATTTACAAATAATTACAATATATCATTTGTTAATTGATTATGATTAAACGAGATATAGTGTGAAATCAGAACTTGGTTAATAGTTCATCGCCTTGTAATTGAATATCCATTAATTGAGTTTATAATATATAAGATTGTAATCAGTACAATACATCAGTTAAAATAGCACTACAATAGTATTATGTGTACCCATACTACATTATATCTATTAGTAAATTATTGACCTATTCGTATGTCACATATAATGCAACTACGTAATATTACATTATCCTGAGTGCGATCGATATTTTCGATGTTTTTAATGACGCGTTTACGTTTTATTTGACAAGGTGGATCGTGGTAAAATCGCGACCGCAATAACACATAATAATAATATGATTGATGATAATATTTAGGTACGCATTAAGCATAAAAAATAACAACACATCGCTGTAAAGGATAAAACGTTAAGGAGACTCAATTGTACTCTCGAGAAAACCGTGTAGTCGTGTTATAAACATTATTTTTTGGAAACGATTTATTCAATATAAGGAGGTTTGATAGAATTCCTACCAATCACAGCGATTCCGACGAGGAATATGCAAGATTGAGATTTATTTTTCAGTAATGGTATATCCAGGATTTTAAGTAAATATTTAAGTTTTCGGTATATAAGAACAAAACGAATGGTGGAAAAATATTTGCTATATTGTTAATTTTATAAAAAAATATAATGATTTCGAGTGTTTAGAATTTTGATATCCTAATAATTTTATAAGTGAAATGTAAAAAAAAACGCTCTATAATAACGGTTAAAATTAATATTAACAATCACAATGTTCTATAATAAAAAGATTCCAATAATTTCATTAAACAAATAATATTTATATTTAATCAAATTGAATTTAGTCTTAATGGTATATTTGAGATATTAATGTATTTAATACTAACAATAATTTATGAACATGATTTCGTTGCACGTATTACATTATTTTCAATAAATTGCGCAATACTAATATATATATATTATATAGTCACACAATTATACTAATATATTTTGAAGAGCTGTTTTTTGCATTTAATGCACCAAAACCGTGGAGTAGCCAGGATTTTGCAAGGGAGGGGGGTTTAAGGAAAAATTAAATTTAGTTTTTTTTTAGTTTTCGTTAGATTTGTTGCTCAATTGATTTATTCAAGAACTAAGTTCAGGATATACAATATTATAATTATATGTTATAAACACCTCAATATAAAAATTATTTATACATATATATATATATATATTTTTTTATTATTATTAAAATAAATACACAATAATATAAATAATACATTGATTATAATTAAAAAGATGAGGGGGATTAAATACCCACCCCCTGTCTACGCCACTGCACTGAAATATTGTAATAATTTTTGACTAATGTATTTTATTTACAAACAAATAATTTTAAATTACATTGTGAATTAAAATTAATTTTTATTTTTGTTATTTTATTTTACTAAAATTATATGAACGAATATATTTTTACCGAAATTGTAAAATAAATGTTTTATTTTAAACCATGTAAATATATAATTTACGAATGAAACGTTTCAATTTTAAAGCATTGCCTTAAGTCAAATTTGAATAATTTATTTCACGTTGATAGGCTTTGATTTACATACATATACATATACTAGCTCAATTACCCATCCGTGAAAAAAAATGTTTATCTTTTTGTTAGGTTAGGTTACAATAGGTTATTATAATTTTAAACTGTGGTTTTCCTTCACATTTTAAGCCTGAATTAAGACTGGTAGCAATTCTCATTCTGGCATGAGAAAAAACTGTTTAGCTTATCAACTTTTTATTTGGTTGCCCATTGGTGGTAGTCTAATCCATAGTTTTAACTTAATATCTAGATGAATGTGTTTTTTTTTCCGTGCTGCCTCCGCTACCTAAAACCTGCTCTGCGTTGTACTCTTTCAATAAAAAAAAAAAAAAAAAATGTCGAGATAAATCGGATGAGTTTCAGAGAACATGCATGGGTGACAAAGTTTCTATTTTCACATTTATTGGTCGTTTCGCAACTGGAGGGTCATCATAGCTCTGCAGTTGGTCATTGTTTTCGAGCTGCACCTCGGGACTCGACCGTTCCGTCTCAATTTTGTCCATTGTTACATTATCGGCCGCACGGGTTTTTACATTTTTTGCATTTACAAATTGGCTAGAAAAAGCAGCGAGGCTATCGCGCTTTTCCGATTCACCGCCGTCGCCATGCCTAATGACGTGTTACACCGCGTGTACCGCACGCTACCTAAAAAATAGATAAAAATCTGTTAATTCCGACCGCTACATTAGTCCGACCGGGGGTAAATCGGTGGCGACCACGGCGGCGTCGGTGGCGGTGGCGTACACGGTGGGTGTGTATCGATCGTAGGCGGTCAGCGAAAGGGTCACCGGGGGTACACACCTACCTAGCGTAGATATTCTATCCCTCCAGCGGCGGCAGCGGCGGGTGTGGAGGTCGATGTCCATTCAAACGGACCGGACACGGCGGCGGCGGCGGCCATTTGCCACTGAATATTACATAAGAAGCGAAAAAAAATATAGCACGCATTGGTCTTCGCGTCAAGAGAAGCTATACATATATACACACACGTGATACGAACATAATGATTCGCAAATACATATATATATATATATGTATATTATAAATTTACTGGCCTGTGCGCTTGTGTAAGGCAGGGCGACGTATGTACACAACGGACTTCGATAATGTACTATATTTTGTTTTTAATTTTTTATTCGTTCCCTCCCCTCTTCCCATTTACCGCTATACGAGATAGAATTTAATATAATATTCAAAGAATAGTACATACACTGTGTTAGACAGTATACATATACACACACACAAATGCTTATATGTGTATTATATATTATTTATACATGTGTTTACTCAGTAGGTTATTCACGGAACGCGCGATTCCGCTAGCCGTTACGATGTTTCAACGGCGCAAAAAAGTTATCGGTCGTCATCATTTTCAGTGTTTGTGACCCTGTGAATATTATAATTTATGGACGTTTACGTATACTTATCGATCGATTTTTATTCATTTCATCCACGATCGAGATATTTCCTACACATTTATAATGTGTTACGTAATGAGTATTTCGGTGTTGTGGTAATTATTATCTTATTGGTTGTAGACTAACATGATGCATTGTTAAATGTATAAGATCATAACTTTTTTAATTAATTTAGTTTAAATATGTTGGCGTTCCTGAGAAATGTTGTTCTCGAGCATGTGCTTACCCGTGAGCCCTCTCCCCTAATTACGGCTCTGTATGATACTGATTTGTATGCACAGACAGTAAACACGGTAGTGAAATCGTAACTGCTTAAACACCGCTTGTGTGATTGTTTACGTTAAATATTACGTTCCGATCGTTAAAATTAAAATTAATTGGTTTTTAAATTTTCAAGATAATGTAACGCGTTTTAAAATATAAAAATGAATATTTTACCTAAAGCGTAATAACAGTAAATTCGTAATTCTTGTGATTCGTGTACGGTATATCGTATCTAATGGTGTTATCTATACAGTTAAAATGACCATGCAATATATGTCTAATATCTATAACTCGAAAGAAATAATTCAAAACTTATTTAATTGGCATAAACGTAATTTTAATAGTACCTATCTAATAACTAATCTAATAGTTAAAAATGTTGATAGCAATCTATGTCCAACGACTTATTTGGTTCGTATTGCATTCAATCGGTTTAATTCAATTTTTAAAATTTTAACACATTTAAATGGCATTTTAGATATATATTTAATAATAAAATTAATTCGATTATACAATATTAATTCAAAGTACAAAATTTTCTTTTGAATTTCATATGTATTGCATCTTGATCGCATTATTTTACCCATTTTATGCTTGCAAGGATTGAGTTTGATTTTAATTTTAATTATTTAAACTATTTTTGATTAAATATGTAAATTCGTTATTAAATTTTTTGTTGACCAACTATACATTCAAATGTAATTTCGTCTAAAATAATTCTGGAAGGAATTTTTAATTCAACTAAATAATATAGTTAAAAATTATTGTACAACTAGTTAAATTTTATATTTTATAGCATAAAACTACGCGGTGAAATATTAATCGAATGAAGTATAGGTACTTGTAAATAATTGTGTATTCATTTAAACGATGAGACGATTAATTGAAGAATATTGTTATAACTGCAATATCTGATGTTATAAGTAATTAAAATAATTAGTTGTACTATTGAACCCAATTAAGTATTTACTAAAGTACATTAGTATTATTTGTTAACTGTATTAATTTAGCAGTCATTCTTAAATATATGCTTTGAAATAAAATGTGTGCATTTTTTCTTTGATTTTACAGTGCAGTACTGTTTTATTTAATATATTTAAGTTTTTTTGTAGACAATACCAGTAAAGTGTAATTTGTTAGATATTTTAGGTATTTTGTAAATATTCGTTTAATAGTTCATATTACTCGTGTTATAACTTAATTTTAGTAGTTTGTTAAAGGACCATACATTTTTTACTAGTTCTCTCTATACGAAAAAGTATAATCTTACCAATTAATAATAATATAAAAAAAAAAGAAAAAAATGACGCCCTAGTGTTATTAATACAGTTGTACAATGTACGGGTGTATGATAAAGAAATTGTATAGTTCAAGTTTCCCGATGTTTCACGTTTCGAATAAACACAAAAAATAAAATAATTATTTCATAGGTACTGCAGCCAACCATAACACACATCTGTCGTATACGCAACCTGGGTTTATTCTTGTATTCATATCTGTCCAACATTTCCAGTCTATTGTAAAATAAACGTGCATTTTGACCGTTACAAACACATATAAACATAAGTCTGTAATATAACGTATAAGTGTATGACGAATTAAAATCAGTGTGTGAGTCATTTTAAACTCGTAAACTTTCGTTTTGATAAGTAAGAGTGGGTCGAAGAGCGTAGTAAATCCCTGACCGCAAGGGTACGGGTAGACGATAGGGGGTTATAAAGAGTTAAGACCCTGTGTTTGTGAATGTGTGTGTGTGGATGGGGGATGTCTAGGAATTGAAAAAGCACGCAATCGCTTAATTTTCATGAAAAACTTGACCCTTCATAACTTTATTGGGACTTTTGTAAGTAACGCTTGAGAGATCAACAATGTGCATGTATGATAGCATAGGAACTTCTAGAAAAATTGAAATATTTAAAATTACTCTCGTAGTACTGCAATAATAAAAAATCTATATAATGTTTCATAATGCCTAAAAATGCCGTAAAATCGTTCGTAAGATAGTGTCCATTTTTACGTAGGTATATACTTATTATTGAAGTGGAAATTTATTTTATCTGACATTAACTGGGTTATGTTTTCAATAATTTTTTCACTAAATTTTGACTGCATTTGATGGTCCAATAGTTTTAGCTACTGTCCAATTTAGATTTTGAAGGTGTGTTGCCACGCACAATGTCAGCGTTTGGTTTTAGGAATTACAGACTTTTATGGACATTAATCTTAAAACATGATGCTTTTAACGTTCGAATTTTTTTGTTGACATAAATGTAGACTCTGTTTTCAATAGTAAAAATGATGTAAATACATTTTTTTTACCTCTGTGAGAGTTACTTCAAATTCCCCATTTTCCCAGTGGACCCTGTATATTATTATGTAGTCGCGTGTATGTGAAAATGTTTTCCTCCATTATAATAGTATGTCGTCGTGGTCGTCGATGCCGTAGTTGAAGCCGTGGCGGTGCGGGCTGAATACAGCGGTTAGATTATCGACGAAAACCAAGCGCTTGCGCGTCAAAAGCCCTTTTCCCGTTCCGACACGCCTACGCTTGCGTCGCCCAATCCATTCCGTGCGCCGGACAAGGGTCTGATGGAATAACCCCTGCTGAATTATTTATCCCCAGCTAAAAATGTATACAGGTACCTGGGTATATGTATTATATACGAGCGATACACGCTGTGCGCAGTTATATATGTACATTAAGTGTGTGTGTGTGTGTGTGTGTGTTATGTACGCTTATACGTTCACTTGATGACAGTTTTCCCACGTAATTTTGATAACCGTTTCTGTCCATCTTTATTTTTCAAGGGGAATTTTTGTTGAATCGATAAAGCCATCTGACTGGATCTATTGTTTGCACCTGGGTGATTACAAATGACTAATATTTCATTCATGAATCACGCGAACAATAATGTTTCTCTAACTAAATAGTCGAAATTGTTCGTATACTCAAATGGATTATTTTTTTTTTCCACTATTTTCATTTTTGTTCTCATTCGTGATGCACTATGAAATTAGTGCAACATTACGCGGTATCGGTTTGGTTAGGAATCTATAACTACCTTATACTTTGGAATCGGTACTGAAAATGAACTAATATTTTGATAGAACTATTATGCTCGTAAAACGATGAAGATAATAATCATTATAACCTGTTAATCATCATTGTTCGTGATTAACGTTTAATATTATAATTTTTAAATGCGTGTGCGTATAATGTAATATTATTAAATCATGTATACGTTTATTATGCACGATTATTTGTGGTATTTGATTTGTGGCACAATTGTTTTATCTTGAAACAAACCTAATATTTAACGAACCAACTGACATGCATTAATAATAATAGTAATGATGATTTAATAAGTTAAGGTCATTTTTTATCCAGGTTAACACGTATATACAAGTATATTCTATTGATAGTTTAATCATGTTGAGGTCACAAATGACAATGTTCGGTAATTCGTTTCGGCATTGATATTAAATTTAGATAGAACTAAAAATCATTATAGGCATATAGAAAAATATTATTCGCTAATGTTTTGATTCAAATGAAAAAAAAAGACGCTTATTTTCAACATATTAAATATATATTATCCGTTCGTATTTGGTTTTGTAGCTTCGTAAATTATTTGAAAAATAAACACACGCGTACAATGGTGAGTTGTGTACAGGTTGATAAGTTCCCACATCAGGACAGTTAAAGGGCTCGTGACGCTTCCTATTCACAGGGAAATCATTTTCGAAAAGCTAATAATACGCACTGGGTACAATACAACCGTTTCTCCCCTTCGAAACTACGGGCACCTTCACGACGCATAATAATAATATGTAAACCATTATCGGAGTGTGTCAAGTGATTAATAATCCAACAACACTCAGGTAAACGAACCCCTTGCTTGTACAGAAGGGGAAAAAATCGAGAATGAACCTGCGCCGATATCCTGCACGCATATGCCCGGAAGTTGGTAGTTAATCGGTCGGAAACGATCTCGGGGAACACGAAAATCACCCCCTAAACAAATACGCACCCCTGGGGAGAAATTAACGATTTTTTAAATCTTCTACTGATCTACGACAAGTGTAAACCAGAAAAAAAAATAGAGAATATAATATATGTTTTCGGTTTCAGTTAAAAATGTTGGACGTCAATAGGTCAACTCTCATGCTTCCAGTACCGATCAGTTCAGAGCCGGACACGGATCTGACCAGCCTAAACTGGCTGCACAGTTTGACAAACATTCTTTCGGTACCATCCTTGCCTACGCCTCCTGATTCACCTAACTCACCCGCACGTTCTACAGATCAAAACCCCAAGAAACTTCCGCACAAAATTCGCTTCCAGATGAGTGAGTGTCATCTCGGTGGTCGAGTTATATGGCAGTATTGATTTTTTTTTTTTTTTGTTCTACGAGTAGGTTTAGAAAGTGCCGAACAGTACAAAAAAAACGGTGACAAGAAACCGCCATTCTCATATTCTACATTGATTTGCATGGCTATGAAAGCTAAAGGGAATAAAGTCACATTAAGTTCAATCTACGGTTGGATCAGAGAAAACTTTTTATATTATCGAAACGCCGATCCTAGCTGGAAGGTAATTTTTAACATTTCTAAATCAAAAGTACCATTTCGATGAAACATTTTTATTTTTATTTTTGTAGAACTCTATCAGACACAATTTGTCTTTAAATAAATTTTTTGTAAAAGTTCCACGGTCTAAAGATGAACCCGGTAAAGGAGGATTTTGGAAGTTTGATGTTGACTGCCTAGAAGGCGGTGCTCGACGTAAACGTACAAGTAAGCACGAAACGAAATTATTTAAAAGAATGTTCAAAATATATAAAAAGTGAATGAGATACAAAGCCCTAGGTGTTTGGTATTCGGTTCACTTTGTTCACTTCATGATAAGATTGTATTGTGTTGTACAGTTATTCATTTGGAAATAATGATAGTTATCGAGACTCTTCGTAAAAAAAATACCTAAGAACATATTATAATACACATAATTAATCATTTTATAAAAATCAATGAAATAACACAATTATTATTCTTTTAACACAATTCAAATTTTAATGTTCATCAATTTTATTTTTGTGATTATTTTACAAAAGATTTTTCAAATACTTTCGCCATCTTAAGATCCCAATGGTTATTTACATTGATTGAAAGTGTACATTGTTTTGCAGTTTCTAAGATTCATAAAAATTACTAATAATTTTTCTGAACTCTATTAATCATTATTAAGCGTTAAAAATGTTTTCATATTGAAATGATGCTTGCAAACATCTTTGACAACTATCAACGGTTGTTTTAGAGTTAAAATAAACAATTCAACTATAGTTGAAAAAATTAATCGAACGTATTTATTCGTGACCAATTCAATAAAAATGGGATAATTCGAGTGCAAAACATTGTAGTGTTTGAACCGAAAACCATCGAGTTATATTAATATCAATATTATTTCTGACGAAATGATAATGATGCAGCGACTGACGTTCACGGTTGTGTGTGGCGACTGGGTCAATGACGAAAAATTATGTATTTCGTTGTCTATTTTCAACTCTGCTTCTTTCCCGAACACGATTCTCGGTATTGCGAATCACGAGAAAAGTGATTCGAAATAACAGTATTCACGCCGGTTCTTCAGTAATAACGGTTGATGTTGCGTTCAATGTAGGTAACCGAAGACGGGTGAGCCGGACGAAGCAGAAGAACAACGCGAGCAAGGTGCCGGACGAGATGACCGCTGAGGACGAAAAAGCGTTGGAGCTGGCCGTGCAGTCGCTGAAGGAGGAACAGCGGTACATGGACGGTTTCCACCATCAGCCAATGTTGCTGCCCGTGGACGAGTCGCTGGGCGAGCCCGAGTTGGTCTACAGCTGTTCGATAAACGCGGCCACCGTGGACCCGTTCATGTCTTCTGTCGTCGATTACGCCGTGATCGACGTGCCCAACGATCACCATCAGCAGCAGATGGCCACGGACGAGGAGCTGACCATGCTGACCAACTTGACGTGGGACGATTCGCAAATGGACCTGCTCGATTCCCTGCTAGACTCTTTGTAGAGCGGCACGCGTTTGGGGAGGGACGGGGAGGGCGGGCGGGCGGAGCGTTTTGGATCCGAACAACACTATCTCCAAACACGTTCCTCTGTGCCGCGGTTTTTCCGTCGACCGTCCAACTCGCGCCACGTTCTGCTGTGCAACGTTCGGTTCCAAGTGTCAAAGTGAAAACGCACTAGTCTTTTGTTTTATAATAGGTTAATACGATTCGGTGTGACGTAGAACGCGAACGGTGCGAGAGGAGGTCGCGGCGTAAGCTCGGATGCCACGATCTGTTCGGTTCCCCCCTCCTCACAGAGCTTGATCTTACTTAGGATTCTTATACTTATAAATATTTATATATACATATATTATTATATATACAATTATTGTACGTGTTTATTTAGAATTAATAATTTTACTCGCAGTAGGTCGTGTAACTCTATCCATACGATAACGTATCCTACCAGTTTTCTGCAAACCTTCCGCGTTCCACACCCGCCGGCTTCCGGACAACGGAATGCCGACGCGAGACTTTTTGTAGAAAAATCTCGTGATTCGTGTCCGCGTACGAATACACTGTCCGTCCGTATCGTTGGTTTTTCGTGTGTTACCCGTGCCGCGGGGGCTAAGTGTACTTCTGCGTTTCGTCTTGGCAAACTATATTGTATTACTGTAACGATTCCTAATTCTTCGATGTGTTAACAATAGTGATTTTGATAATGTAATACTAATAATAATAATAATAATAATCATTTGAATGAGCACGAAACTATGATATTATGTAATAATATGTTTTACAAATATGGTATATTGAAAGAAAAAAAAAAAAAAAACAAGTCATAGATTAACTATTGTAACTACAAGATTGTGTACTGTTAAGAATAAAATATCGTAACGCATCACTTTGTTGTACGTGCTGTTGTAAACGCCACCCTATGCGGTAGTAGTACTGCTGCATCGGTCGTTCGCGTTTGCGACAAACTGCGGCGTCAACGTCCACCGGATCGATGCACGAACAACGGTATCGTTGACCATGCGAAATGCACCACCGCGGTGCACGTCGACCAGTGGTTCGCGCGGACGACCGGACCGCCGCTGCGCAGCACGCCGCCGAACGTTTTCACCGTCCCCTGGATGGCTCTCGTCTGCTCCACGTCCAACGACGACCGCTGCGCGTACGTGAGCGCGTTGACGGCCGACAGCGACAAATGCGACAGTTGGTCCGCCGACATGGCCTGCGGACCGTACGCGTTTTTTCATTCGCCTACGTTTCTATTTCTCTCTTCGCGCCGTCGCCGTCCCGAGTGTTTGTACCTCTCCTCTCCCTCCCCGTCCCCCGTCCCCCCGTCCCCCCGTCCACCGGAGGCCTTACGGCGGTTTACCTGCAGCGTGTGGCTCGGCAGACACTTCATGCTGGACGCGGACAGCCCTTCGAAAGCTTCGGCGTGTATGTGCTGCACCGAGTCCAAACCGGCTATCACGCAACCGATCAGCGCCACCTGATAAAACGGACGGGCGGAAATCGAGTTCGTTATTGCGTTAGGACGCGAACAATTGGTATTAGAAAACACAGTGCACTACAACGGTGTTGCTGATAGCTGTAAACGGTCGCACCTGGATGGCCGTCCATTCCGAAGGGTCGCCGAACGCTTCACTGCTGGTGGCCAACGTCGCCAACTGTCGTATGACCTCTTCGGGGCAGTTAATGAGATTCGATATGTCCGTTGCCGCCTCCCTGTTCGACGTGCATCGATATTCGTTGATTTTTCGTTCGTTTAACGATCGGGGATAAATGCAACGCTGTCCGCGTACTAAATAACTCAGTATTTACTTGAATGCTAGTGGTTGGATGGCGGCCAACTGCGTTGTGTTGAACGCACACAAAACATGACCCAAAGCAGACAGATCATAACTGCTCAAGTCGGAAGGTCCTTTGTAACTCCATTGGTAATCTATTGCTTGTTTCAGAGACATGAGCTTAAACGAGTCACAGTAAAATTAATCAAAAATATTTTAGACGGTTCACGAATTAATTATTTTGGTTCCGCTGTGTCGTAGAATCGATTAGCAAGAAAAAATAATCGTAAGGTGTACATTTTTTTTTTTCTAACTTACAACCACGTTTTTCGCATTCATTTTAACGAACAATTTTCGTTTCAATAAAATGGAATCGAAATATATTACTATTTTTTTTTTTTTTTTTTCCATTAAATCGATAACTGAAAAACGTACTTGTAAAATCAAGTATATAATTTATAATATTATTATGTTATGAAACAAAATACCATAACCAATAACGAAAGAATCGAGTCACTGCCAGAGTGGATTGCGCATAAAGTGCCAGAATTTTCTTTCGGGGAAAGGTATTATACATTTCAATAAACTTGATCTTATAACATAAGAGTATTATCTTTTTTGCCTGGTCAAAAACAAATTATATATTGTAAAACACTATTAAATTTATTAAAATGTATTAGTTTAATAGCCAATATGTACGATTATGTACCTTCGTGATTAAATTCTTGAGGGAAACATACATTTTTTTTTCACATAAGAATCTTGTCCTACCTAGCGGTGATGTATACGCGACTAATACTAAATCTAACTACACCAATAAATTGTATTACTTTTAATAATCTTATTACAAGCATTTTGCTTTAATCCTAGTAAGTTCTTCCATACACTGAATATGATTAAAATCATGACATATATCCGTGTTACATCATTCTTATTTATCTTCATACTATGTGATCACATAAAATTATTTTGATGATCATAACTATCAAAATAACTATAATTGAATTATTTATTACAAACATAACATAACAACATTATATGTGTGTATGCATAATATATATATATACATATAGAAAAAACAAATTGTTACTTTTAAAACGTCTACCAAAAAAAGAAATTATTAGTATTACATTTAATATTATTATGTTTACGTCAATTACAAGTGCAAATTAATAATGTATCCATAAATTCAACTTAAATTCACATTATTCTGTTAAAAATCTAAGAAATAATAGATGACCTTCCGAATGAGTAACAATAGCTATGCAATTGTTTTTAACGTTTCTTAAACATTGCCTTAGTAGCTATTATTAAAATTTTTTACAACCAATTATTTTACTGCCTTGTTCTTTAAAGTATTAAAATTCAGCACGTTAATATACATAAATTGATAAATTTAATCGTGTATAAACTCTACTTTCAAGGATTAAAAATATTTTTTTTTTTTTAGTAGTTCTGTTTGAATTTGATATCTATTTACATAAAATTAAATTTGAAATGTTAAGTTACATTCTATAAAATTTCCAGAAAATACGATGGATAATTAAATGTATACAATTAATTCAGTTTTAAGCAGAACACATCGATTTCATAATATAAAACTTTTTTCATATTTGCTTAGAATACGTTTTAATGTACGTATTTTCATTGTGATCTATGGATAATGGATAGGGATACTATAATGGCAAACCTGTTCTCTGGAAAAATTTCTCCACTGGCCAAATGCTGCTATCGTTTCGATGTCGGTTAGCGATAAATTCATAAAATCACGAGCAGGTATTCCCATCGCTATCCACCCTAGTGACTGTAATTTATCCTCTGGGATATCATCGGCAGTTTTATAAACCTATAAGTAATATCAGATGATTAATATTTATAAATAAACGTGAAATAGATTAATTTATCATGAATAGTCCATTTCACTTTCACTAATTCATTCCACAACAGTTCGGCGATTTCCACTTCCAATTGATTCTTTCCGAGTACAACCAAACACTTTTTAATTTGTGACAGATTGTCAACGGATATTAAATTGCTGATGTCGGTTCTAGAAAACTTCCCTTTTTTAGCGAGTAAAGATTCATCGCAAGACAGTCTTTCCGCCGCATTGTTATACCCTACAGATACAAATAAAGTAATAAAAAAATACCGTTCGGGAGACATTTTATAACTAAACAACAAATAGAATTACGAAAATATCATGGCTAATGATAATGCTAATATAATATGCATGGAATAATTTACTGTGGAGTATATTTTTATTCAATTTGGTTAGTCATTTACATATTAAATCCACTTCTTGGATAAATGTAATACCTTTTCGTAGTACTAGGTCACTATTAGGTCTTAAGAAGATTGTTTTATAATAAAAAATAAAATAAAATTAGTAAATGGTTAACACTCATAAATTAATAGTTTATATTAGATTTATATTAGATATTATATTAAATAGTTTATATATAATAAAAAATAAATAAATAAGTAATTGCTTAGCTTACAGTATTATTATACTCGTAATGTACGACCGGTTTCGAATTAAAAATATAATAATATTCTATTTATTTCTATATAAAAAATATTTATTTATATATTGATTGTTTTATGATGACAAATCAACACGAAATCATTGTGTATAATAATGAGATTCATTATTTTTTACTATTTGATCGAACGCTATAACTTATTTATATTGGCATGTAAATCAATAAATTTGTATGTATGTGTATTTTTTGTTTTTTTGACGAAACGCGTATGTATTATTTTAGATCGGTTGATTGGGCAATGATTTTGAGATAGATCTGCCATAATTTGTTGGTTGTAAAATTTTACAAAAATAATTTTATAATTCTCTAAGATAAATTTATGTTTTTTTTAAGGATTGAGCAGTTCGCTTGAAAGCCTAAGAAAGACTGCAGTACTTTTGGGTAAGGGTTTAAGGTAATAATAAAATGTATATTTGAACGCTATTAATGAAAAATATAAATTAATTTATAACTAAAAGTTAGTATACCTGTATTTAAAATAAAAGTATGTATTAAAATTATTATTTATTTAACTATTGGTAATTTTTAAACGGGTTTTAGTTAGTTTCTAGTCAACGGATTCAAATACGATTGTTTTCAAAACTATTGTTATAAGAATTATATCAAATATAATAATTGTTGTGATATATGTTTTATATTTCGTGCTTGAATATTTTTTCTTTTTAAGTTTTGTTGTCCAATAATAAACACGAATTGAAGCGGTAATGTATTTTAGTTTATTTAATTTAAAATTAACAACAATTAAATTAAAAATGATTCAAATGCATTATGCAACTGAATAAAAAAATGCAATTTCACGATACCGCATCATAATAAAACATAATCAACGCTGATTAAACGGTATTTATCGTTGCCGATAGCCAACACTAAACGTCATTCTTGGTCATAACCCGCGTTGTTTACTTGCATCTATATATATGCGTTTGTGTATGTTTTTTTCTATTCATTTAATAAGTGCATGCAGGTAAAACACATTTGTAGGAGACCTGTTACCTACGTATTACAACCAGCTGCGAGCACATAGTGCAGTGAACTCATGTTCGACCGGTGGAAGGGGGGCCTAGGACCTCGGGTAAAGACGTACTAGGGAACCAGTCTCGTTTTGTCCGCATTGATCTCACCATGGATGATATGTGCTGAACCAAAGTTAAATACACTACAAAAATATCGTTTTCGTCGTTATTGTTTCGTGATAAAAATGTTCACGTAAAACACTGCTTGACAGATACCATCGTTGTAAGGTAAAATTACTTATTTTTTGTCTTAATATTATAGCGTCAAATACTAACTATACTATACTCGATGAACGATGTTTGAATGTTAATTATCATTCGTATTTACCAATACGATTTCGACCAAGCCAAGGTTGGTACGTGGATAGAAATGCATTACAATAACGGACTCTATTAACACTAATCTATTTTAAATTAAACTAATTGAATAAAAATTAAAAAAAAAAATTAAAAAAAACACTACTGAACAGGCGTGAAATTGAAATTCATTCTTGTATGACCGGTGTAACGATGTAGTTAGGTGGGTATGTAAATAGTTTTTCCTCTGAAGATGTCGGCTAAGAAAAAACTGTTCATAAGGTTATCGAATAATAATATACAAAAACTCTAAACAAATATATGTGCATACTTACAAATAGTTTATGCAGGTACTAATATAAGAATTTATACATTTCGTTTTCATTGTCTAAAAATATTTTTCGTACGGAAGATAATACAAATATGAAAACGTACTAATTCTGTCGATTGTCATTGTAAACCTAACTTGCCGTACACATATCATCATTTCATAACGTAGGTATGTTTCTTTGGAGCGATACACGCATTTTACCGAAACCATTTCTTCGGCTATTATCATCCGTATTTGGATTGAGTTGTAATTTTTTTGATTTACATTACAGATTCATTATTTATATGAATTACTTTTAGATCGGAACGTAACAAAAGAAATTTTATAGACAAACTATTCAAATTCATCACGTTGATTTTTAACGGACTCAATTTATGTCTAATTTTAAATTAATTTTTATCGATTTTAAATGACTCCATAGTGTAAATAATTTTGTGTCAGATATTCTTTTTAATTATCTGTTACATTTAAAATAGACCCTTATCAAGATCTTTATTTGTTATTAAAACTTAAAATTGTATCCTTTTGATCAGAATAATATTATATTTTTAGATAGTAAAAAAGATTTAAATAAATACATATATGTTACGGGTAGAGTTAGTTCAAAAATGGCTAGTGTGCATATTACTCGGGTAAAGTATACGTTATCCATGTGAACAGTAAAATGTGTACATTTTTATAGTATTTTCAGTATAATGTGTATAATAATATTTTCACTTTGTTCGACAGGCATGGGTAGTGTTCACATTATAATGTAATGTGTACATTACTCTATTTTCGTACTTTACCCGTAACATATATATATATACATATATATATACATATATATATATATATATATATATATATATATATTGAGTTCTGCGTAGCTTTATGGAATGCAGTAATAATTATAATTTATGAATTATCAACAACTTAAGAGAAAATAATATTCATTGGATCAATATTTTCTAATCATTGTTTGTCATTATATTTTTTATTATCGTTTGTAGTTTATTCTATGATGAATTCATCATCATTTTCCGTTTTCGACGAATTCTGTATTTTATGAACTTAACGTTTGTAAATTAAACGATTTCGAGTTCTCAGTTCCGTTGACGTATTCAAAAGTACTGCACAATAAATTGATAATTGACAGTAAATATTCAGGTAAATCAATTTTTAACGCACATCATGTTACATATACGCATGTATAGGTGCATCATATTTCTCATCACGTACCTACGAAGTAATTTAAATTTAATCCGATTATGTTATTCTTTATTATAATATGCAATATGATAACAATGGTTTTTATTGACTTGTGTCGGCGTTTTTTTCCATTGATCGCTAAACCGGCATTACACTTATCAAAGTAGCCGTGTCCGAGAATCAGAAATTAGTGGCACGAACTATCCTTCAATAGTATAAACACACCCCACGTACATATGACTAGCTCGTACAAATCATGTTGTCCGATCCGTACCAATACGGACATAATATGACATATTATGTCAAAATTCTCGTTACGTGGCGAGAACATTTTTATTTTTATGTTGAATTCCTATCGTAATTTATTTATTACTTTCTTTATAATATAGTAATATTTTTTTCATTTAATACAATTAGTAATTATTATTCGGTAAATGATTTAAATATTTATTTTTCTAAAAAACTATTAATTATAATATTCATTTTTTATATTTGTTAATATAATTGTCATGGCAGATAAAAAGTAATCCGAGGACAAAACAATTAAATTTATTTATTTGTTTGTTTATTTTTTCATTTGTACAAAATTCAAGACATTTTGTGGAAACAATGTAATTTCCAGTTTTGTTTTAGCTGGTATTGCTTCTCCGAAAAATTTATTTTGTTTTTGAATAAGAGTTTTCAATTTTTATAGTAAAATATTAAAACGATCAGTAGCGGCCTAGTAAGTTCTGGTGGAGGAGGTGCGACTTTCAATATAATAGTCATAGGTTTAACAAATTATTGTTATGAGATTACACGTATAATGTATAATAATACACTAATATGTTTAAAAATAATAATCGACAATAGCGACCGAAAACGTATGACAAGTGTTTACGTAGTTAATTTTAAAAATCAACTACCTATAATAAACAATAATATATAAATATTTTATCGTAGGGACGACGCTACCGGTCGTCCAAAACGCGTAAATAAAGATTGCAGTTGAACGTACACGCACGCACACGCTGTGCCATCGCCCAAAGTTATAATACGAGTATACGTTTTCAGAATAGTTCGGACGACGCTGCTGGTCTTATTAATATTACTGCTCAGTATTCATTATTGCGTGCGTACACATTATACATACACTCCTGGTATCTGAGTAACAAATTTAATGTATCACACGACAAAATGTATACAAATTATCTGCTATATTATGATAATTAATAAATAATTTTCTTGTTTTCCTTAATTTTACTGGGGGGTGCGATCGTCCCGTCGTCCAAGTCACGAGCCGCCACTGAAAACGACCATCACTTATTCTCAGTTATTTATTCATGAAACCTCATTCTGCGCTCCGATAACATTGTATTCGATGATATTCTAAAATATTTCACCTGCCAACAGTTTTTACGATTAGAAATAATTTGATTTGCACACTCTCAAGCTAAAACTGCATCTAGTAATTCTAGTTCTATTTTGGCTATCAATGAAAAAATACTTGGACAGACATTTTGCAGTGTATACATACTGTCATCAGTGACAATCAGTTAAATCAGTTACACTGATTTGCGGTTTACGGACATGGTTACTTTGATAAGTGTAAACCGGCCCTTATTCATGCATATAACACTTATACGAATCATTGGGTATTCGAATTAAATATGCGTTTCCAAGTGTTATCGAGTATTATTTAAAAGTGTAAAAATGTTATTTTAAATATCGATTCGTTTGAAAAAAATGACATTCTCTGTTAATTCAACATGTTAGTAAAGTACGAACAATCGCCTGTTCAGTCAGAAAAAGAATTACAACAGTAAAGTTACTATAATTATTTATCGGTCGATGAAATGTAAGAAATTTGTTAAACATACAAAAAAAAAATAAAAAAATAAACCATCTGATCTATTTTTAAATAATAAATGAACCGATTGAAAAACATATAGATAGGTAAGCATGACGTACGTCCTATATAACATCTAACGCGTGTAATACGAAACCGATGCATATATTAAACACAATGTGTTGTTTACCGCGACCTTCCTCCGTGCACACGGAACACTATAATGACTGAAAATAATTTTGGTCAAAATATTACTTTTGATTGTCATTAGTTCGTGATGTACACTTTCTCTGAGGTCGAACTCGGAGTGATCACCGCGTGTTCGATCTGAGCAACGAAATGTTTTTAAATTCGGTGTTATAGCCGCATATTATAATATCATAACTTATCGTTCTACCGTTATGGTTATAAATCAAATAACCGAACATCTATTCCGCCGGACACGATTGAAGCAATTCAATGATGAAAAAACCAATTGGCGTTCAGCACTGACCCGTTCACCGTTGCAACGCGTTGTCATTTAAAACTCACCCGTGACACGCACAGCACAGCAGTTTTCGTACAGTTTCGTAACAGTACACGCAGCGTTTGTAGGCTGTAATTATTTTTTAATTTTTATTCGTATTACGGTCACAACACAATACCTGCGCTTCTTATCGTCCGGGAGTATCTCACGTACGTATTACTACAGTAACAGTATATCGTAATTAATTCGCTATCTATTTCTCATGAGCGCGGGGATATCAATTTCTGTGCTTTTGTCCTCCCGTAACTATACCTACACAGTGCGTACGCGTATACCTACCGTAATGTACGTATACATATATGAAGGCATTCGTTAATCGAGATATTTTCTGTAAATACCGACACAATGACGCGAACAAAACGTGCTACTATATAATACGACTCGTCTAGAATTTCAATTTAAGCAGTTGTGAGAATAATAATTGTTTCGTTCACCGACCCGCAGACGACTACTACGACGACGACAAGATGAAGGGTCAATCATCAGGGTTACTGCTGTTGCTCGCGCTCCTGTTCGCTCCGTCCATGGGCCAATCGTGCTATGAATCCACCGAGTCGGATCCGTACCTGTATTTTTCGCACAAGACTGCCTATCAACTGATATACAACTCCAAGTTCAAACCGGTGCCTTGTAAGTTTTACTTAAAAAAAATCTATAGTTTATTGTTGTTCTTCTTCTTGGTTCAAGTTCATCGAGGTTATATGTTGTACACTCATTATACGAGTACTCAGTAGTCAGTACATAATATATTATATTATAATCTCGATAAAATATTAATGAAATATCAGAAAGAAGTCTTATAGTTGCTGTTTAATATTTTTATTATATAAATCAATTAATAATTTAAAATTTGATTGATTTGCATGAGTATTACTTTGATCGATGTATTATAGATTACAATTTTTGTTCTTATAATACGTAGCTTGAATGAATGTGTTAAAAACGATTCGATTCATATTATCTGTTATCTAATATCGTAAAGAAGTTAATCATAACAAATTAAAAAACATCCAAGAATTAGGATTTGTATTGATGAATGAAATGAAATTGTTCTTGTTCTATTGAGGAAAAATTATATATTTTTTTTTTTGAAAAATCACAGAACACCTATTTTGATTTAAACATTTAGGAATTTTTTGGTTTATATTATTTTAATTTTTCAAATTACTGAATTTGTTAATTAATTACAACTTTATTAAAATTGGTACAGTGTAAACTTGATAAAAAAAACGTCTAATTTCTTATTATTTGTTCATAGTAAAATCTATACCTATGGTTGAATGTTTATATGATTATTACGATAGCTTAACTATTCTCAAAACAATCATAATTAACCGTTGCGATACATATTATACTACTGCTTTGAATACAAAATATTTTTATTTTAAAATATATTACATCAGAGTTGTATTGTGAAAATATACTAAAATAAATAATTAACTATACGAGTTAATTCATTTTTAAGAGTATGATGATTTTTTGAAGTTAAGAACATTATAACAAGGCAAAAATCGAAAATTTGTACATTTTATCTTCACAAATATAAAAATTAAAATATTTATAATGAATACGATAATTATTTTATCAATTCAGATTGCCGTCCGACTTTCGTGTGGATGTTTATCAGGCATGGCACGAGTTATCCGAATACCAATGAATCTCTTGCTATTCGTCAGTTGCATCTATTTAAGGATAGGGTGATAAAAAACCATGAAGAACGTGGAAGTAAGTTTATTGATCCTAATTTTTTAAAGTCTAAAATTAGTGTTACGTTTTCTTATTCCGTATAGACGGACATTTGTGTAAAAACGTACTGGACAGTTTAAAACGATGGGAATTTGAAGTTAATCCTACTTCGGAAGATGATATTTCACCGCAGGGCAGAATGGACATGAACCTAATGGCGAAAAGAACCAAAGACAAAATGAGTGAAGTTCTTGTAAAAGAGATCAATCAAAATACATTTAAAGTAAGCAAATGATTAGTGCAAACTAAGATTATTATACGAATATTTTTTTATATTTTTGTTTATTATTGTTCATTAGATTTATTCTAGTGAAGATCGAAAAGTTATGAACAGCGCTGAAGAATTTTCTAAAGCCATGTTCGGAGAAGATTTTAAGAGTAAAATTCCGATTGAAAAAGTCGATAGCAATTCAACTTTCATTGGAGTAATATTTTTGCTTTCCTTTTTTTGATTTACGTTTCTAATTTTTATCAGCACTGTTAACCGCGCTTTTAGCTGGAGAGCTGTCCAAAGTGGACCGATAAGATTCAAAATTCCGAAGCCTCGTTATTTCGCAAGACGCCCGAATATTTGAACTTGGTGAATCAAATAAGTAGAAGGCTAGGTTTTCTAGAGAACATAACTGATGGTAAGCACACGAGTTACATTGGTCATTAATTTCGTTAGTCTAACACGACATGGTTTTTGCAGATATAATATATGCAATGTACGAATCATGCCGGTACAATAAGGCATTAGTACTCAAATCTTATCCGGTGTGGTGCGGCTTGTTCACTAAGCAAGAACTACAAGTATGTTGCGTTTTCCGAACGGATTAATAAACATTTTAACATTTTCAAATCACTGCTCTTTGTTTTCTTAATACTTATGTTTTGTTATTGATACTATTCCAGCTTCTAGAATATTATGAGGATCTTGACTATTATTATAAATACGGATACGGCTCCGATATAAGCTCAAAAGTGGGATGTCCTATCGCTCGAGAGCTAATGGAATACCTTAAGTAAGATTTCAAGCGTATTCTATACCATTAGCCTAATAACAGATTTAGAGTTTATTTGATTATGACGGGTTTTTAATTTTTTTTTCGTAGCGCTGTGGCAAAAGACGACGTCGAAAGACCTTCGGCTGTGTTTAGATTTGGCACCTCTGCTGGACTATTAACCACATTGTTGGCTTTGGGTGTGGCGAAAGACTCAGTTCCACTGACTCATTCTAATTATCATACTCAGCATCGTCGTCAATGGAGAATGTCACAAGTGGATCCGTTTTCCGGAAATTTGGCTGCCGTGTTTTACAAGTAAGCATAAGTATTAAAACTAAAATTAATTAATTTTTCCGGATTGAGAAATTATTGAAATGAATGTTAGAAAAAAATAACAGCGCTGTTTTATGTTAAAAGTAATTAATAGTTGTATTAATTTGCGAAAAGATAAAAAATATCGGTTTGGTACCTCAACAAATCTTATTGGAATGTATATAATAATATTCGATACTAAATTTTAAAATTTTTCCTAAAATGGTAAAAATAACTGTTAATTGTGTTGACTATAAATCCGACCTAGTTTATTCGGTGTTTCCGAAGCCAACCGACGTTTTGTTTTTGGTATCAGCTTAACGGTTCATGTAAAATGCAATCGACCACCGAATAATATATGTATATTAATAAGTTCAAATAGTTTGAAAGCATGTTTCCGGTTCGCATTGCTTTCAAACGTTTCGAACTCCCGGCTGTACCATTATGGCTGTGTACGGTGATCAATTTCGATTGTGTGCTCGTGTTGTGTACGTAGGTGCGACCAGGGCGACGAGGAGAACAAAGTGATGTTCTACTTGAACGAGGGTGTGTACGACTACCCGGGATGCAACGTTGGCCTGTGCTCATGGAAATTTATCGAAGACAGGTTCAAAGAGTACCTTGGGCCGAACGGTTGCAGTGAAGTGTGTCACGACCGAAGCAAAGCGTCCAGTACCCAGAGCGTCTCCATCACCGCGTTACTTTCAATTATTGTACTTGCGTTCGCGCGTGTTTGAGTAACAATGCATTTTTTTTATTATTTGGCTGTGTCATAATCATCATATATTATGTTTTTGTATTCAAGACTTGAATAAATAGAAAAATGAAAACATAAACCATTCAGATTCGTTATAAGTAGGGCACAGGACTTGTAGCTCTAAAAAAGTGTTAAATATGCAAGCAGTTGTGCATTTAAAAACATTATAATATGCACTAAAAGTAAGCTATTAAATTTTTGTAAAGCGATGTATTTAAAAGAATATAAAAATCATTCAAAAACTGCGTAACATTAAATTGTTTTTCACATCCTTTTTTAACGTCACAATACATTATAGGACTTTACCGTCAGTTGAAACCGTACCCCGATAAATAATTTTTTAACCAACTATTAAAAGACTGTTTATGTTTATCTTTCGCATTTCAATGTTAAATCAATATACAAAAACGAAAAGTTGACATGAATTACGAATAGGCGAATACGCGCAAATGGCAGAACTAAGACTAAATTACTAAAATATTAAATTATTAAATGAATAACGATTGACAAAAGTCGGTGCAATGACGTTTTTTTGTATCGTTTATTGAATCATTAACGTCCTGTTCGAAACTATATGATGCAGAATAAGTGTTACTAGGGTCGTATTTAGAATTTTTGCACCCTGGGTCAACCATATTTTTATCCCCCCCCTCCCCTTAAAAAATAGATCCAACTTCTTGATTTATCTTATTAAATTATGACCGTATCATAGTACAATTAATTCTATCAAAAAAAAAAATAAATAAATATTTATTGATAGAAATAGATACGATGTTAGTATATAATATATATATATATATATATTACGATATTATATCACACCGGGCAACAGCGGTGTCTGGCCGCCTCTCTAAATAGATACATTTTTGGCCACCCGGGGCAAATTCCCCCCCTTAAATATGGTTCCAAACATGGTTTTACTGTTTATTTGTTTATAAATAAAATTAGTCTAATCGATGATCCTTGAGTGTATTTCTAGGAAAATGATGCATCTGCGATATTCATCAACCATATTATAAGATAAAAGTTTAATATGATTTTTAATTTAACAATATTTTGTCATGTATTAGATTTAAATAAAAATGTTGGATGAAAAGTATTAATAAATGATAAATTATTAGAAATAAGAATAAAAATATAATCTAAAAGTTTAAATTGGAAGAAATATGCACTTAAAATAAAGAACTCGAAATATGCATTTGTATACAAAATAAAATTGTAAGACTAGCATTACGAAAGCATGAAACGTATTTGTTTCATACTCTGATATTTTTGTGGTTGTGCAAAACAAAATTTGTTTTGCATATATTTTTATATACAAATGCTACAAGTCCTCTGCCCTAGTTATAAATCATAACAATATAATATTGTCGCATATTATAAGATTCTAAAAATAATAAAAAATTACAAAAAAAGATTGTCCAAGTATTTCGTTGTAAGCGTTTCTCACAACATACCGGTAAAAACGAGCTGAAGTCATTATAATGTAAATTACAACTAAAGTATTTTTATTTTTATGTTGGGTTCAATGAACTATAACTATACAAGTTTTTATTTTAATGATTGTTTTATTAAATAATTTATGAATCATAATGGGTAACGTTTGCTGGACATGTTAACTATGGTATTGGTGTTTTCGTAGTTATTGTATGTTGAAATTATTTTGAATGATATTGTATTGTAGTATACTTAATTTTAATTTAAAAACGGCTTCTCCTATTTTTTTTTATAATTAGGTTTTAATTATGTTATTTAAAACTACACATATTATAAATTTCCAATCATTTCAGTCCAATAAATTATTATTATTGATAAATATTTATTTTTATGTTTGTGTAATAAAAATAACAATACTGCCTAGAAGCGTAATATAGTAGTATGATTAATAATTATATTATAAATGTGTTTATTTGTTGATTGAACTTACATCATACAATTAATGACACTTGGCTTATGAGATGAATTATATGTTTCATTATTATACAGTTATGTCAGTAGTATAAATACAGTACACTAGCCTATTGTGATATTTCTCTAGGAAATTTAATTTTTCTTTTATAAAAGAGAGTTTCAGTTATAGGAAGATTGAAAAAAAAGTTTTAAAGACACTCGAAATTAAATACATGCATGTATGTATATATATTTTTAGAATAAAAATTATTTTTAGCCATGTACACATGCTAAATATATATTTATTGTATTACACTGTTATATTTACAATCTTAAATATTAATTTGTAATATTGGTTTGTTCTTGATAATTTAGCACATTTTTGATATTCTGTTAAATAACTTAGCATTTGAAAAACATGGTTGAAAACTTTATTTGTCTTTTTAAGTATGAAAAATGCACAAAGAATAGCACATTACGTCTTAGTTTTCAGTTGAATAATATAAGATTTTTTTTTTCTTGGCATTATCAAACTTTTGGGGATGATTTCAATGAAATAGATTAGGTAAAGGAAACGATACAATTTTAAGTGAAGAATGACAAATAATTGTTTTGTTTATTAATTAATTTGAATTATTATTTAGTACATCAATAATGTAAAAGACAAAAATTGTATTGTAATGTAATACTGTCCTTTTAGAATGAAAGGATGATTGTTTTCCATTGGCAACGAAATGTTTGTTGCAATGTTTAATCGATAGTTGAAATATTAAAAAGTATACCAACCTGCACCAATAATTTATTATTGTTAATTATCAATTAATTTTATCGTTTATTCGGTTATCGTTTATTACAATTTTCTTATAAATTAAAATTTTTATTATTCATATAATATGTCGACATCAAGAATTCTGACTTTACCTTACATTTAAATTATTAACATATAGAACCAAATATGAACTAAACATTTTTAGATATGCAAAAATCTATGCACTAAAATGTTAAAACATGAGCGAAAAAAAATATGCACTTAACATTTGGCAGATTTTTTTTTTCTTTTGAACATTTAACTAAAATAATACGTAAAAAAATGCTTTTAAAATTATGGAACCCTACTATACATACTTTTTGTATACACATTTTGTAAGTTGATTTTATCCATAAGAAAAAAAGAATCGTCTAATATAAAAATGTATCCTAAAATAAATTTTCTTACCTAAATGTGAATTGCTTTGTATGACAATAATTTTGGCTAAGTTTTCAAAAACCATTGACCAGAATTTGACAGTCAACGAATTGTTATATCTTGAAAATGACTTCCATGTCTACAGAAGTAATGGTGCGTATTTAAAAATTATCATATCATTTGGAGATAAATCTTCGCTGGTTCATCCTTTGTTAAATTGAATTAATTTACTTTCATAATTTAATTTTTTGATATTTTATTAAATAAGTCGTAACCTTTATTTTTTGATAATATTTTTTTAAATTTTTCACAAGTAGATTCACCCCTTATATTAAAATACCTTGTAAATATTTAAAAAATATCTAAAAAAAAAAAAAAATAAAAATAACATCGAAATATACACTTAAGGATGAAATATGCACTAAAACATTAAAAATTAGATTAAAACCATAAAATAAGCCTTTAAAATACGAATAAGGGTAAATGCCAAATTATGCAAAACTATGCACTAAAAGAGTTTAATTGTTTAAATCATTATGAGACAAATTTTGTACTAACTAAGCATATTATACGATGTCCAATCAGAGTACTAATGCAAATGTATTCAAATCCGCGCTCTATTAATTAACCAATAATAATAATTATAACAAATAATAATAATCGTAACAGTTAATTACACATTATTCAAATAACAAAAGAATGAACAAATTATTGACAATATTTAAAACTTAAATCGGCATAATAATCCGAATTAGGGTGTTTAGAAAGAATATAGAAATAAAATTAATACGAAAAACCAAATCGTATGTTCGTGTCTGTGCTCGTGAAACGCTGCGAACCCGTTATAATATATTCAGTATGCGTCAGTGCGTTTGAAAACCGTTTGTTTTACTGTCGTGGTGGAAAAGTTGTTGATACAGTCACAACTAACAGGGTGGTACCGCGTGCAGTACTTTTACGGGTCCTTCACACGTGCATTGGTTATCACATGAATTCAAGCAAATTGAACGAGTGATAGGCAAAAGCATTGTTTCACATCGTCTAACAGTTTTTCGTTCGTGTTTATTGCCACTGCGCCTTTTCCGGTACACATAACAACAACAATAACAATAATAATAATAATAATAATAATATGATATTTACGGTAAAATGACAACATGAAGATCCTGTTTCTATAGGAAGACACTTTACTGATCGGTCGGTAGTTGAACTGGTGCACTAAAACGTACACGTGGGTAAATTTACCGGTTTCGATCGGGAAATATTTTACTTATTTAGATTAGAATAATAACTATTTTGATGTGAAAAAGTGTACAATATTCTAATGATATTTATTTAAATTAATTTATATTATATTAGCTGACTTGGAAAACTTCGTATCACCTAACAGCCAATGAATATTGTGTTAACTTTTAACTAAACTTATTTTAGAATTTTATTAACATGATAATGTTAATGATAATATGAATATAAAAAATGTAAATAGTTAAATAATTTATTAAGATACAATAATAATAATAATAATAATAATAATAATAATAATAAATATAATTATTATTAGAAAGAACCTCTTGATCAACCGTCACTGAATGCCCAAAATACCCCAAAGCACGGGAAATCATCAATAACTCAACAACTCTTTAACTTGTTCTCAACATATAAAATACTGAAGCAATTTACAATTTTTTTTATTATATACATTTAAGCTATAAATTGAAAATATTTGTAAATATTTAATTCTTATCACAGTTATAATTGTCGAATAAGCAATTGTTTTGTCAATAATGTACTTAGTCGGTACAATTGAATAGTTTTTGAGTTTCATGAGTGGAAATTTTTAAATAAATAAAAACTTAGTATTGTATAGGTAGGTACTTTATTCATATAATATGGTACTTAGATTAGCAAATTATTTCAGAACTAAACGTCAAAAATTGGAACCTTTGTATATATCATGATTTTGCTAACAGTTTGAAAAATTCATTTTTTATACTAGTATTTATTATTTAATAGGATGAATAATAACGAAATCACATATGTAATACATAAAATTACAAATATCATATGCACTTCTTTGATATATCTTAAAAATTGATAATTACAATTATGATTAAAATATATTTATTTATTTTTCGCATAAGTTTTTATTCTTTATGACTGATTTTAAGTTCGTTACATATTTATATGGCTCCCATTATTTGAATTGCTGATTTCTTATATCATAGATCTCTTCCATCAATTGCAGTTTAATGCGACCGTAAATTTTTAATGTGTAACCTTTGGCCATCTTTGATCTATAAAAGCAGCAGTTTTTTCTTTTTAAAAGGTATTATAACCGAGGAGTGTCAATATGACTATTGTGCTTTGCTTCCGATTTTCTGGGCTGGTATAAATTTTCTTCGGTTTTAATACAAATATGTCGATCCTCATAATGTATGTCCCTTTCAATTTTTTTATTATAGTCTTATTTACAGGGTTTTCTTCATTCAAATACTTTAGTCTTGCTATCATTTATGACCTATAGTTTTTCTCCTAAGATACTAATAACTAATAGAACAAATATTATTCATTGAAAAAAAAACCGAGGAATGGAAATTTACAGAATTAAAATTTAGAGAATCAAAAAAGTGTGATAAGTTACATCAATTTGTATATATGGGTTATAAAAAAATGGCAGAGAAATTTATTTATTACGTAGGTACTTGAACAATAAATATAGTTTTTAATAACTAAAATCAAATATATTTGAATTTGAAAATATGTTTTATACCTAGTGTACTTGGTGTTTGTTAGTTATACCAATATATAAAAAATAGTTTAAACATAAAAATAGAAAAATAAATAAATATATGTCTGGAATATTATTATATGTATGAATGGTTTTAAATAAAAAATTGATCATCCTATGTATAGAAAATTATTTCGATTATAATCGGTTGTTATCGATACATAAATTATAATCGGTTATTATCTGTTATTAAATTATAATCGGTTATAATTGTTATAATTTATATAATCTATAATCGATACTTAAATTTTAATCGGTTATTTGTTTTACATAAATTATAACCGGGTTTAATCGATACAAAAATTATAATTAATTGTAATTGATTATATTTTACAATGAATTGTGATAGGAATGATAGGATTATAGAAATATAGAATTAGTTAAAACTTAAATTTAGCCTGAGTGAATCGCAATCAACAAAGAATATTGGAAAAGAAATCGTAGTGTGTAAACAGTATTCACTCTTTCAATTAATTGGAACAATAAAAACGACGTAAATTGTCAATCACATCGTTACAATTTGTCGTTGCGTGTAAACCTGGCTTAATGATAAATTCTACATGTTATATTTTTCTTTCATTCATCATTTCTTTTTCATAAATATATATATATATATATATATGTATAAATATAAAATCAAAATAATCTGATATAATTTAAATTATTAAACCATCTCAAAAATTTAATCAATTTATAATCAAATAATAGTCTTTAGATTATTTAATTTAATAATCAATTAATAATCGTTTTTCGATTATTAATTGTATAATCGAATTTCGATTATATCAATTATTTTTAAGGCTTGGAAAATAACCGATTAATCTATTAATCGATTTCAATAATAGATTATTTAAAATAACCGCACAGCCCTAATCCTTATTTTATTTATTATTTTATTATTAATTTTTTTTATAAATTATTATAAAACTGTAATGTACATGTATTCTACATTTATTAGATAAAATTATTAAATTTGACATCGTTACATATAATTTCATATGCAATTGTGTTTATTTATTTTTTTTATCCACCTTTTTGTTACCCATCTACAAACATACGCAATCGTGTTGCCAAAAAGGACAAATAAACTCAATGGTGTTCTACCCATTCCAAGAATAAAATAATAAAACCCAAGTTTTAGAATGAAGAAGAAAAGTCTTCAAAAATATCTCAAATCGTACCATTTCACGAGTACGCAGTATTACGTAGATAACACTGTGTATAATATTATTTAAGAAAATACGATCAATCTATAGGTGAAAAACATCAGACAATAAAATTATATTGTATTTTTTTCGTATTTAAAATTTCAAAAAGAGGGCTACGATGTAACGTGAAAGGTTTGAAATTTAATATAAATTAATAAAAATTATGCAATTTATGAACGAAAACAATGAAAAAATTACGGCTATTATATTTGTATAAAATATCGTACTGATATTTTTAGTAACCCAAAAGAAACATTTTAAATTATCACTAATCGAATTAAATATTTTTTTGCTTGCGTACTTACGTTTTTCGTTTTCTTTTTCCTTATCTTTAGTAAGGACATTTTTTGGAACAATGATCATTTGATATTTCATTAAATATTCGTTTCTTCATTTTGGAACGTTCGTGATCAACATCTTTAAAATTACAATACGTACCACTGTAATGACTCAAAGAGTTATTAATTTTATCTTTACATAATTCATCTTTTCCTCTGCATTTATTCATAAATGATAGAAGTTGATCATTCTGATTTATTGATTTGATCCTATCCAAAATCAACTGGACACGGCAATATGCACAACATTCAGTCATTCGATCATATTCCGTCTGGATACTTGGCTCATCATTTGTTTTACATAAAGCATTTGATTTTTTTAAACGTTTAACTCTGCTGTTATTCATTTTTTCTTCTATTAATTTTTTTATCGGCCGACACTGATTTATTTCTAGTGGCGCACCGTCGAATGTACCTGTGCATTGTTCGGTCTGTTTAAACGATTCGTGCAAATGTTGCGATCGATCGTTGTTTTTGCAATTGCCATGTGAATCATTGGTAACCTGTGCTACGACATTCATACTTTCTATCAAACGGCAAACGCACTCGGAAAAAGTGCAAGTAGAATCTGTTACAGCAGGCGTGTCACAGCCTACGTTCTCCGATTCCTTACGGCTATCGATGAACTTTGAACTTTCGACAATGGCGTCTTCAAGTCGACGTTTTTCCTTAATCGATATTAACTCGTTTATGTACATCATTAACATGTACAATTTGATCTCGTTAAGGTGGATATTAGATTCTAGTTTTGTGTGGTCAGCTTCAATTTTCGACATTCCGCTTTGTTGCATCAACGTCTGAACGTACGGCAAAACAGAATCTACTAAAGATATCGCCAACTTCCCTTCTAAACCAATCTGTTTGTTTTCTTTTGGTTGCATACAAGTGCTATTGCTTTCGGGAATTTCAGATGGTACGACGGGGAAATATTCTGCATCGCTTCCCTCACTTAAAGTATTCGGTGGATTCCTTGCAGATGTTATATCACACGACATCGATCGAGTGCTTGTCGTTTTCGGTGCATTTCTTACCGGGCTGTACTTTCTCTTGCAGCCCGAAACTTTTACAAGTTTATCCGACGATGATTTGATCTTTTGATCCCAAAACGCCTTCTTAGTTTGGAATACACTTGATTTCGCTTTTACACGCAAATTTTCAGTCTTATTTTGAAATGTCGAAGCCGATTCACTTGCATAAAGATTTCGAGAACGTAACTCGGTCAAATCAAATGTCTGCAGTAATAACGTATTAAAATGATGATGGTTAATTGTTTATTCGGTAAAGGATATTCACTTACAATACGATGAAGATATTGCACATCATCTGTCAAATCCTTGATCGTTTTCATCATGTTTTTTAACTCATTATTGTCATTATTGTCGTCCAAATGTTCTTCAGATTTTGATGATAGGCATTTTTCGGTATCTTCTGCCTGCATCTGAATTTTCTCTTGGTCCTCTTTTTTTTTTCGAAGTTGTTCTTCTATGTCTTCGTTTGTGTTGGGTATCATTTCCTCCTCCTTTATCGGTTTGAGATGGTATTTTTCGAACGACGAATTATCCGGTAAACGGTTTACGCTATCCTTGTCATGGAAATGAATGTTGTTTTGAATTGATAAATTGTGTTTAGAATCAAATTTAGAAGACATTTTTATAGATATACGTTTTCAAAAATAAGTTTAAAAATAAATAATTTTCTTGGTTAAATTTTTGTAACAACTGTTGTGGTTGTTGATAAATTGAATCTGAAATTAGAATCCTTTGTTATTCATTGGTAGATATACTTACTTTTATGTATCTAAGCTAAACTTGGATACCAGATGAATTATCTATATTAAGCTAACAACAATTTTATTTTTGTACTATGTAAAATGTATTTACATTTGTACATTTGTAAATGTATTTACATTTTACTAAAAATGTTATTTCCCTGATATGCGATTTATATACAGATAAGGTAGTTGCTATTGCATTTTTAACAAAACAAATTAATAATTTTCAAACAAATGTTAAAAATATGTTTATTTTAATGTTCAAGTGAGTTTGATGAGTCTAAAGAACATAAAATAAACGTGATTAAAACGTCATTGATTTCTATGATGCGTATTTACTGTTTAAATATTAAAATAAATTGTACTTAAAATTACAAATGTTGTTCATCAATGACCTTATTACTAATGGTTTGTTAATGTTTATCCGCATATTATGAATACTTCTTAATTATAAACGTATTTTCTAACAACTATATGTTACAATAGCAAATAGGAGATGCTGCGGGGGCATAGCATCCAACCATATTGTCTTATAGCTTTTCCAAAACTAAACAATCATATTTTTATACTAAATAGTATTCATCTAAGATTTTTTACAGTTATAGCGCAATGCTTTAAATTTACTGATAATTGTTGATAGGAAACATTTTTTATTGAAATTCATGCACTTTCGAGTAGGTATATACTTTTGATTTTATTAACAATGTACTTAAAAAAGTTTATAGCCGACAATAACTTTTGAAAACCAAACCTACTTATAATTAATTTGCAATTAGATTCCATTTCATATATTTTATGTCTTATACATAATGTAGTATAGTGATAATCAAAGCAATAAATATAATCCTTATAGTAAAAAATGTGTATAAAAATACAAAAAAATATATGTTATAGTTAAGCTAATAGATTATTATAAACTCAGAATCTAAAAAAAATGAATAGAAAAATATTCCTAGAATATCTTCCGAAGAGTGGATGGCGACGTGTTAGAACCAGTGGTGTATGGGTAAATATTTTTATGGGTATACATTACATAACGTACAGGAAATGTGGCTTTTTTCCAAAATACCTCAATTTCTTTTAAATACTTAATGGACTTGTCCATTCGACGGTAACCTAGCACCAACTATTTGACTTTCTACATGATTGATTAAAAAAAATTTTGTCACAGTTTCTTGTATCTATATTTAATTTGATAATGAATATATTACACAAATATTCACTGAAATGCAAAGAACATACGAAGTGGCGGACTGGAACATTAAGGGCTATATGAGGGGCCTGAGCTATAGTCTATTGGTAGAATGGATTTTATGAGGGTCTTAGCTTCTTAAAACATGTTTTATGTTTTAATTTTTTATGCTATTTTCTATACTTACCTATATTTATAAACGTACAAATAGCTTTTTAAATACTTTAATAAATTTATATTACTCAATAAAACCAGTACTTAAGAGATAATAGATACAAATAAATAATTTATACTTTACTTAACAAATTTAAAGTTTTGTTTTTTTTTCTCTAAATTAACTTATTAGTTATTTTTTCACCAAAAAATATAGGCATTAATAAAATATATATATATATATTATTCGAATAATTATATTAGTAATTATTATAGTAGTAATTAGTATTAGTATTAGTAATTATTACATAATTATTACAATTATTGTAGTAATTATTTTTTAAAATTTTTCAAGTAGATTTTTATTAGAATAGTTAGGTTTTAAAATTATTTGAATACATTTTTATTCGAATGATCGTAAAAAAATCATTCGAATAATTTTTTATTTGAATAATTATCTAGATAAAATTTTGCTAAACTCTGGTACCTATTACATATAAAATTGAAAATACTAAAATTTTTTAACCGTCTTGTCTTTTACTAATATCAAAATACAGAAATACAACTAGCACTACAATCAACAATAGTAACACGTCTAGCAATATAAATTGTGCTTCATTTTCTGCACGAGCCTAAACAGACATAACAATATAAAATTAATTTATCTTTTAAGAAACTAAGATTCCAGTTGCACTACATTCAGGTTCAGGGCCACAATTCAATTAGATAAATGAAATGTGTAAGTCGTACGTTAAGTGAGGTACGTTCTTGACTAATGAAATAGTTATATTTATGAACGTATGAAATAACACGTGTTTTTGTCTGAAGTCGATATCTACAAGATAACCAGACAAAAAAAAAAAAATGCACATAATATTCCTTTGCATATACACATGTATGTACATACTCGTATATACATATGTACATTATGTATATTATATTATGTCAATTTATATAAAAAAAAAATGAAGATGATATATTCATAATAAATAATAATAATATACTCGTATTCATTGCGTTGACAATAACAAATAGAAGAAATCAAAAGAAGATTTTCTTATTTGGAGAGAACAAGTGAATTCTATTTTTCCTCATAAAAATTCGAAAAATATTGTTGGATTTTGCGGCGCATACTAGTTGGGTCCCATGATTCAGATTGTTCACTAATTGGGTCCCGTGTAAAATAGCCTACTGTACGAGTTGGGTCCCGTGTAAACCAGTCTACTGTACGAGTTGGGTTTCATAAAAAATATTTTCCTTCCCATTTTTACAGACTTAGGACTATCTATAATAACATCTATAGTTACTACAGGTATGGTTAAAAATGTTTTTTTTCTAATTTTTTCCTGATTTACAATTGTTCGTCATCCATCTGATTTTTAATGATTAATAATATTTTAATTTAAGGGTTGAAATTTATAAGACATAGTTTTTACGAATTCGTAGGAATTTATTTTTTTTTAATATTTCTTCTGTCATTTTTTCTTTTACGAATTTTTCCTTAGATATTATACAGTTTCTTCTTTTTCCCTCTGGACTTCTCATTTTAATATAAACATCTATTTGAATATTTTTTAAAACGTGTATAAATTGATATATATTTGGGTGAGCAGAATAAAACATAGAATTGAAGTGTGAGTGAAAGGATTCACATGCGTTTGTAGTTCTTATTGTACTAGGCTTAAATTCAGACCATAATCTTGGAGGGAACTTAGCGCCAAGATGTATATAATTGTTTAATAAATATTCCGTGAATATTTGTAATCGTTCGTCATCTGGTTGAATACTTAATAAATCTTAAGTACTAAATTTTAAAAGTGAACAATTATAAAGTATTTTTTGTAATGTAAATAATATTTAATAATAATTCATATCAGTAATTTACTCAATTCTCAATTTTTCAACACTCAACAGTTTACATTTTAATTTAATATTTATTAATATTTTAAATAATAAATAATTAATTGCCTTCGGTTGTCTGAGAATTTCTTCTTATTTTTTATTTTAATATTTTAAAGAATAAACTTAAGATAACAATTATAAGTTAGAGTCTTTAAATTTTTATTATATTATATTTAGTAAGGAAATAATTTGTATTTATCTGATACATAGTGATATTCCATACTTGGTTTTGAATTATTTTAGTCACTGTATAAAAATTAATGTACGTAGATTAATAAACATAAGTTACGCTATCGCACTTAGATCTTCCAACGAACACAAATAACGAAAATTCGATTTATTATTTAACTAGTTTAACAAGCTTATTTTGATGATAATGGAAACAATAAGACACAAATTTGATTTAAAAATAAAATGTTGAACAATAATGATTATTTAAACTATGTTTTGTATGAAAGAAGCAGATTGTATTTATATATAATGTATACATAAGTTGAAACTTTGAAGTGGAAAAATACGGTATTTATAGCCGTTGTGTAATAATGATTCAAAATAAATTAACAAAACATTGTTCCATAGATAATGATTTAATTTATTCGATAAACATTTTTTCGGCCGATATGAATAAATGTTTGTCGAATAAATGAAATCATTATCTAAATGGTTCGTAAAAGCCAAAGAAAGAAAGATAGAAAAAATAATTAATATTATAGAAATCTTTTGGCTTTTACTTTGGTATTATTTAATTATAAAAAAGTAATTTTCCGGGTCATTTAATTACTAATAAAATATATATTATTGTTATTAATATAATAAAAAAAATGCCAACGGCACGTAGTGTTCCCAAGCGGTCACCCATCCAAGTACTAACTACGCCCGACATTGCTTAACTTCAGTGATCGGACGAGAACTGGTGTATTCAACGTGGTATGGTCGTTGGCGATAGTATAGTAAAAAACAATATAATTTATACAACATTTTTAATTATTTATTAAATACAATTAAATGGTTTTTTTTGAAAATTTTATTTTTTAACATTTTTGATAACTTAAGTTTAAAACAATTAACATGAAAAATCAGTAAAATACATAAACAGCACATTCTATTTGCTCTCTACTCGTATGATCAGTAACTGATCAACTGTTACCTACCAACTGTTGTTTATAATATTTAATATATTAAACGTAAGCTTTATTAAAATGCTAAAAATTGTCGTTTGATTGTCCCAATCTAAAAAAAAAAAAAAATTTGTATTTATAAATATAATATTTTGTATTTTTAAGTATAATATGGGCATGGTTATACAGCGTACGTGAAGTTGGAACTATAAAGTTCGTAGACAATTGAAAATTATACATTTTAACGCAAATATAAAAACACAGAACATACTCAGCCCAATACTTCATTGTTAATTTGTTAATAAAAATTATTAATCAATTTATACAATGAATTCAATAATTGATTAATTAATTATTAATAACTCTGTTGGCCATTACAAATAATATCATTTGTTTGACGTCGATGTAATAGTAATAATATAAATAGGTACCTAATAACGAGCCGTAACGAATAATCTGTTAATCAGTTTCAATTCTGCGACTACATACAACTTTCCGCATACATTGTGTAATTATTATACGAACTTTTTGGTTTCTGTTTCTGTATTTAAACAACCATAACACGTGATAGGCACCAAACGATCATACAACGAGTCTTCACCAACCAAGGCTTCTTTGATGAACGTGATGACTGGAGATGTGTTTTGGATTCCTCATGACAGACAATTCGTGATCGGCCGTTGCACAAGCTTCGGCCATAACAGTAGAAAAACTAAACATGTCGGATAATCACTTCTACATTCAATATAGAGCTGACAGTTTCGTTATAACGGATATGATCACCGCGTCAGACACTTATTTGAATTGTATGCAGATTACAGACGATGAACGACACGGCAAAGAGTTGCACAATGATGACCTTATAGGTTTTGGAGAAGACGGGTAGATCTCCACAACATTCAAATTTCGTTTGCATTTCGATACGGTAAAAAAACCAAAATTAGACGCAGAACGGTTCAAAAGCAGTGAGGAAGCCATATCGAACCTCCGTTCCCGAAAAATCAACTCGAAAGATGACAAACCGATGCTACGAGATTCAGTCAAGAGCATTTGTAAAAAGACTAATTTTCCATATGGCTAACGTCATACCAGGATTGAATTGAATTAACACGAAATATTCAGATGTACGTCCCATTGTGTTGTGGAAATATATGTAAACGCCTAGTATTTCAAAAACATCGAATGATTATACTATCGGTGTCGGTTACAATTTTTAATTTGGCTCTCACTGTCGCATAGTTTGAGGTAAATGGGTTACCTCAAGAATAAAAAAACCCTTATCACGATAATAATATATTCCACGAAACACTCAGACTGTAGAACAGTAAAACGAGTGTAATTGTATGTATGTAATATTATATTATATTATATTTTTATTGTATGCAATTTTTTATTATATTGTATTTATATACTATTTGTGCTGTTTTAAAAGACCTATGTATAGATTAACAATGGTCAACGTTTTTATAAATAAAAAACATTTATACTTTGTAATGTAAAGCAAATAGTTTGAATTTAATAATATATAAGACATATTTATACAATGAGATGGACTTATTATTGTTTACTTAATCTAACTTAAAATGTGTACATGTTAAAACATTTTGGTTGATAAATAGCAATTTTTTCGTGCAGATAAAAAAAATTCTTTCTTGAACCGTAGTACATTTAAGGGATTAGCGGCCATCAAAATTATTCCCCCAATTTTTCTTTAGACCCACCACTATTCCTGAAAGGAAATGTAATCTTCTTAAGAGTTATATTTTCGGTCTAGTTAAATTAATAAGTCAAGGGTTTTTTTATGGTTTTCCCATTTAAATGACGTTGTATGTTATTTCGAACTTCGAAATTCTAAGAAGATTTTTTGTTTTGAATAAACAAATAAATATTTTACAACAATTAAAATCTTTCCATTTTATGAATCATTAAACAAATAAACATGTACTGAATTAAAATATTTTTAAAATAAACTACGTAATTGAATAAAAGGATTTCTGAGATGAAACTTTAAGGAAAATTCTCAAGCCCTTGTTTGATGAAGAGAATAATTTCCTGTTTTTTCTGAGGAATTTTTAAAGGAAAGTTGGTTTTAAATTTCGTTAGCTTTTATTATAACAATAAAACCATTTTTCTAAGAAATTAGACAAAATATATACTTAAGTAATGTTCATTTTTAATTTTCTTCCTAGATTTTTGTAGAGTAAAAAAAATAAAAACTTAGATGTACCTAATTAATTTTGTATAAAAAATTCGTTCAACAACTATTTATTTGATATTTATTTTAATAATAATTATTATTCCTGTTTTAAAATTTGAAAATGTATTATAAAGAAAATATTATATAATAAGCATATTATATTCAGTACTAAAAATTCATTTCTGTCTGATTCTTTTTTATTTTATTAAAAGTAATATATTTATTTGAAGAGGAATAACGTAATATTTTTAGTATATAAATTATTATTTACATAAATATCTATACAATGCCCCTTTTTTTAGATACTGGAAGATAAATTTATCTGTACTAAAACTTGATTTCGAATTTTATTGTTTGAAGTTTTAATATAAGCACATAAAACAATAACGTAATACTTTTAGAGTTATTATTAGATTAAATTAGATTAAATATTCAATTTTCAAATCGATTCATTTGGTTTCTTATACACTCATTCAATTAAATTTTTTTTTTTTAAATATTCGGCATGGTTTCCACATCTATACGAACAATATCTTACATTCATACTGATTTTGATGATGTTGTTAACATTTATCCGTCTATTATATTTTATATGATTTTTATTAAAGACGAGTAGACATTTATTTTGTTCAGTTACAATTTCTTAGAACTGAAAACAAATATATTGATTTTTTTTTTTAACCCCAATCTGCTTAACAAAATGTATACACTAATTGTATATACTACTATGTATTCTATACGTAAGGACTTGAACCTGGTTATATTAATTTTTTTTTTTTTTATTTCATGTACTACACACTTAAGAATTGATTAAATGTATATTAGTTTTGTCACATATATTTCCATTTGAGTGCTCAGCACCTTTTGATTGGTATTTGTATATGAATATTTTAACACAACAATGGATACATCGCATTGGATGTAATTTCCTAAAAACAATAATTATTAATAATAAATGTACGAAATGACACGACTTAGTGAATTATAGTTTCACACGTTTCGAACAATATACGTATATTATTCACAAGAATTTGGTCAACCAAATAAAACAATTTATTTGACCATTATAACGAAATAATGAATTTGGTTTATTTGTTCAAAATGTTTAATTTGTTTCTTCTGATAACCGGTAACGGGAGTATAAAATATTACGGGAAGAGTTGGATGTTGAGAACCTACGTTTGGCGATTTATCTTAGTTTGTATATTTATTGTAAATATATATAACGGACATAAATGGGTATGTATTTCTTATACATGGTATTATGAAAATATTTTAAAAAACATTATTTTTAAACACGTGTAGAAACTTTCAGAACAATATAATGTTTCCAAGAAGGTACTTCACTGATAAAAATGTATACAAACTCCAATACAAAATATAAACGTATATAAATATGTAAATAAAACAGATATTTTCAATAATTTATAGTAAAATGTTTTTATAACGTATCACGTCGGAGTAATTGATTTTACTACTATCAAAGAGTTTCCGTTATAGCAGAGAGACTAAAAAAAAAAAATCCTTAAAAAAATTTGAAATTAAATGTTTGTGTGAATAATTAAAAAAAAAAAATGATTAAGGTACATACTAGGTATATTTTTATGTAAATATAGATTAAATCTATACTACTATCGATTAAATAAAAAATCGGTATAAACTATTGTAATGCTTTATAAACAACGGAATATCGTACAAACGTTCGTCTTATTATTTGTAGGCATCAAACAACGTGTTGAGGATATTAGAGCCAATATCAATTGTGGTAATCGCCAGCTTAGAATTAAGATATTTTGGACCATTATTTTCCATCCTATGGCGACTTTTCACTGACGATAATTTGTCTGTTATATTGAAGAAGCTTATCAACACGAACGAAGTACTTAGAAATTTTAACATTGAAGTTACGATTAACGTCACAACTCTTCGGATATTCTTAGTTGGCTTAACAGTACATTTAATAATCTACATCGCATCAGTGATTGGGTATTTAATGATCATTCCAGACTATAACATTTCGAGTTGGGTGAGTACGATCCATTCTAATTAATTAAAAAAAAGAGTCCCTTAAGCTCTGCGGGTGCTTTTCTGTTTTCACTATTTATAATAGATTTATTAAGTTATAATTTTAAAATTTCTACTGAAAGCAAAATATTTACATATCACACAAATATCTACTTAGATAAAAATCAGACGTTCGTTTAATCTGAAAAACCACGGCTGGACGTTAAAAATAAAAACAATCGTCCATAATCGCGAAGAGAAATTTTAAAATTTCATTCACACACTGGACATTGAAATAATAAGAAAAATAAAAAAAAAAAGAACCGGATGGACCTCGTTCTGCTGTACAGTTGGGGGTGGAGTGCACCTCGTTTATAGGATAGGTCTTTATTACAATGGATTTGTTAAATTTGAATTCAATGATAGATATCATTGTATATGAATAACGATTCTGAGCGGAGTCAGGAACATCATTGCATGTACACCTATGGTGACTGATAAGAGATATTTTTTAAAAATAAATATCAAAAATTGAAAAAACTTATGATAACGATTTCGACGACCAGTCTATTAAACTATTTCACACACTATTTTTACCATTCGGTTTACATATTTCGACGAATAATTTATTTTTCAATTTTCTTCCCGCATTCCTATCTAATTTGTTTATAACACTTTCTCAGAAAATCGTATCCACAAACACGGAGCAAATGCGTAGTCAGACCAAATATGGGGGGGGGGGGGGTAAGGGGCATAAGAAAAAAATAATATAACGCATACCATACCATTACATAGTACATATGCACATGTAATACTTGTTGGAGACGGGGGCAATTTTCCCCCTGTGGTTACGCGGGCCTTTACGGATCCAATAGACCCGAGCTGCAGTTCCGCTTACGTTCATAAGCGTACCGTCGTTCGCGCGTAAAATACCGCGGAGTAGTCGGTAGAAGTACGATTTTTGTGTGTATACTCGCGTCGAATTTCTAATCCAGCGGACTACTTACTAATACACCCCCGTGTGGTGTCCGGGGTTCGCTCGGGCGTGCGGCGAAAATATTCGAACGTTCGATCAGACTTATCGAGCGATTTCGTCCTAGCCCGAACCTCCGACGGCCAATCGTAGCGATAATATCTTCCAGATCGTGTGGTCGTTCAGTTTCGTGTTCAACCGATTCACGTTCTACGAGTACGTCGCGCTAATGACGTGCGTGCGAATAATGGTGCGCAGGATCAACGACGAGATATCCATGGGCTCGGTGCCGGTCAGCGAACTGGAAACGCTGCACACGGTCATCCTGGACAGTCTGGAGCACATGAACCGGTTCGTTCTCGGGTTGCCCGTGCTGGTCAACATAATCGCGAACAACGTGTCGTCCGTGATCTACATGCTGTACCACTACGTGTTGTTCAGGAGCTTCTTCATCAAGGCTGAGTTGCAGCTGATATACCCGATCCTGGACGTGATGCTCAAGCTGTTCGACACGGTCGTGGTGTTCTGGTTCTGCAGGGCCGTTGAAATAGAGGTGGGTACGTTGTCCCGGCCGAATGATAATACATAAGGCCCAAACCGAACGACGAAATAAACGTGTGTCTGTAAATGTTTTTCGTTGAAAAAACACAAGTGGAATATATATTCATACGTGTGCGCAATCGGTTTCAGAACGCAATGCGCCCGTTAAAACGGTCGAAGACAATGACCCGAAAGCACCGTTGTCGAGTAGGGATTTTATGGTTTAATCGGTTACACGGGAAATGATCGGATGAAATGCTTTGCCGTCGGGACAATTGGACGGTCCCGTACCGTACGAGACGTAGCGTATTCGCACCCACGCGCTGTTCTAAGTGAAGCAATTACAATTCCCTCGGACGCGCGTCCATATAGACATGAACGCGCACAGATTATTCAGTTGAACATTTTTTAAGACAACAATAGTTAAGATATATTTTATGACCTTCGGTGTCACCATATGTTTGTCTTGTTGTCATTGCCTACGACCCTGAACCAAAAACCTATTTTCAATCGGAGACGACCGTCTTACATCCGTGTCACCACTATTGCTGTCTTATTACGTAATTGTTTCGTTGGTCATAATTTTGATTTTCTCACGTCCATGAATTGATATATTACTATTGCGCAATAGTTGATAACCCAGCTCATTAGCATCATAAACCTGTACACAATGAAAAGAACGAAAATTCGTCCAATACGGGTAGTACAATATGATATCATTATAATATGTTCATCTGGCATTTCATACACATATAGTGTTACGGCAGATGGATATTGAACACGTTATGCTCACTATTGCTCCAACTATATTCCATGTAACCGGAAAACCATTCTTTAAAACGATTACGATCACAGTGATGTACACCCCCTCCCACCATTTCGGTTTGAGTATAATTGGTCTAATTTATGAACATGAGCATTTTACAATGCCCTGATCCGATTATCACACACAAAACCGTTTTTTAAACAACGTCCACTAGTACAATGGGTCATGAGCACGCGATGAGTTGCCGAAATGGTTTTCAATGAGATTCTCCTACACTCGAAAACTTCATCTATATTTCGTTTTGTATCCTATGCACATCAAACTTTCGAGTTGCAAAAAGCGTTCTGTTGTGATAAATATATTGCAGTATGTTCTGCAAACATTGTCCAGAAGTATTTTGTTTGAGGGCGGCATGACGTGACGTACACGTTTATCACGAAACACATGTTAAGCAAAGGAAAAAATATCTACCGGTTTAAAATACGAAAACATCGGCAAATGTAAAACTATCTACGTTCGTGGAACGTCAAAGCATCGTCATATTATAATACGATAATAGTATGATAATAATAGTTATCATACGGTTTATGTCTGCTGAAGACTTAATGATTTTGAGTAGTGAACTTTAGTAAAAATTCAAAAATCCTGCTAGATCAGTCATTCTCAAAGTGGGCGATAGCGCCCCCTAGTGGGCGTTGGTGGTCTTCAGGGGGGCGGTAGGATGCCCGAAGGAATTTTGGGGGCGTTTAGTTAGGTTTAGTGGGCGATACAAAAAATTATATATATAAATATTATAATTATATTATATTAAAAAAAGTCTCATTTATATATTTATACATATATTAATACAAAAAAATTAATATAGTAAATCTATATTTATTAAAACAATTCACTAATCGCGGACTAACTAATAATACAGCTAATAATATACCACCAATACGTAATGTGCGACGCGATGGCTCACGGGTTTCCAGGTATTGTCGTGTAGATATAAAAAGTTCCTAGAAGTTTCGTCGATGTCGTCGTCGGTATTTAATGATCATTAGCGTTATCGTAACAGCGACAATAGTCGATAACTTGGTATTTATATTTTATAATATTATATTGTGTCCAATTTACGATGCAAGCCTTAACTCAGGTTTTAGTATACGATTTGGTGTCGAACCGTGCCGACCGCGTTTTTATTTTTTTTTTATTTTTTGTGCACGTATAAAATATCTATATATTTCTGAAGTGAAAACTATGTCGGAAGCAAAAAAGAAAAAAAGACAATACAGTGCGGAATACATAAAATACGGATTTATTCAAAGTCGGACAAATCCATCATCGCCAATGTGCCTCATATGTCAAAAAACATTTTCAAATGAAGCAATGAAACCTTCTCGATTACTCGATCATTTTAATAAAATGCATTCAGATATGAAAGACAAAGATGTGACTTACTTTCAAAATATGGAAAAAAAGTACGTAGCTCAACCTACTTTATCAACGCTTTTTTCTGCAGCTTCTAAGCAAGACAATGATGGGCTTCGTGCGTCGTACAATATATCACTATTAATTGCTAAAACAGGCAAACCACATACCATTGGGGAAGACTTAATTTTACCAGCATTAAAAGAAGTAATAACAACTGTGCTCCATAAACCAGCGGCAGATATTATCCGAAAAATTCCTTTGAGCAATAGTTCTGTACAAAGACGAATTGATGAGATGGCTGAAAATATTGAAGAATCATTGTGCAATCATTTGAAGACTTGTCAATTTTCAATTCAGTTGGATGAGTCCACTTTACCAACTAATGAAGCATTATTGTTATCATACGTTAGGTTTATAAAAAATGAGAAAATATGTCAAGAACTATTATTTGCGAGAAATTTAGAGACAAATACAAAAGGAGAAACCATATTTAATACACTGGAAAAGTTTTGTGATGAAAAGCAAATCCCTCTGAATAATATTATGTCAATTGCTACTGATGGTGCTCCAGCTATGACAGGGCGACACAAAGGCTTCATAGCGTATTTAAAAAATAAAGTTCCAGACGTGCTTGCTGTACATTGCGTCATTCATCGCCAGCATTTAGTTGCAAAAAATCTGAGTGAACGCCTGCATACATCACTGCATTATGTTATTAGAGCAGTTAATAAAATCAGAAGCAACTCACTAAATGACAGATTATTTAGTCAACTTTGCGTTGCTAATGATGAAGATTTCAATCGATTGCTGCTTCACACAGAAGTGCGCTGGCTGTCAAAAGGTACTTGTCTGACTCGATTTTACAATCTGTTTGACTCTGTGATAGAGTTCCTGAAAAACAGAGACACAGGACTTCGCGATAACCTCATCACATCAAAGAATGATATTTCATACTTGACAGACCTCTACAAGTTATTTAATGATGTCAATCTCCAACTTCAAGGTGACGACTTGAACTTGATTAAAACAAAAACTGTCATTTCTACATTCGTTGCCAAACTGCTATTATACAAGAGAAATATTGGCAGACGTGAATTTAATAACTTTCCTAATTTAGCAGCAGCATCTTTTATCAACGATGACTTGATTGTTTACTGTCAACACTTGGAGAACCTCCACAATGATTTCAAAGAACGATTCCAGGACATTTTAAACATGGACATACCAGACTGGGTATTAGATCCTTTTTCAAATGTCAACACAGCAGAATCATCCCAGTTAGAAGAACAACTTTTAGAATTGACCACAAATGAGGAAATCAAATTCAAATTCAAGAATGGCTATCAAGAATTTTGGCTGCAAAAGCCAATCATGGAACTGTACCCTAGTTTATGGTCGATTGTTCAACGATTTCTGATAGCATTCCCATCATCGTATTTGTCTGAGCGTGGATTCAGTGCTGTAGCAACACTGCTAACAAAAAAGAGAAATCGGTTGCTTGTTACCGAACGCGGTGATTTACGGCTGTTTTTGAGTAAATTTGAGCCAGATATTAACAAACTCGTTAATGCACATCAAGTTCATCCATCACATTAAGTAAATTTTATATTTTTAATTCATAACTTTTTTAGCATGATTTTAATAAAAATAATTTTAATTATAAATGTTTCGTTTTAATAAAAATACTTTTAAGTATGAAAAAGTATGCGTTTTAATTGCTGTAATCCAAAAAGCTAATTTAAAATTTATGTTAGAACTCAGAAATTAGATATAGCATATTTATATATTATAAATTGTAATATCTATTTTTAAAAGATATAACAGATGCTAAGTTAATTTTTTTTTGGGGGGGGGGGGGATGGGGGGGGGGGGGCGCTAGACAATTTTTGATTCTCAAAGTGGGCGGTGGATGAAATAAGTTTGAGAACCTATGTGCTAGATGATTCAGAACGTGTTAATCAATAACATACAATAATTTTGAGTGTAATAATTAATAATTTATATTATGCATGCTCGAACGTAGGGATTTTGATTCACGATTTTTCCGATTGTTGACATTATTTATAACTGCCGTTATTTAGACCATTTTAATCCGTTATTAGTCGTTATTGATCGACATCCCCTGCGTGTACTGAGAAATGCTACGCATAGTTTAATCGAAACCAGCGGCGTTCCCAGGATTTTTCAACTGAGGTGGAAGGGTTTTGAAAACAAATAATTACTCAACTGTAATTAGATTAGCTTTAAAAAATAAAAAAAGATGCTTTTTTAGTTTTTATTTATATTGAGCATAAAATGAAATAAATAAATGTATATATGTAAACGAAAAAAAAACTAACAATAAAATAAAAATAAAATAATAAAAATAATTACAATAAAATGCGTTTTTATTTTATCCAGTCTAATAATTGTAGACGGCTTAGGTGTGGTTTTTGATAAATGTATATAGAATTTCAAATTCGGTAAGTTATAATTTATTGATAGTATTTGCTATAGCTAATCCACATAATGACGTTTCTTCGTCATGATTAATCTTAAGTACGAATTAAACGTTTCAGTGTTGAATACGTTCTCTCTCTGGTGTATCCGAATAAATAACCTAACGATGCTTTAATGGAAACATCAGTTCAGTTATAATATATATTTATGGACTATGGTTGTAAATTGTAACAATTAGGTAAATGCATCATTAAAATGTTAAACACGGTTGTTTACATAGATATTACCATGATTTTAAGGTGTTATCTTAACCCGTGGATAAATATAAAAACAAATAATAACAAAAAATGAGCAATGGGAAGGGGCTTTAGTTAGCCTCACACTCTGCGCACGCCATTGACCGAGACTGAAACTGTTTTTTTTCTCGTGCTTTTAGGTGAACCGAACGACTTTGGTCTTGCAACATCGGTGTATAGTGGAGAAGGATCAAAAAGTTCGCCGAAAGGTAAATCTTTAAATTATTTTTAAGATCGTTTTGAATTGATTTTTCTTCGTACGGTTTTTTAGATCACATTTTTCTCGTTGCGAAGATTGCACGCGAACTTTAACTTCACGCTGTGCGGATTTTACAAAATTAACTACAGACAACTATTATCATTATTATCTAAGGCGGTAACATTTCTCGTTATACAAACTCAATTTAAAATTCACAGTTACACTGAATCATTAGAATAACATTTTATAGATTTACAATAGAAAGTTTTATACAGAATAAAAAATGAGCTTTTTACAACTATTAATTATTATATGCTTCAAGTGTTTCGTCTATATCTAGTCATAACATAATATGTAGCACATATTATGTGTTTCTTTTATGTATTGAAATGAAATAACATTCATATTTTTTTCGCTTGTATTGATTATTGAACAACTTAGTTTTATAATAATTAGCAGAGCTTAAGACCTATTCTTAAATATGAAGTGATCGGATTTAATTGGAACTGAATTTGTTTTAATACCTGAAACTACTTAATCGTTATCATATAATATTACGGTTAACACGTAACCTTTCTTCAATAGTGTTGAAAATCTATTGTTAACTGGTTATCGTTTAAAAGCTGTTAATTATTATTTTTAGTTACCGATTCCCAAGGCTGGGCATGTTAATGTTTTTTTTTTTTTTTAACACAGTTAAGTTAACTTAATATGCATTAATAAAAAAAAGTTTAAAGTTAAAAGTTAATAAAATTGTTATTAATTCAGTTAAATTAAAAGTTAATACACATTTTTTTAAAACTTTTTGCTATGTTACAAAATTTGTTATTTTTTTATACGTTAGCGTGCTTTATTTCTTACCAATGCAAAACTAATTATAAATTATAATGCTTATACTTCATACGATATAATATTTCTATATATATCTATATATATTTTATTAGTTTTTTATTCATTTCGAAAAAAAGTGATTGGAAAAATAACATTTTTAATTCTAATAAATTTACAATAAAAAATATTTTTTGAGATGAAAACGACTGAAATAGTGAAATGTAAAAAAAATTAACTCAACTTATATCTTAAAATAAAAAATAAATTCCTTAATTTCACGTTAATTATAAATTAATTTAATAGTTAAAATATGAAAATCCAAATTAGTTTTAACTAATTAAGTTGATCACATCCTTTTCAATTGCCCTTCTCTCATAACTAGTAGACAACTCCTTTTCTCCTTTCTTTCTTCATTTGGCTATATATCTCCCGATTCTAATCTTCTTCTCAACTCTCGCTTCATCCCAATCATCCGTTCTCTTATCCAATTCATTTATACCGCTGGCTTTCTCATTTAATGTCTCATTCATTGTTTGTTAATATTATGTTTGTTTTTTTTTTGTTTTTTCCATTGTAATTGCTTTGCTATAATTATTATTTAATAAAAAGCAAATTAAAATAAAAAAAAAAAAAAAAAAAAAAAAAAAAAAAAACTAATTAAGTTAAAAAGTTAAAATAAAATTAACTTTTTGACACGTTTATGCCCAACCTTGCTGATTACCGATGATCAAAAATCGGTTTTCGACAAATTTATCCATTTGCATTCTTTAGTTTAGAAATACAGTGTATTCACGCTAAGAGGTATTATTAAATATCTTAGTTGGATGACCTTGTATTTAAATGGGGTTTTCGGAAAATTAAATTGAGTACCAAAATACACAATTTTAGGCAAATTTAAATTGTTTGACCCTGTTGGTAAGCGCATCCGTAATACAACTTACTTTTTTTTAAATGGCAACACCATATTTTTTTTACATATTCGGGTAGAGTATTTTTTTTTAACTATAAAACTGGCAAAGAATGTTGAAATTTAAATTTATGAATAATTGGTTTATGACGAAATTTAAATTAAATCCAACTAATTGCTTGAAAATCGAAATAATTTATCCAATGTTACTAAATATCAGATAGGTTTCACCCACATCATAATTATATCCATAGACTAGTACGAGGATTAAATGAAAACGGTAAATTTCCTAGAAATCTTTTGATGAAGACATTGAATTGTATGTAATATCCTACATACGTGCTTATCCACGTTCATCAATAAGAAATGTATCTCGACAAGTTGGTTTATCAGTTGGTGCAGTCAGGGCCGTCCCTAGGGCAGGGCGAGCGGGGCCCTCGCCCTGGGCCCCACATTCTCACCACAGTTGGACAGGATTTATTATATTAAGTTTAATTATATGACATGTTGCGTTATGAATTTATTTACTTATTCATATTGTTGTAAGTGCAGGGTACTAAATATGTTAAGTCTATTTGCGCACATTTGAGTTTCAAAATGCAACTGATGCGTAATAATGACATTTTCGATTTTTAAGGCCCCGAAATTTCATTCTGCCCCGCAAATCATCAGGACGGCCCTGGGTGTATGCACCGATACAATTTTGAAAAAAAACCAAATGCATCCGTATAAACCTGAGCTTATCCAACATTTACGAATCGGAGATGATGAACGTAGATTACAATTTATGGCATGGTTTAGCGTTCAAGTGGATATCGACAATTTATTTTATTATAGTATTTTATGGACTGAAAAATCTAAATTCACAAACATTGGTGTAATAAACAAACATAACGATAGATTTTGGGACGATACAAATCCACGCTGGTTTCAAGAACTAACTTTAGATAGTTTGGGGTATAAATATGTGGTGTAGATTAATCGGTGGAATGCTTTTAGGTCCTTATTTTTGACGGAACACTTAAGGTGGGATCACACGGCGCGTTGCGCGTCGCGTGGAGCGTGGAGTGGTATAGCGTGGTACAGTTGACGTTTGATCGGTATTGCGCGGTAAGGTTTGTATGATCGGTATTGCGCGGCAAGGTTTGTATGATCGGTATTGCGCGGCAAGGTTTGTATGAGCGCCGCGCGGCGCGTGGCTTCCCGACAATTGTCGGTCTTTGTGTCACGCGCCAAAGGAAAATTGGTAGAAGATATCTAGATTGTCTTGCTAATCAATTATCGTTACTGTTAGAAAATGTTCCGTTAACCACGCGGAAAAATATTATTTTCAACAAAATGGTGCACAAGCACACATGATTATTGATAACATAAGTGTTCGACAATATTTAAATTACATTTACCTAACCAATGGATTAGTACCCATAGCGTAATTTCATGGCCGGCAAGATCTCCAGACTTGACTCCTTTGGATATATTTTTTATTTTTAAAATGTAGAAAAGATTGTATATGCGAACTCACTTATGGCGAACGGGGTAAGTGCCCTTTGACGTCTTGAGTGTTACGGTTTCAAGGGGCGCCGAAGAAATTGATTAGGAGGTGTGTTCGTTTTTCTTTTACGCTGTAATACCTACAATGGGTAGGGTACCTGTCAAATCGCGTCCTCATAACTATGTTACGGTATAAAAATAAATATTACCGGAGAAGGGTATAGTATATAATTATTGATAAACGGTTTATGATTACAAATTATTGCTTAGTAGGTACCCAAGTAGTAATCACTCAAGTACATAATATGTATATGTTATGTTATAACCAGTAAGAAATACAACATGTATATCACGCATAGGTATATTTTATTTTATCGAAAATACATCGCGAACGGGATGAATAAAAAAAAATCTTCTAACGTTTACGCGTCAACTGGGGCTGTGGAATGCAACAACTGTGGGTCTTGTAACGTATCACCCTGACCGCTAGGTCCAAACTCGGCAACCGTAGGGATTCTGGCTTCGGGGTCGATGGCCTCCGTCGCACGTTCTCTCATATCCCATAGCGTCCAGGGGCAGTCGTCGATGGTCGTTCGGGTTATCCGCGATACCTTAAATTCTACAGTGGACACGTTGTGTTCAGAACTGTGGGACAACCACGATCTGCGGGTCTTGGTTTTAAAAATCAGGGCTGAGGAGTCCGTGGACTTCTGCCACATATCTGACCATTTCGAATAACACAACTTAAACAGGAACGGGTATTCTGATCCTGTGACACACATGCATGCACGTCGTCGAGCGATACACGTTCAAAACAGAAACATTCGTTAACAACGGGTCGTAACAATAATAAAACGCGATTGCAAAAACATACTCGATGATTTTAACCTCATGTGGTTCAAATGAAGTATAACTTTGGCCGTCAAGTCGACGCTTTTGAATTCCAAAAGGCCCGTCAAACATTTAGCGCCGGGCTGCTTTTGGGGCACTGTAAGAAAAGAAAGCATTAAAATCACTGCGCATATCCCTCAAGCGTGAAATCATAATGCTCTGGCGAATGACTAACGAATCGTTATAGACCGGATCGCGTCCTTGCATCCGAGGGCGTTTATCACTGCCGTGCGAATCTCCGAGCCGCTAATATCCAGAGGCGCGTTGTAAAAATGCAAAATCTAATAGGGAGTTTTAATCGATTATAATTATTTTACCATTTTCCATTAATACGTCAACGTAGTGATATCTTCGTGTAGCGATGACGGAGAATCTATTTACTAGTATCAGTATATGTAGAGATGTGAGTTTGTATTATACAGTGGTATAAAACTGTATTATACAAGGTACTATACACATGGTATAAAAAAAAATAATTATGGCGTTATTTTTAGTTATTACCACGATTAAAAATATTTAGATATAGAATTATTATTTATTATTATCATTTATTAATTATTATCATATCATGTGTTCCCAATGAGTAGAGAAAGTACTCATTCTAAAAATATCCATTAAAATTGTTAAATTAAATCTTGTATTATATTTTTTCTGACCTTCTAGTCATTTTTTAAGTTATTCCTTTTTTAAATGATTCGTATTTCATAATTAATAATAGGTTTATAACCTCTGTTAAATTTCCAATAATTTGAGGTACTGGAAGGTTCTATATACGGTATAATACAGGTATAATACCGGTATTATACGGTATTATACAACAACAAAATAAAGTACGGTATTTTAACATCTCTAAGTATATGTAAAAAAAGTTAAAAATGTAACCCTGTAATATTTTTCAAAACTTTAAGCATTGACTAAAACATGAAAAAAACGAAGCCAAGGGAAGCGGACTATCGAGCCTTCCTCGGAAACACACCACTACGTCGACTTAAACGTTATAGTAAAAGCGTAAACTTACCTTGGACGGGGTCGCAATTCGACGCTCATTCACAAACTTATTTTTGCTCGAAAATCGATTCAATTTGCTAACGATGTAATTTTTTTGTGCCGGCGTCCCGTCCGACAATTTGATCGGCGTCCTCTGGTCGTTTATATGGACATGTTTGGAATACCTGAAATATTCGATGTTATTACGAATAATTCTAATTCTAGTGCTCGTATGGTCGATGATAAGAATGAGTACATTGGACATGCTACAACGTGATAATATTATAATTTTTATTATACGTTGAGAATCGGATTTGTATTCAAAATTCAATACCCTAACACCGGGACTGTTAGTATCTGAACTTTTGAACATTTTTCTCTTACTTGACTTTTAACTTTTTCCCTTGATCCAACGGCAACAAGTGCAGGTTGGCCACGCAACGTTCGGCATCCTCGACGTCGTTTAACTCGACGAGAACTTGCCTATCTTTTAATATCTTTACGGCCTTCACATTGCCGTATAAACAGAACAAATTAAAGACTTTGTCACAGTTTATCTCGTTTCCCAACCCGTGCACGAGCAGCGTTCTTCCTGGTCCAGCTGGCCGCCTCCATGACGATGTTGGCCGGCGGCGATGCGGTACAGAAGAATCTCCGCTGCCTGACTCGGGTTGTCTGTCGTTTCGCTGCACTATCGTTGGCCGTATCTCTTGGTTTCTGTAAACGTTACTAGCATACAAATATCATTATTATCGTTATCGTAGCTGTTGTTCGACCGAAAACAAATGAGGTTATCTGTCAAACGTTCGTCACGTACTTTCTGCTCGAAAGGTGTTCGGATGACTCTGATTGCCGTCCTCCGTCATGAATCGGGTGGCGTCTACGCTCATCGCGACGACGTTGTCCAGGACGCAACATTGAGCTCTGACCATTGTTCCGTTCACATCTATCCATCGTGGTAGTAGAATATGGTGGTCTTGAATCAGTTATGAACGAAAAAAGCTACGATTTCAGGACGACCGTTTTAAACTGTGAGCACTGGTGCAATTAACAATATAAATCATTCAACGAGATTCAATAGGCAATCAGAGTAAACATTTACGTTTTCATAGTTTCAACATACCGACTTTTGTTTAAACATTTAACGAATGGCCGATAAAATAGATTTTTACAAAATTTTAAAATTTTTCTTACATGTTTTTATCCACGATTATTATTTATTAATATTATACCTACATATATTTTTCGAAGTCCAAAACGAATGTATGTCTAAAATATGGTTTACCACTATATGATCGTTTTTCCTGAATTTGAGTAAGATAAACCCGAGGAATTCTGCAATAATGAAGTGTCTCTTAAAGTGAATTTAACACAAAACAAAAACAAAAAAAAAAAAAAAAAAGAGTGAAAGAAATTATAGAAACGTAATATTATGCAGCAACGTACCGTTTAATCAGTTGTGTTACAACAGAATATTTTTACAGAAACAAGTTAAACATTAAGTCATATTATTTTGCATACATTTAACACGAGATATTCAATTTATTCATAACTCATTTTATTTTATTTATAGTATCATGTATAATTTTAATTATTCCTTAGAAAATCAGTAAATAAGGCCCATTATAGAGTTTAAAAATAAAAGTAGTTATCGTCAGTTGGTTCTTAAAAATTTGGTTTCACGGTTTTTTATGTAAGATTAATAAGCCCTGAATGTTTGTATACACTTTAATATACTTAATAATTAATATTTTGTATTTGAACCAAAAGCACACTGAACCATGAAGGTGCTAGTTGACTATAGGCTATTATTCATTATACTATTACTGACATAATCATTAATAATTGCTAATGATAATCATATCATTCAGTCTTTATTATGATATATTTATTATGATAGTAAATTATATTTTTAAACTAAGTTAAATTAGGTAAACTATTCGTTTCTTTTTCAGTTAAGTTAACTTTCATGTTAATCACTTAATTTAATTTTGATTTCACTCTCGAAAACTTAGGTAACAAATTCTGAATTTTTGGTAATAAATGGTTAAGAATAAGTTATAATAATCAAAACTGGTCTGGAGTTAAAAGTTAAAAAAAAAAAAAAAAAATAATTTTAAGTGCAAAGAAGAGCTATTATGAATACCTGTACTAGTTTATAAATAAGCTCGTACACGAAACGTAACTGGTGGACTGTTACGTAGTATATACATTTCTGTACGAAATAAGTTTACCGACATATTGGTTCCTATATGGATATAAAACACAGGTACCTGTAAAACACGGTGTAAAATATAGACCTCTCCAAATTAGTAATTGGGGTAGTGCTGATATAGCCTGATTATAATTGTATTCATTTCATCATTCCTGTACTCCTGTACAAATGTTCTCATATTATATAGAGTCGTAGATATATATTAGTGCTTTTGATTTGATGTGGGTAATACCCGGGTACCCAGAAATTCGGGTACCCGGGTACCCATTTATCCGAGTAATACCCGATTTTGTGGGTAGTCAATGTTTTCGGGTAGTGGGTACCTATTGCCCAAAATTGTCGGGTACCCGATGGTTTTTTTGATATACGTAAACGGTTTAGCTAAGTCTTAACTCCTAAGAGGTAATGAGTATTAAATTATACATTATACAATTATTCGAATAAAATATATCTAAGACAGCGTTTCCCTACTGGTGTTCCGCGGAACCTAAGGGTTCCGTGAGCCGGCGCCAAGGGTTCCGTGAGAAATTTGGGAAAATATAAAAATTATTTTTAGTTTCCTTATCCTATGATAAAATATCTTATATAATACATATTATAAACTTATAAAGCCGGGTTTACACGCAACGATAAATGCTAGCAATTTATCGTAACGATCGAATTGTTTCGATTTATCGTTGTGTATAAATTGGACCTACTATAGGTATTCATTTATCTTATCTGTGGTCATTAGCGAGAAGTCGGTCAATGGGTCTCGCCACTAGGTACAAAATATTTATATATTTTGTAGTTGTCAGTTTTCATTCTGCTTTGACGAAGTGAGAAACCGTTTTTTTTCTTACAGTGAATTTTTGTGTTCAATTTTATTATCACGAATACTGTTTAATTTTCTGGTAAGTTGTACTTTTAAATAAAATAAGCTAAAATAATTATTTTAGACAGCATTTTGTAATAATAATATTATATTATTATAATAACTTTATAATAATATTATTCGTGATTATAATGTTATAATAATATTAAAAAAAAAAAATGATGCCTGGGATAAGTTATTTAAATTAACACCGAGTGCTGACGCTGACAAATATTAACAGTTTTATGCGGCGGGCGTCGAAATTATTACATTATTATTTTTAGACTATGTGATTTAAAATGTAGTATTGCTTTTCGGAAATATTTTCAGTAGTGATACCTGTTACTTCATATTTTTTACTGAAATGGACAAATGGCTCAAAACGGGGCGATTATTATCAGTAGAGAATACTGGTCTAACATCTACAAGTAAAAGCAGTGCTTCGTCTGTTCCATCGGAAAACTCGACTTCCCACTGTGAAGCAGCTCCTCCCCAAAAACTAAATGTTGAAAATGAAGCATCTCCAAGTAAGGAATACAATCAAATTAATTTTTCAAAAGGTAAAAAAAGACGATATGATGAAGAATATTTATCGTTTGAATTTATTCCCATTGGAGTACACTTTCCCGATGTGAGGTGCGTAGTTTGTGAAAAAGTTCTCAGTAACAGTTCTTTGGCTCCTGCGAAGCTTAAGCGACATTTGGAATCTAATCATCCAAATCTGAAAGGGAAAGATCAGGAATTTTTTAGAATGAAGAAAGACATTTCAATTGAAAGTGCTAGTTCTCTCACTAAGTATGTAAAATACGGAAATGAGAAAAACACAGAGGCTTCATTTATATTGGGTTATAATATTGCACGTGCCGGAAAACCTCACACCATTGCCAAATTTTGATTAAACCTAGTATGATAGAAGTGGTCTCTTGTGTTCTCGGAGAAGATACGGGAAAAAAAGTTGCGGCAGTGGAGTCCTCAAACAATACGATTTCTGATCGAATTCATAAAATGTCTGACCACATTGAAGATGAGTTTGTCTTCAGATGAATTAACTGTAACCAATTTTCTTTACAAATGGATGAAAGTTCCGATGTTTCTATAATGATTTATAGTATTTGCAAATATCTAATTAGAAAAAGCATCAAATTTGAAAATATTGATAATATTGATAATTTTATCATGTTATCACAAATGTAATAGGACCAATGAGAGCTTTCTATTTCCTATGGGTCTCTAGCAATGTATGGTTTGCTTATATGCCACCCGATCGACCACTACGTCACGCTGTAGTGCGCCCGGCACAGCTACGCTTAAATTCGTAAATGCATTTTTTTACGATTTCGAGATATCGATAAATTACGCTTTTAACCTGTATCCAACACGTCGGGTTCTTAAATCACCGGTTCAAACGTTGGATTTAGTTTCGAGCCGAATACGATAGTGATCTTATTCCAACATGGTCAATCGTTGTTTTAAAAGGAACACGTCGGGAGGTAAAATTGTTTGAAAAAGAAATCAACACACTGTGTATAATAAAAACCGTTTTGATAAAATAGTATCACAATTAAAATTAAAGTAAGATAAAAACAAAAATATTGTTAACCATAAGACATAGCCATAACCCTTAAAAGACAATAATAATAATAATAATAATAATAATGATAATAATAATAATAATAATAATTTATGATCGTTTTTATGTACACGTGTTTTATAAAATAACTTTAATCATATTATGTACAATAAAAAATAACATAATATAACGCAATAACTATAAATCATTCAACGTAAACGTAAATACTATGAAAGGTATTAAATAATAATATTGATATAAGCTAAATTTACGCTAAAAATGTATAACTATTTAATAACTATGTATTGTAACAATAATAATGTTAAAATATTATTACGTAATATTGTATTATTAGAAGTGGATAATAATTAAGTTAAATTTAAAAAATAGGTTTTTCCATTACGTTGTTATACAATTAATGATCGTAATAATAACAATAATAACATTTCGCCATCTACACTATCATAATATCATACACATTATTTAAATTTTCGAATATTTATTGTAAACCGTCGATTTAAATGCTATCAACGTTATAAAGTATTATAAAAGTAATATCATACTGGACTGCTGCAACAGTCTGGCGATGTACGAGTTTATTTCTCTAGACTAATAATATTATGTTCACATTGCACGACGAAAATAACGATATTAAAATAATAATCGATGATCACGTCAATGTGGACAGTGCACGTGATGACACTGGACCCGTGGTCAATGAGCGTCCGCGTCGTCTGCCCGCGGCTTCTCATCAACACGGTTGTTCACTCCTACGTCGATCAGTTCTTCATCTTCATCCTCGTCCTCGTTGTCGTCCTCGCCGGAATTTTCGACGTTAGTACCACAGTCGTTGTTCACTTGGCGCTCGTCGCCGTCGTCCTTTTCGAGGTGTTCCGTCTTCACGTTAACTTCGTCCTGCAGGCTTTCCTTCTTGATCGGTTTCTCGATGCCTTTTTCACCGGCCTTATCAGCGCCACCACCAACGTTCACTTCGTCGCCACCGGTCATCTCTTCCTGTTTCACGTCCTTGACTTCGGTCGTCGCGTGCTTTTGCTGGTGTCGGTCGTACATATGACACTGCAGGTCGGACTGCGTCAGGAAACTCTGGTAGCATTCCGCGCACTTGAACGACATATTTTCGCAGACGGACATCAGTTTGTTCTGGTACTTGTAGAAGTTCATCTAAAAGAAAAACGCCTATGGTACAGTCGAGCAGTATCGCACGCGCGAGTACTATGTCCGTCATAGGAAAGCACCACGATCTTGTCGAGCGAAATATCATACACATGTTTTGCAGGGCTGACAAGAGGGTGAGGCAGTGAGGGCTAGAGCCCCGAGACCCGTACCTCCTAAAGGGCTAAAAGGTTCAGCTTTTTATTCAAAATCAGTATATATCTCATTCGTTATAGCATAAGATACAAATTTTAATACTTTATATTTTAATATTTATATATAAATATAGTATATCAAACATGTGTAAGGGGGCCTGGAACCGATTAGTCCCTGGGTCCTCAAAAGCTCTCGTCAGCCCTGATGTTTTGTGCATTCTTACGCAGGAAATCGAATTACAATACTTATAGAAATTAATTTGTTGGACGATGTATGAAAAACCGTTTTCGTAAATCTTATTTACGATACGCATGAGGAAGGGGGATAGCGTTTGGGGTTTCCATTGTAAGTAGTCTAGCTGCATTTATTTTTATTTTAACACAGTGCCACAAGAGTCGAGAAATGAACGCTAGCCGCAAATGAATAATGCAAAAAACGCTAAGAATTCGGTCACGTTTAATTAAAGTATGAAAATTACAAACAAAAGAGAGTAAGTAGCTTTTCAGATAGCATGAAAAACATGTTACGAAAAAAAATCATCTAAATCAAACAAAACGATTAAATGAAATATGATTTAAAAATCGGAATTCAGTGCGAAACCATTAAGCAATTGTCGTTCCGTATTCGGAAAAAAAGGTAATATAACACAATATGGATAATAAAACATGGAACCTTTACGATTGAAACGGTTTCGATTTTTAAAAATATAAAATCTCAGCTGTAAATAATGAATTGTTTCAATTATAAAATAATAGTATTATAAAAAAAAAAAAAAAGATTCTACAGTGCCGGTTCTGGATTCTGGTTATTCGAAATTCAGATCAAGGCTAAGGTTACATAATTTTTGGTTGCTTTCGGTTCAGTTCCTGACACTGGATAGACAACAACCATATCACCGAACGGCAAAACGAGTTCTATCACACATCGTGCAACGTTATACGGGGATAGTTTAACGATTGTGATGGACGGCTTACGTTTGCGAGCACGTCTTGTCCTTGGTGTTCCAGCGTGTGCCGGTCAAGCTCGGCAGTGAAGAAAAACTTGGCTGGACAATTAGACCTAGGGCAGTCGTACGGCGGCGTTTCGTTGGAATGATCGACGGTCATGTGCGCCTGAAGACCAGTGGGTGCGGTGAATATCGCCGAGCACAAGTAACAAGTGTATGCCTTGCAGCCGGCGAACGTGTGCTCGATCAGGTGCACCTGGAGACCGTTGGCCGTTGGCAGCACGCACGGGCATAGGCCGCACTCGATTCCGTCCACGGAGCCGTTCAACGTGGCCAGGTGCGTGCCCAGGTGGATCGTGGCTTCTTGTTGCGACTCGAACCCGATCTGTGAAACGAAATTAGATGAGATGAGAAAAAAAAACCGTGGTAAAAGTCGTACAAAGTTTGTGGTTAAGCGCGGTCAACACGTGTTCTACGACCGATCATGTTAAGATTCGTATATAAGTTTTGACTCGAGCGTGTAATTGCGATCGGTCGGAGATACAGAACGCGTTCCTTGACAAAAACAACGTAAAATATTTCGAAACCCGAGCATATATCGATTTCAGAGAAAAAAAGGTTACAATAAAAAGTATTAATTTAATAAAATACATATATATATATATATATATATATATAGTTTCGATCTTTATTTCTCTCTACCACTCTTCCGAAATTCTTCCTCCTTACTCACTCATCATCAACGATTGTCTCGGAATTTCCCAGTTCCGTTAACGATCATGGTTTGGAAAAATCAAAAACCAACGTATGTTTCGAAATTCGCTCGATCGCACGACAACGTGTTCAAAAATAATATATGTTTCCGTAAGTAACAACAGCGCAGATATTTATAATCTAACCTTGCATTTGAAACAGTGAAACGGCTTTCTGTGGACGGTCGTCAGATGGTGTTGCAACGAGCCAAAAGTTTCGAACGTCGTGCCACAGTCGGGACACCGTTCCGTAGCACTGTTCCTGGTCCGGTTGCAACCGGTGCATGGCGACGACGCGGACGGTTTGTACCTGTTGCAGTTCCCGCACACGGCCGGTGGTTCCTTGACTCGGGACAGATGATAGTGCACGTGCACCTTAACTTCGATGTCCGAGACCAGAGTTTGTCTGCATATGATGCATGACGTGGGGAACGTCACTTGGCCGCCGTTCACGTTCACCGGGTTGCAGTGCTTCTGGAGGTGTTGGTAGAACTGTTCCTCATTATCGATGATCATTTTGCAGTGACTGCAGACGGTACTCGTGGCCACCTGCAGATAAAACGGGACAGCAACGTCAATTGACGTAACGAATGAATTGTACCCGGAACGAGCCTCGGGTGGCGGACCGAGTGAACGGATGGGTGAGGGAAACCGTACCTTGCAATGTGTGAGCTTATGTTCGGCCAGGCTGATGGCGGACTGATAGATCTCATCACAAATGTTACACTTGTGTTTTCCTCCGGCGTTCGAACCGTGCTGTGAATGGGTCTTCATGTGGTTCTCCAGCTCCGTTCTCGATTTGCAGTTTTCGTTGCAATACGCACAATGCAGGCTCACCTGAAAACAACAAGCGTTCGATAGCGAATTATTAACATTAATTGATTTATTTCCCCACCCATTCCCCCATAAATCCACACACTTTAGTCGTAAGATTGGTGGGCTTCGCCTGATGCATCGTTTTCTTGTGCGTCATCAAGTCTAACTCGTTTCGAAAATCGTTTTTCTCGCATAAGTCGCAAGCGTTCGTCCCGTTTTCCATAGCGTGCTTATCACCGTCGAGTGACCGGGACATGAACGTGGGCGACGTGCTCATGGAGCTCGGAGATTCCCTATGATTCCGGTTGAGATGATTTAAAATCTGCAAACCCCAACGATCGAGAGCTTTATACGTTATAATACTGTTGCGCGCGATTTGTTGTCAGTACGTGCCGTGACGTGGAAACCTACCGCGGAACTATGATGCGTCTGTATGTGCCTGTCCAACAGGAACTCGATGTGGAACGCCTCGGAACAAAACTGGCATTGGAATTGTTTGGAATGACTAGCTAAATGTTGCTCCATATCGGATTGCGTGTTGAACGTGGCGTGGCATACTAAGCATCTGAGCATCTGAAAAAGACAACCAGAACGTTAAACGATGGTCGGTTAGCTTGTGTAGGTACAACTAGAGTCTGAACGTTGTGGATAGGAGTTTAAATACCAAGAAAATACACCCCGTACGTTCCCGCATTCCAATTTAACTAATTTTCTTGCGAATTTCCTTACAAGTTATGTAGGTAGTTAATACGGTTTATATTTTGAATCGCATTAGTATAATGTGTAGATACACTTATAACATATACATTCAGATTTCTAGCATTTCTACTCCATGTATTATTGATAAAAAATCAAAAATACTGAGGCTCGTGCATTTTTGTTGGGTAAAGACCATGGAATGATTTTTAGGAATAAACTATGCCCATCCCCCGTGGCCGTACGTAAGAGGACGTGACGGCGGATGATGTATCTGTACGTACCAGGTTGGTCTGGACCGGTGGCGGCGCAGGCGGTGGCGGCGACCGCGCCGAGTAATGGGTGTTCCTCAGATGGTCGATGAACTCGATCTCCGTCTGGAACAGTGGCCTGGACAGCCCGGTGCAGTTGTTGCATCGGAACATCCGGTGCTCGCTGCCGTGGTTCATGCTGAAGTGCACCTTGAGCGCGGACTTGGTCGGGAACACCTCTTTGCACAGCATACACCGGTAGAAATTTTGCGCGTGCGTCTCCATCAGGTGTTTCTGCACGTGCTCAGAGGTGGCGAACGACGTGGAACACTCTTGGCACGCGTACTCGGCGGCGGCCATCAGGAAGTGACCGATGACGTGCTGCTGGTAGTCTTCGAAATGCACGAACGTCAGGTGGCAGTGAGGGCACGGCAGTTGGATTTTGCTGTTGAAGCTGGCCACGTGCGCGGCCGTTCGCGTGGCCGACTGCAATTGTTGCTGCTGCTGGTCCTGCTGGTACTGCTGGTGTTTGCTTTCGTACGCGTTATAGCCGTGACCGCCTGTCCGATCTAGTTTAGCCGTGCGCGCGTCGGCCGGGTGTTGCGGCACAGGTTCGCGGCCGGGCGACGAACGGGACTTCTTGCTACTCGCGTGGTTCCGCTCATCGTCCGCTGTCGACTTATGCTTGCCCGACGAGGAGTGATGCTTACCACCGCCACCGCTGTGCTTGGACGAGGACACGGACAAGTCGGTGGGCCCGGTCTGCACGTTGTCGTCGGCCAGGAAACCGCCACCGGACGTCGAGTGATGATGGTATCCGTTCGAAGTGATTACCGGCCAATTGAACAGCGGCATTGGGCTGCCGACGCTTTTACCACCATTGTTGGTGTTATTGTTGCTGGTTTTGGTATTGTTGTTGTTGTTGTTGTTGTTGTTGTTGTTGTTGTTGCTGCTCTGGATGTTGTTGTTAAGGACGGAGTTCAGGTAGTGAGCAGTGGTAAAGTGTTTCTGGAGCGAAGTCACGGACGGAAACTGGCTCATGCACAGCCGGCATGAGTATGGTGGCAGGGTCAGAGCGGGCGTGTCGGCGAAGTTGAGCCACGGGAACGCGGTCGCCGACGGTATGGCCGAGAACACGTCGTCCGGTGGTTTGCCGTTCACGATCGCGGCTGTAAACAGAAGAAACGGGTCAGACGAGCCGTAGACGAAGATCGCGGTGCTGTGGTGGGTGTGAATTAGCGCACGCAATAGGGTTCAGATTTAGCAGCTACTACCTTTCTATTTGGGGCTGATGTACGCGGTCACTGCTGATAAACTACTACTGAATGATAACACTGTTCAAAAATTAAGATTATCCAAGTTATTTCATTGTGCGAGATGAGAATAAGAAATATAATATATTTTTTTATCTAATCCAACCTCGAAGTCAAATTTCGCACTGCTTGGCGAGCATTGAAAGCCTACTATTCACTCCCACCCCTCACCCGTTCAGTTTTAGTGCGTTCCGCCGGGTGTGTATTCGCAGGCGCGAGATGTTGCAGGCGAGTCGGTCCGATTAGAAGTAATAGGTGAACCTAACCAATAGTTTCCGCACGAAACATAACAGGTAAGCGATCACACAGGTAAGTTATGACACGAACAAAAATACAAATACGAAATTTCCTACCAGGTCATAAGATTTAACTTATTCGTTTCTGATCCGCACGAGCAACTATACAAACAGAGAATGCATTATTATTGTTTTATTTATTTGTATAGTATTAAAATAGTCTTCATTAAATAAAAAAAAAATAGGATTAGACATAAGAATTTTTTTTTCTTTATGAAAAAAGTCGTCAGTAGTTTCCAAGCAGTAACGACGTGAGAAGGACATTGGTAGTTGTTCGTGAAAGAATTTACGTATTATATGTATTTTTCCGTGTCGGAATTTACGTACTATTGTCAGAACTTGTGTCAGAATAAAAATACATATGGGTGACTTTTATCCGCTATATCACGCGTAGAAAATTCGCCCGAATCCGACAGTTCCGCCAGACCGCATTGAGGGTACCGTGATTGCGGTTTTGTACTTACAGTGTTTGGTCTGGAAATGCTGTTGCAATGCTTCCATGCTGGGAACCTCTTTGGTGCAGTACATGCATATGTACTGGTTCGGCGTTTTCGGCGGCGTCGAACGTTTATTCGAGCTTCGGGAATTCGACGACAATTGTTCGCCCAGGTGATGCGTCGCCGTGTGGTTCTGCAGAGAGAAAACAATAATATAATAACTACATAATATAATATAATATTACGATATAATATGATAATATTATCAACGATATTGGATGAAACGAAGGAAAAATCACAATTGTACACAATAACTACGGGTAAACGGACATTGGAAATCGAACAGCATATCATCCTTATGCGTACCAGCTGCATTAGCGAGTAAATGTTACGACAAAACCGTGAAACCGCGAGGCTACGCCGCTTTAGAGAAAACTGCTCGAGGACAGGTCAATGCATGTACAGTATTTAGTTTGAAATAAATGTACTTTGTAGTGTGAAAATACCAATGATTAAACAGATTAGAATTTGTTCGCTAAAAAAATGTATTTATAAATTAATTTTCAATAAGATGTTTTAACAGTTTACATAAGAAAATTGATCATTTCCGGTGTTTTTTGAAATTTATACGAGTATTAAGAAAAACGTATAAAATTGCATTGCATTTAAACATACGAGTACCTATATTAAAGAGTTTGAAAAATAAGTGAATATTTAGTGACCGAACATGGCACTCGATCACATATAAGTTATACCTATAGGTTATATACATATAGGTTATATGATATAACCTACATCAAACTGCGGTTGTATACTGTATAACCTTTATGTTTATTATTAAAAATTAAAATTAAAAATACGTTAGATCATATATAATTTTATTAATTCTTTAAAACATTAGTTGACATTATTCGATTTTTGGATATTGATAATATAACTGGTCAGTTTATTCTAGTGAGTTTTACTATCTGATGCCTGTGTAGTGTTTACTGTGTTTAGTGTGTATTGTGTAGTGTTTATGGATTTGTTGTCTTTATTTTAATGCAAAATAATAAAATGTATACCACATAAGATCTCTCTACTAGAGGCAAACGATAGTTGAAATATTTTAATTGTTCGCTTATAATGACGTATTATGTCATTTACTTATTATTTCTTAAAAATGTTTTGTTAAAAATGTATGTATATAATTATTATAAAAGCAACAGAATTAAAATTTGTTATCGTTGGCCATCGTTAAGATTTTTGGAATATTAAATAATATATAGACTCTTTTGATATGGATAATATAATATTCAATATATTATTATTGATTTTTACATTTTGGTTCAAGAAGTATTATTATTAAATAAATTATTATTATTCAAATATTATTATATTAATATTAATATTAATATTATTATTATTTAAATTATTATTCAAAAGTAAAGGTGATAACAACGTACAAAAAATGAAGTACAGAAAATTAATAATGACGAATGACCGAAAATGAATGTTTTAGTTTCGAAATGAATAATCTTTGAAAAATCAAAATCCATATCATAAATAAAATATGTAAAAAATCCTGTTATTTAATGGTATAGTTATTTAAGTTTTTCAGTTGTAATAATGATTTTTTATTGAATATTTTCAGTTAATGTTTAGGGCATAATATCAATTCTCATTCGTGAGCTACCCTCTAGTGGTAGTTTTGTTAAACGAGTATGAGGTACACAGAAACACTAAATGTAACTTTCTAGTTATCACAACTTTCGTTCCAGGTGATGGTTTCTATTACGAAAACGGGAGTAATAAAAAAAATATGTGCGAAATGTGTGGTATACAATAATTATTGTACATACACATCTTTGTGTAATTATATACATTACATTGATTAACGTCAGGTTTACGTTGCAATTGAATCGGTCATTTAACAAATAACACAAATCAAACAACTGAAATATTTACACATAGCAATAAAAACGTTAAATAGTTCAAGTGTAACTGCGTTTATGATTTAATCGATTGTATTCATCTTTTTTATTTAAAAAAAACTATAATTGGTTTCTTTACACAATGATTTTTTTTTTTATTTTAACTTATTTATGATATAAAAAATATTTTTCCCAACGAGTCATATTGTTTAAAAATCAAGATTTACATTTTTTATCTACCATGTACTCTATTAGGGCGTATGACGTGTAAACGCATCGCATAACTATACAAAATTTTCCTATTTTACGTTTATAGCGTTTGTACATAACGATCATTATAAATATAAATTCATCATCATACTGCTATTTATAATACATTAAGGCGTCCGTTGAAATCATTAATTCAAGACCGTAAACGTTTGCCCGTTTTACCATGATTTTTAAAAAAATGGTAGGTATTATTACGAAACGGAACGGGCTAGAGGGCGCAATAGCATTCGGATTCAAACGTTTCGAAGGATACCTGTAAATGTAATGTATGTTAGCGCTAGTGGCACCCAACCTTATTTTTAGGTGTAGCAGCCACTAAATTTAGAAAATAATGGGTGGGCGTGTACTATAAAATACAAGTTGAAACAAGTTAATTATTATTATTGTTAATATTAATTATGATGATAATATGGTATTATTCATGATACATATTATTTCTGTGCTATTATTTATACAGTACGTATAATATTAACAGATAATAAACCATAATAGTCTTTAAATTAGTTTAAAAAGTTTTTCGGGGGTAGGATGGGCATGATAAACTCTTGCTACACCTGAAAAATATGTCTCGGACGCTACTGATGTTAACTGTAGACTGTTTATGGACAATGGTTTATTTTTCGTCATAACGTAGTACTTCGGTACCACATACAATTTTTTATGTAATCTCGACCATCGATCTAGTTCGTTCGACAAATTCGTCGCGAAAGCTTTACAAACGCGACGCGGACTTTATTATATGTGTTGTAAACCCCGCGGCGTAGCTGCATAACTGTTTCAAATCTGTCTACGGTGAAAACTTCCGAGGGCGCGGTGAGAACGTAATGCTTTCGAATAATAAATTATTTTATCAATTATACCACCTGTAATTCGTTCACGTCGGTCACCCATTCGGTAATCGTTATCACGACAACTAACTCGATTACGCGTGTCATTTGGGGTTCGCCAACAACAATAATTATATATGCATCACACTATACACATATGGTTTTGGAACCGAACAGGATTTCGAAATTTCCTAAGGAGGAACCAGACGAATAGGCGAAGGCGGGACGAGGACAATTTCACTCGGGCACGTATACCGACCTGCAACTCGTCGGGCTTGCGGAATATCTGAGTGCACTGCAGACACTTGTACGACGGACCGGAGATCTGCGGTGAGTTTGCTCGTTCCGCGGCACGTTTATGATGGTTTTGCATATGCGACGTGAGCGCAGCCGCCGTGCTGTAACCTCTGTTGCACACCGTGCACTGGAACGGTTTTTGATTGTCATGCGTTTTCATGTGGATCTTTAAGTGATCACTATAACGACACATAAATTCTATTGTTATCGTTTACACTTGATTGTATAATAAAAAAAAAATAAAAAAATAACATTGTCAGTTGTTCCATTAGTTAGGGCCTGCAAATGTGTACACTTCATGTGGTACAAAATGTATAGTACGGCATTTGAAAGCGTGTGATAGTAAAATGGAATCACGAAAACAATTATCCACTGTAATAAATGTCGCGAAATATTGTAACTACTATACACAGAAAAAAATGACATAATTTCTATGACGAATTAAAACGATTTTCAGATGTAATAATAGGCTGATATTTTACTCGGAACACATACATTTTAAATTTAAAGTTTCAAATGTTATCATTTATTATTATTACTATTAATGCATTAATACAACGATATACTATGCGGCTAAAGATCGAATTATTTTAAGCTTAGGTAATAAACATTTATCTGATATGTACACACATACGAATAAGCGCACAGACATCATAGAAATTTAGCGAATTAGCTTTTCTAGCATTGTGCACAAAACCGTTTCGGCCTGACGATAATTATTAAACTTTTATTAGATATTACGCGATATAATGTTAGGTACTATAATGTTTAGAATAACGCGAGACGTTACACATGTTGTACATCACGTGATGGGCAAAAACGAACCAAATTTTTGTCGGCTATTACGTAGTCCGATGACAACCTATAGTAGTGGTTGTTCACTCGGTTCTCTTTTTAATTTTTATTTTGTTGTTTCCGTTTGTGTGCGCGTGCATGAGGACACACGTCCTCTCAGTTCAACGTACCTGCGGCCACACGTCCACTCGGCGGCGCGGTGGCACACAATAGTTTGTTAGCACATACCGAACGCGCGCGCGAGCGCCGACGATAATGTTCTTTAGCGCATTGTATTCGGGAGCACGTCTGCATGACATTTTTTGGGTGGGCGTGCTTATAATATAGGTACGACGTGTGCGCGCGTGTGCCTTTCGTCCATCCGTTTGACAAGTTCACGACCGTATACGTATACATACACACGCACACACACACACGCACGCACGCACACACATACACACACATGAACGCACGCGCGTGTGTCTCTCCCCGTGGATAATCGTCTCGGACGCGTGGCCATCGGTAATTACGTAAAAAATAGGAAAATAAAAATAAAGAAAATAACCTATTGAATTCGGCGGCGCGTATACATTGCCAAGTCAACTAGGTACCAAATATCTTTATACGACGTACGTGACTATGAATTCATATACAATGGAAAACACCGTGCGCTTCGTTTGTCGCCCGGCCGATACGGACAAATCTCTAATGATATAGTCATTACGTTCGGAATTATTACAAGTCTAATACATCTCTACGTATAAATATATATATACACACACACACGTATATCGTATACATACGTGTGAATTACACACGCGCATACACACATTCACGTGGACTCGCACACGGATACTACTCACCTCCTTGAAAAAGCATGATCGCACTGAGTACACTTGTATTTCTTGTCCCCTGTGTGCAATTTCACGTGTCGGTCCCGGCTGCGCTTGTGTTTGAACAGCCTCCGGCAGAATTGACACTTGAACGGCATTGATTCTCCATGAGTCTGAAAAAATTAAAGGAAATAAAAACGCCATTGGTACCAGTACTATGTACACTTTATATAATAAACTATTATCGTTTTTATCACGCAGAGATAAATAGGGCTCAGATATAAATTCTCTAAGAACCATTGAAAAAATTTCTAGAAAAAAAAACACAAATTACTGATGACTTTAAAATAATAATAATCAACTTTATGTACTTATAATTCATCAGTAGAAATTCATAATTTTTTTCGATCATTTTTCCTGTGTTATTTAAGCCCTAAGAAATTAAAAAAAAAAATTATTGCTATTGAAAAAAATTGGGCATTTTAGAATTAAAAAATCGGCTGCAAAAATGTTCTTTAATGTATTGCTTTATAAGTATTTATATGCTATGAAAAAAATTAACTTACTACGATGACTATGGTGTAGACTGAAACTGTCTTTATATTAAATAATAAATAAATTCGTAGTTAAATTTAAATTATTAAGCCATGTTAAGTAAAAATATGCATTAAATCTAACGAAATCACTGATGACAAATGGTTAAAAAAGTGGAATAAGAGTTCCACTTTTGAATTAGGTATCAAAAATACATGAAAATTATGTAATTGTACTGCATATACAATAATTTGTTTATGATCAGCTGAAAAATATGCACCTTTATTGAAATTAGGGCCTAAATACAATGTTTTGTGCATAATAATGCAAATAGCATTTGGCGTGAGTTCGATCTTAATCTTGTGACAATTTCAAGCATTTTTCAATTTTATTTATTTATTTTTAGTTTATAAATGTAATTTACAATTACTGTACTATTATATATACAGAGTTAAGTGACTATATTTAATTAATTTTATTTATTAGCTCTAGGGTAATCAAAACCGGAACGGGCTATAGTATACTATAGTATAGATATATATATCTAAATTATAACATCACATAATAAATACGCCACTGTTATGCTAATACAGCCAGCAATGGGCTAGCGACCATTCTTCGCCGGTTTGTCACTTGGCCTTTAAACGCAAACGAGACCTATTAAAAACCTATTCAATAGGATATGTAAGTCGAGGTGCACCCGATTGTCGAATGCTTAGAAAACACGATTGATTTAATCGAAATCAATTTCATAAATATTGCTCGTTCACGTATAGTAGTTCATATTCGTTTTTGAACTTTCTATTTATTTCACATACTATTGTAATATATACTATGTTCTTGCTACATAGACCATTTCGTTTTGATTATCATTTTTTTTTTTATATATATGAATGTAGCACTAAGAATTTTATGGTTATATTTATTGAAATTTCACTGACTATACCATGCTCATTTGTCATAATAATCGATCAGTCGCAGTTTAGCGGCTCTTATAAGTCCTGTACACTATTTGAGACATGAGCGTTGTTCCTATAACGTAAAGAGTTGGAGGGAATAAAGTTTCAATGCGTGAAACTTGAAGTAGATTTAATGATCGCACTATCAATAGGACATTTGTCGCATGTTGAAATTGTTCATTCCATGAAAAGTAATCCATTGCATGAAATGTAAATCATTTTTTTACACTTTATGAAACACAAAATAATTTAATTAACTGCATACATTTTCATGTAATAAAAATAAAAATTTTATTTTCACCCGAAAACTACTTTATATGACTTTTCATTAAAATATTACAATGGTCATTGACATTTTTACTTCATATTCAAAATAAATAGGTATTCTAAAAAATATCTTATCCGATTGTTTATATATTATTATTATCATAAATACGCATATTCTATTTATATACTAGGGTAATGGTGTAAACTACATTTTGTAGAACAAATTAGTATGTTGTACAATCTTGTGTGCATAAATTCTGTATCATTTTGAAATATAATTTGTTCTAAAAACGAAATTAATTAAAAATCTGAATATTTTTCATGAAAAAAAAAAAATATGAGGAAATCAAAAAAATTATTCAAAAGTTTAATTGGTGAAAAATATTACACAATGTGAAAATGTAGAGTCCATTTCATGAAAAGGTATACAATTAATGAAATTATTTTGTATTTCATGAAGAGGAAACAAAATGGTTTCCATTTCATAAAATGCATAATATTTTGTGAAATTAACAATTTCATCAAGTGAATGTGACAAATAATTTAATAGTCCTGGTATAGTTCCAACGAGCAGAGTTTATCATCGTTTCCGATCGCCTGGAAACACGCGAAAATCAACTCGATCGAGTAGACTTGTGATGCCCATTAAAAAAAAAATAAAAAATAAAAGACCATCTGAAACCGTCTGTTAAAAAATTGTACTCGTCGCGTTGTTGTAATGTTATAATATTTATTGTATGTTGGATCCAATAAATTGTCATAGCATCCCAGTTTGATCCGTTCGCATATAAGCAAACCATACATTGCTAGAGACTCATAGGATTGCGGGTGCAATCACGAGGTGTTTATACAGAGTTCATAAAAAGACGAAACGTGATTTTTTTTTTTTAAGTGTTTTTGTTTTTTTAATCCAAATTTTGTAATGCGATCTATGAGTTAATTGTTTGGTTCTTTTTTTTTTTGTTAATCGGCTCATTGTATCACGCGTCTATGCAAGTAAGTCGAAATTCATACGCTAAAAATTGTAATATTATATGTGCTCTACTCCGTTTATCTAAACATAAAATAATCGTTTGGTGATTTACTTCCATATTTTTATGATGATATTCCATCTAAAAATATGTACTTAAGCAAAAATGTATCTTGTTCAAGAAGAAAACAATAAAAAAATTTAATTAAACCATTATAAAAAACGGTAAAATTAATAAAACTAATCGAGAAATCAAGGATTTACGTAGACAAACAATCGTCCTATATAGCCATACACGTGTAATGAGAATTCATTGTCTTTTCGACCTTTTCGAAGTGTGTCTACAGATAGACGACGCCCACAATGATGATTTAACTATTGTAATATGCCTAAAAAATACTGCAATATTATAATCTCTCTAAGTGTATAAAATTCAAATATCAATCATCTACTGATCGCTACTGATCAAAAAATAAAATTGGATTTTTCAAAAATCCAATTTTAAAAGGTCCAAATAGTTTTGGACTGGATGTAAATATTTTATTTAGTTTAATGTGTCGATTTTCATAATTGAAGTAAATGAAAATTAATATAGCTTGAATAAATAAAAATTAATGTCATTAAACGAAAAGAACTGTTCGATTAAAAGAAAAAAAAAATTATTATATCGAAATTGGAATTGATCTAATTTAAATTAGTAAAATATCCTTAGAACAAAGCCATGTAATTCAATTGTATCATCGTAACATATATTATCGTAATATATATAACCTTATATCGTTGTTGTTTTTTTAACTTTCTACCACGGATTGCAAACGTAAAACATTAATATTGAACGCAGAACAAGACGTCAGTTTACAATGTATAGTGGAAATTAACAAATTACGAAAGAGTAATAATTAATATTCAAGTATCGAAAGAAAATAATTATAAGTATTATTTTTTCAAATAAATTTATTTATCAGTGGCGTCGTCATCTCGTCGACTGTGCTTGTATACCACTGTATGGTATTACTACAGTTACTTTTGTGTGTGTGTGTGTGAGTGAGTAATATGGTTTGAAAATAAATAAAAATAAATAATATATTTGACCTGTGCGAAGTGTAGGCGAGATGTGTTGGCGTACGTATGTAACAAAAATCATGATACATTGTGATAATATATATGTTTGAGAGTTTTATTTTTGATATTCATGGTTGAATACATATCTATGTAATATAAATTGTATTGCACTATTGTTTTTATTTTTTATTATAAATGTTGTTCGACGGATTTGGGTAGCGAGAAGAAAAGCGCACGCGAGGAGCACCTGTCGTCGTCTCAGTAGCAGGTGCGACACGGTACACGGCGACGTGTTTTTTTTTTAAATTTATTTTCTTTTTTCTTTTTTTTTTTTCATGTTTTCGGTCGACATCGATGACCGCCACCGCTGCGGATTCTGGGCACGCGCATACCCGACGAACCGTATCCGGGCGAGGGGGTAGACGACTCGAACTTCTCAACGACGAATATGGATACTCGTACACGCGTAACAAGTCGTGTACTCACAGCAGACTTACAGTACACGCCGGTATGTGTGTACGACGTGTGTATTGTGCAAATCAAGAATTTTTCTTAATGTCTATAGGTTAGGTTAGGTTAGTGAGGACATTTAATTCCTATATCACCCATTTACCATTCACCGATCAGTTAACCTTAAGAATCGGAAAAATATTATAATAAGAAGCTATTATTATATTTTTTTATTAACACTGGTTAAATTCGAACATTTTTGTTCTAATTTTAATACGAATACTCGTATAATAAAATAATCATAGCCCAACAACATAAGAATTATACATCCAAAGACTTTCGACTTTGTTTTTAATGAATTCCGAGCATAAAATAATTTAATATATAGTCTAGTCAATGAGGATTCGAAAGTGGCGTTAGCTTCCAAAAAATACTGAAGTTTTGAAACTTGGCAGCAAAAAGTTTCACCTTCGGGATCCTGATTTACCAAAAAAAAAAATTCTGCAAGATTTTTGGATTTTAGGTAACATTTAAAAAATTTTCGATCATTTTTTCAAAAATATTAACTTGTCGATAAAAATCTTTTGATAAAAATTTTAGATTAAAAAATTTCCAAAAAAAATATTTCATTCATTTTTGTGTGAGTTTAATAGATAAGCGAAAAAATCCATCGGTCCATCGTACGATTTGCGCCACGTGCCGTAGTGACCGGTAATAGACAGTAAATTAATCGAAACAGTATAATATTCATATCATAAGCAGTTATCAGTTATTAGTTACTAATAATCATAGGGTCAGTCTTCTGAAAAAATTGAACGAGTCAAATTGTGACCAATAATTTACGAAGAGAAAAGTAGGGAAAATTAAAAAAAATTATAAACGCTTATGGTTTTAAAATTTGTATACATAAATATCGTATACTTGACAATTTTTTTTTTGGTCTATTTTTTATTTTAATCATACTTTTAAAAAAGAAATTATACATTTAATAATATTTATTATTTAAAATTATGTTGCTTTGAGGACTTGGATAATCAAGACTCCAAGACGAAGATTTTTGTCATTTTAAAGCCATAGAATATTTTTGGAATTAAAAATTCTTAATTGGATAGACAAATATAGGATAACAATAAACTGTTAATAAGAAAACATAGTTTAAAATATTATAGTGGTCTATTTTTTTTATTTATTTATTTTTTATATATAATGATTTACTTAACTCGTATTTAGATAAATAACTGAAAATTCAACTAAAATAAACTAAGGTGGATGGTAAAAATCAATTCCTTGAATTTTTGCCAATAGGTACATTTACTACAAAATTATTTATTTGACTGCAACATAATATATGATAATAAAACAAACGTACATTTCGTATAGTTCAGCCGCATATATTTATAATGTATAATGTATAACTTATGTAAATTTCAACAAAATCGATCGAGGAGGAATATAATATTATCATTCGTGGCAGTTAATTATGAAGTATAAATCTCTATAAATCTCCGAAAGAAAGTTGTGACGTTACGGTTACGACAAAATACTATTGGATCGTAACTGTAAAAAAAAACCGCGGTTTCTAGCGGGTTATTACCACGTACCGGGGTCACCCCAAATGCCGGCCTGTGAATGATTTTATTTAATCATTGGACCATAGACACGAAAGTAGAAAAATAACCTGTAATTTTTCTCGTAAAAAATGTTCCATTACTAACGTATAACAATATCTATGATATTGTGTGTCTTTTTTCATTATACTTTTTTTTTGTCCATAAGAGATAATATAGTAAACTTTTTTCTGAACACCGTAGTTAGTTAGTAATAATACAATTCTACGTCCAATATTATGTTCATTGAATTTTGATGGCCCGTGAGAGTTTTTCGAGTTCTTAACGAGGTTAATGGAAAATATTATCAGGTTACTTATACTGAACATATGGGCGCGATGACAGCGTTCGCCCCAGTAAAATTATAATACTCGGATAACGAATTTTCCTCATCGGATACAGGCGTAGAAGAAAATCGTTTTGTGTGAGCTTTGCAGCAGCACTAAATCGCGCGTGTTCACGCCACAGTTGTTTCCGGGTCAAAGGAACTCCCGGTAGAGGAGGCACTACCCTCAACTGATATCGGACGACAACCCCCAACGGTGGGCTACACGATCTTCCCGGAAACACGCGGTTAAACATGTTACGTCCATTCGTGTATGGATGTTTTAAATAAAAACGTTTTATCATTTCTCCAGAGTAATAGTTCGCGCCTGAGCCGTATTCTTATGATTACATCCTGTTCTGGTCAACCCCCCTCTTCTCGGGTGGCTCAAACTCTCTCATTCTTTATCTCTTTCTCTTGAAAAAAAAAAACCATTGGAATTCTGTGCTTTTTAGATATTTTAGATGTACCGGCCACGGTCTAAATGATAACTTTGAGGCTCCGATGCATCGTCCTTCTCCTGCACCACCACTCAGCCCGACTGCGTACAATATCACATGTAATGTACAACATAAATAGTAAATATTGAAAATAATTATACACGCGTTGAACGCGACACGTCAACACGTAACCGCGGTATTTATGACGTATTTACATAATGTACGTATGTATATACGTACAGCGTGTCCCACCTGTCGGCAGATGGTTATCTACAATTAGAGCCGAAGGTGTCTTTGACTGTAACGGCGGCGGCGGGAGACTTGTTTCATTTCGACTCGTATCTGCTGTTGCGTTAGGTTCGTCGCGGTCGTACTACCCGGTCACTCGGACGGGTAGGCGAACGTTCGCGCACCGGGTCGCCAAGCCTCGCGCGTGACGACATCGCGGTCGTTTTTCGACCGTGTGACCGACGCAGTTTTACATTTATGTGACGTAGGTATATATTATCATGATGCTAGTGTGTGTGTGTGTGTGTGTGTGTGTGTGTGTGTGTCCACTGATATTACGACTTTTGTGTCGCGTTTACGTACATATGTACATACGTGATTTTTTTTATCTCCGGTCGGTGTATAATAAATATGATCCCACCGTGATTCTTGTACGTGTTATAAATGTATATATAATCCGTGTGCATACGACCGGAAGAATAAGAAAATAAAAAACGTGACGGCTCACGGGAGCCGACGGTCAGCGCGGTGTTCGTCGTATACATATTTTATTTAAAGCTATTTCATGATATCATATTTTACGTACACGCACAAGACGCGCGCACAAGGCTTCACGTCCACGATAAAACGCTGCTGATCGCGAATTTCGTAGATTTTGTATGTGTGCGTGTTCTGGTACTCGCGCGATGACAATATTATTATCATACAAAACGGTAACTGGCGGCAAAAGTCTTTGATTTTCGTTTCCCTCTCTCTATCTCTCTCTAAGCTGTCGTGATGCTTACCTAATATAACGTGATATTAGGTCTCTTCTCAAAACTGCACGTGCAACGCGACGCGCGTAATAGTTGGGCTACACGGTGAGATGCGCATGCGATTAAAAATCTGAAAACAGCGATGATGTTATATGTATACATACACGATACACCGTTAACGAGTGGTAATGCACGTCAAAATTTAACGGGTTTTTCAATTTGTTTCCGTCCCCCGCATTACTGCAGCACAGTATTACCATAGAATTAGTTTTCGAACTATCTTCCCGTCGAGTTGTTACCAAGTTTTGAACACATTTTAAGTTTTACCGTCAGTAAAAGTAAGTTCAAATTGCAGCGAACTATAATATTCATATGCCAATTTACATGAATATATATATAACACACATTTAAATGCATTTTAAAATACAATTGTTTTGAACAGCGTAGCATGGAGAACCCGTAGATATCTATTTACGATTTGGGAGGGCACAAAGTCTCACTATCGCACAGTCACTAGTACGCAGGTATGTATATGATGTACGCGCTATGAATTATTATATTGCACATTTTGCCGCCGCTACGGCTTTCCCCGATATCTGTACGTGAGGAGTTGACGGAAAATCGATCGGGGCGCGACTGCACTTCGCAGCGATGACGTCGGGTTTCCTCGGCGCATTCGGTCGGCACGCTTTCTATACATCAATTAAATGCAATCGGAGCGTGAACATTGGTGACATCTGTGCTTCCGTGCGTTCGTCGTTAAGATACTAAACGTATAAACGCGGCAGCTGCTATTATGACCTATATCATACATAGCTGAACTGATACAATGCCTCCGAGAAACTCATATTCTTCCATATGAATTATGAACTAAATATCTAGGCGTCCGTGGAGGAGTGCAATGCAGCGTACGATTCGGATTCAAGACGGGTAAGTTTAAGCTCAGAGGGACTGATACCAACGCGTATACAATCCCTCCAAGATTAATATCCTCAATGAACACGATTGCAAACAGCGAACAGGGCACGAGCATGTGTCGCCTGCTGCCCTTCGTCACCCGGACATAAAATCTTTTCCTGAATAGTAACTACTCGACGATATACCCATACGTCGTTGATTGTTAAGCGTAATGTGTACAAAGCAAGTAAAGATTTTGGTACTGGTCCCGTGCGTTTCGGAAATAAGGTTTGAAATTAAATGTAGCGCTGATGACGTCGCGATGTATATTGATATTTATTACAGTCAACGTGTTCCAGATTATCAAAATTGATTTTTTTTTTTTTCGACTCATATACACACAGCAATTATATTGTTAGTTATTATACATGTGTCTTTTAATCTCGGGTCGATTTCACGGACCCCGACAAAATACCATCGTTTCTAAGACCAATACAGAATAGCGATAGCGTATGACATGATGATAACATAAACGACACGATCGAAGATAAGTGATATACATATCTCAGCGTACAGTGGCGTTTCGTCGGGTTGGGTGGAGAACGTTTACACGTGTACAAAGATTACAGTTTACAATTCGTACGACAGAGGGGTACGTTGCACACATGCGTGTTTCGTGACAAACACGTGTGTAATACGATGTTGGTGAAACGTTCAAACGCCGTTTTCCCAAAGTCGTTGGCGTACAATAAATATTTTTCAAACATAATGATCACATGAATTGCAATGTTGGGAAATATTTGTGTTCCATCGCATTTTGTGTAGGTGCACAACAGCCCTCCAATGACTTACTTGACGCGTACGAAAAGTCAAGCGGTTCCTGCAGTGCACGATATTTATTTAACGTTATTCGAGTAAACATATTATTTTTTTTCTGAGCGTTTTTCTTCCTAACCTAACCTCAATGTTTATTTGTAATTCTTTACCCTGAGTTTATGTAATAAATATAAACGCGTTATAATTTTCCAAGTGATTCGGACGACTCATTCGCAATACACAGCACATGCTCTTAACAAATTACGTATTCGAAACAAACGGAGCACCGCGGACGTAATACAATGTACATATATATATATATATTCACCGCACGTTGTATCTCAAAAAATGTTCAAAGGGTGGCGGTGTCTTTATCGGGTGTTGGCTTTTTCCCTATAAATTTACTCTTCTTTCTTACATGGTGTGCAGTACAAAGATGATCTTTTGTACGCATCTCGTCGGGTATAACAGTGTCGTCTCTCATCGTGTGTCCTCGATATCATATTAGAATAAAACATTATATACGCATTATATACATGTCGGCAACAGAACAAAAACAAAAATTCGTGTGAATTGCTCGACTTTGGAGGAACGGGGCAGCGGAAAGGGGGACCTAGAACGTGATCGCATCGAGTCCGGCAATATGTCACCACAACAGCGATCGTGTCGACGGGACATTTATTCCTCTCCTGTGTTTGTGTGTGTGTGTGTGTTAAAGCGTGCGTATAAAAATAATAGTCGGCCCCGGGCGGTAAATAAAAATATGTGTGTACGCACGTGAAACCAGTTTTCGAGCCCATTTACAAACAAACAAGGACACCGCGCGCGCTCGAGAGCACCAACCATCCAGGGGCGACAGCGGCGATGACGAGTGACGGACGTGCTTCGGTCTTGACTGCTGTGTGATGAAAAGAATAAGAGAGAGAGAGAGAGAGAGGACGAAGACGGAATTTACGAGAAATAGAGAGTAATGATAAACCGAGTAGAATAGCTGCAATTGCAGTATCCGCAGTTGCACATTACTGCAACTTTGGGACCGCGCTCTTCTCCCGCGCATTTGAAACGTATTACAGGTTTGAGTATAAACATACACACACATACATGTTGTATACAACAACGTATAATGCACCGTTGTCGGTCTCACTGGTTTAGGTTTTTATGTGAATTATAATTATTATTATTTTTTTTTTGTTTTGAAATTTAATCGGTCCGTTTCACATTTTTTTTCATTCGCATTCGATCGCATACAGATCAATCGCGTCTGCTTAAATACGTGTATTATTATTACAAGTTTACGCGGAGACGTATAACGCTAACCGCGTTTGTGTATAAAAATGTACACGCAGCACGTTTATAATGTTATTACTATTGTATATGTTGCATTCCATAGCTGTCCGGATCAACGACAAATATGTTCAACAGCCACTCGTACTGTAGATATACTTTTCCTTTTAATGGATCAAAATTAAACGTAAATGCACGCGGAAGTACATACTGTATGGACTCATTAACATGCACCTATACATAGATGTAATCGTTGACGTATAAGAGTACATAATATACGTTTTTAATCGGAGTTAATAGTTTACGATAAAACTTTTGTTATTCAACGTAGAAATCGACAGTGGTTAATGTGTAGAAAGTACATTTTTCGACGCCAATAAAAATACGACACGTGACTGTTGAATGTAATCGACGTGGTTCATCAAATACACGATATCAATATAGTTTAATGTTTTTTTTTCTTTTTTTTTTATCTCTCTTCAAAACGGGTTTGGGTGATTTGCCAAAGACAGAATCTAAACTTGCTGATGTATATGTTCGTATAGTAAAAGTTGCAGTTGAGCATTATGTATTAGCCATAAAATACGAAATCGATAACAATGAGTTTGTAGATGTCGAAATACTCAGTCGCGATGTCGAACTACCGCAATGAACCATTAATTGAACTCTAAATTTGTTTTCAATATTTAAATTTTAATACTGCCTAACGGATTGTAAATCGTTACTTACCAATGAGTATATTCAAAATTAAAGTGTCTTACTAATGGTGTACTACAATTATCAATTGGCATCTACTCGATAAAACAATCGACACACAACGTATACATTACATGGCAGATATGACACTTTTTCTAAAAATAATTAATATTTGAAAAACGATGTATTAATATTTAACGATATTTTGAATACATTATTAATACCTACATAATACATAGTAACACAAAATACAATAGTTGAGAACTTGTAACCGTCAATGTCATTCCTTATACTCATCATACACGCGGCATAATAATTTGGTAAACATATGTTGCGGCACATCGTCTACTCCTTTAGTACGGTCATAATACGGGCCACCGCGATATTGGTATAAACGTTGGTGACAATACATAATCCCCTGGGTACAGGCTTACCGACGTAACGTAATGATTTCAAACGGTAACGGCAAACGTCCGCGTGTAATAACATTATAATACACCGGTGGTAAATATTGACCACTATTGTGTCGCATCCTTTATGTGTAATACAGACGGTTGACAAATAACCGTTTACCGTGTACAATCAAACCACTATATTTAATGAACTTGACGGTTCTTTTAAAAAAAACTATTAGTTAAAAAGGAATAATATTTTTTTACTTAATAAAATCGTTTTTTTTCCATACGATAAGTGTGCAAATAATAATCATTAAATGGTGTACTTGCACGATTATTTCAACGATATATCGTTAAATACATTTAATGCGACATCTATATTTTTTCATCACACGTGTATCAATACTTCGTAAATTATGTTTATTATTTTTCGAAGAACAATCCGAAACTCTATTCTGTCATACTTTTGCAAGGTCTAAAACGTTTTTATTTGTTTTCAAATTCTATGTTACCGTGGTAAAATTCGTCGCAGAAGTGTAAACAGAGTTCGTATTAATATAATACGCGTGCACCACGAAATAAGACAGTTTTGGAACATCGCAGCGTTACAGAAAACATTTTTCCCATCTCGTACGTGTGTTACGCTTGCGCGAGCGAACCGAGATGTTATCCTTCCGTGTACCCACACGCGCGTTTGATCTTGCACGGTCTTGAGAATTTTTCATTCGTAGATATTTTATTTTTTTCAATTTACGAAACGTACGTCCACACGTCGCATATAGCATCACGCATACGTAAAATATATAGTACTAATGTGTACGGGTAATCGGCTAAGTTTTTTTTTTTGTTCTCCCGTACGCGCACGCATACATGTATACGATCCACACGAATAATATAACGTGTGAACCGTCGGCGACAGTGTTCGGAAAAAAATAAAAAATGAATAAAAAAAATAAAAATAAATAGAAGACCAACTCCTACAACTGATGCCGCCACTAGGGGATCCCACTGCTAGCGATCGCGAACACAGCAGATGCTGCGCAGACGGTGACGGTGAACGCATATCGTGCACACGCAGTAGTAGTACGTAACAGTAAAACGATATTACAAGCGCGCTTTTTCAAGTATGGAAGCACATGACGTGGTCGTGGTCGGACCGTTCGACGTGTGTACATCGCACGCAGTCACCGCCGCCGCCGCCGCCGCACACTTGGTGTTTTAGGTCACACGCAAAGACTTATTACGCGTCGAGTCGAACGATAATAATGCGCACGATGGGAACGGAATGGCCGGCAACAGCTGAACGCGTAGATTTGACGTAACGATCAAACGACAACATCGACGTGCGTTACGAACCGTGACAAACGTAATGTATGTGTCCGGACGAGTTGAGCGCCTTCGCGGCGGTCCACGTCCTTATCGGACCGAGGCCGGGGCCGGACCGGGGCCTCGGTCCGCCGTCATCCCGTTCGCCTTCTTCTTCTCCATATGTGCCTGCGCACCGGTCGCACGTCGTCACCGTTACGGGCGTCGTTCGATCCGCGTTTACGCCGTTGGGATTGTTTAGCGCACCACAATGATTCGCTGATCAACGATCGCTTTTCGCGCGACGACGACCACCGAGGGCTATTGCTGCGGACGAAAACAGTGGCCGGATTTCAACGCAATATGCGTATATTATTTTCTTTTTTTCTTTCTCCCCCATCCCTGGGCGATCTCAGACAATGATTTCCGAGTACGCGAGTTACTATCCGACTGTCTGGTATTTGATTTGATACACGTCGTTTTTTTTTTTTTTTTCCGCCACTGCTCTAGGCGCTCGACACACTCGTGCTTTTTACGTCCATCAAGGACTTCCGAGATAATCGATCTTCTCTCGAAACAATACTTCGACTAGTAATCGGTAATTCCATAAAATTTAGTACACTTTTCTGATAGTTGTATAAAAACGTTTGTAGCAATTTTTTATTTTTTTTAATCATATCCATCTCAGGTGCAATGCATGTAATACATGCAAGCGAATGAATAATTGATAAACGCACCAAGACTTTTAGGGAAGCGTTTGGATAAAACTTCGTGTTTTGACTATTGACATGAAATCAGTCACTTGGAAAAATATTTGTGTAGATTTAAGATGGAAATGTGCTTTCAATAATGCATGAGTAATTAAATAATAATAATAAAAAAAAAAAAAAATGTTATATTATTTGTTCATATTATTATAATAACATATGAAAATCCAACTATTCATAAATAACTATATGTTGTAGTTACTCAACTATATATGGTTACAAAGTAAACGTTTGAGTTGTAAAAATATGTCAGTATGCCAACTCCTACCGATATATTTTCTTAAATGTATTTTATGGATTATTTCGTTAATTCTGATACAGGTCCAGAACTAAATAAAACTTATTAATTATTATATTATTACCTACCTGTGTGTGGGTAGTACACGAGCCACTAAATAAATATAACTTTTTTAAGTACGGTTTCATAAAATTTAAAATAACCACACTATTATTTTTTAAAAGTTTAAACAATATCTGTTCTGGTAGAGGAGCGACTGCTTAGGGCGTTCGAATATCAAGGGCGCTACATAAGACAATTGTAAATTAAGAGGGAATGCATACAGTTAGAGTTTGTTTTGGCCTTTGGGCACAAATATGGCTGATTGCGATTGTCTATATTTCAGAACTTAATTTTTCAGATTAAATCTTAATTGCAATGCTGGTGTATTTTTATAATCCTTGTATTCGAATTCAAAGTCACTACAACACATTCGTTCACAATTTGTTGGCCACGACTATAACATTGTCACAGGCCACTTCTAAGTCTTTTCTAGTAATATGCCTATTGATCATTAGCCATTAAAAATAAAAAAGAACCGGATGGGCCTCGCTCTGCTGTACACTTGGGGGTGGAGTGCGACTCTTCATAGGATAGGTCATTATAATGGATTTGTAAAATTTGAATTCAATGATAGGTATCATTGTATACGAAAAACGATTCTGAACGGAGATGATATGTTAGTCTAGAATATAATACAATGTTATTTATAAATATTATATAAGTATATTTTATTTTTAAACGAAAAATTTAGAAAAACCGAAAATTTAAATTGTCTATAAATAAGTCAAAATATGTCAAAATACTTTGAAATTTTAACCATGTATAGAAAACGTCAATATAAATATTTAATGATAATTTCAAGTTGTTGCGGTTTTTCGTTTTTGAGTTAGGGCATTTTAAAAAAACCGATATCATTTGTCTGTCTAGAACATTCTACATTATATTTTATTTTACATGTAATTTTATGTCAATATTCGATGTTCAAACGCTTATAAAAAAAATTGTGCCTATGGATTTTAATAATTTTTGAATGACATTAAGAACTACTTCTGTGGAATCTTCGATTAAATTTTCAAGTATTTTGTAGAAGCCAAATTTTTTTTATCACCGATTATAAAAATAAAATTTAAAAAAATCGAATATTTTAAATGATTATAAGTGGCTTAAAAATCAATATAATATTTTGAAAAAAATATTGCATAAAAGAAATACCAATCTTAACAGCTGGTAGAAATTTCAAAAATCTGCGACTTTTAATTTTTGAATTATAACAAATATTAAAAATCATTCGAGAATAAAAGTTATTTTATGCAATTTCGTAAATATTTAAATTTCAAACAGTCATAACATTTTTTCCTCTAAGTCCGGAAGTAATTTTTTTAAAGATTTTTGTAGAGTAGCTTATAGATAAACTAGTGTTAAAATTTTGAACCTTAAGTATGAACAGAAAAAATTCTATGAATTTTTATCTACAAAATAACTTGCAAATTATCGTGATTTTTACACATTTTATACAAATTTGAGCTTTAAGGGTATATAAAAAAAATTTGAGTAAACCGATCACCGATATTTTTTAGTGACGATAAGTTTAACTTATTATAAACCTTGTATTAAATTTTCAAGAGTTTTCGGTCTGCCAATTAAATTTTATAGATGTTTAAAAACGAAAAATTTAGAAAAATCGAAAATTTAAATTGTCTATAAATAAGTTAAAATATGTCAAAATACTTTGAAAACTTAACCATGTATAGAGAACGTCAATATAAAGATTTGGTGAATATTTCAAGTTGTTGCGGTTTTTCATTTTTGAGTTAGAGCATTTTAAAAAAAAACCGATATCTTTGTCAGTCTAGAATATTATACATTATATTATATTTTACATGTAATTTTTTGTCAATATTCGCTGTTCAAACGCTTATAAAAAAAAATTGTGCCTATGGATTTTAATAATTTTTGAATGACTTTAAGAACTACTTCTGTGGAATCTTCTATTAAATTTTCAAGTATTTTGTACGAGCCAAATTTTTTTTATCACCGATTATAAAAAAAAAATGTAAAAAAATCGAATATTTTAAATGCCTATAAGTGGCTTAAAAATCAATATAATATTTTGAAAAAAATATGAAACAAAGGAAATACCAATCTTAACAGCTGGTAGAAATTTCAAAAATCTGCGACTTATACTTTTTGAATTATAAAAAATATTTAAAATCGTTTGACAATAAATCGCTATTTTATGCAATTTCGTAAATATTTAAATTTCAAACAGTCATAAAATTTTTTCCTCTAATTCCGGTAGAAATTTTTTTAAAGATTTTTGAAGAGTAGCTTATAGATAACCTAGTGTTAAAATTTTGAACCTTAAGTATGAACAGAAAAAATTTTATGAATTTTTATCTACAAAATAACTTGCAAATTATCGTGATTTTTACATATTTCGTATAAATTGGAACTTTGAGCACTTATAAAAAAAAATTGTGACTTACGATTTTAGATTTTTTTTTATCAGTTAAAGAACAGCTTATAAGAAACCTTGTATTAAATTTTCAAGATTTTCTGGGCAGCCAAAAAAATTTTATCGTTATTTAAAAAAAAAATACTTAAAAAAATTGAAAATTTCAATCGTCTATAAATAGCTTAATAAAAGTCAAAATACTTTGAAAATTTAATGGTGTATAGAGAACGCTAATCTAAACATTTGATGAAAATTTCAAGTATTTACATTGATTAGTTTTTGAGTTATAGCAAAATAAAAAATTTGATTATGTCGAAAACTGGTTTTGCGTAAAAACTCCCGTTTTTCCCAAATTTTTTTATGGTTTTTCCCGTCGCATTTAAAAAATATTGGAAATTTTTAACTTTTGACCCCCCGAAGTACCAAATAGATTCACTTTCCTTTCAGAAAAGTTGCTACATAAGGCAATCGAAGCATTTTTACTGCCCCAAAACGTGTCGACAGACACAAAAAAAAAAAAAAAAAAAAAAAAAAAAAAAAAACACACATCATTGTAAAATCAATACATTCTTCACTCCGTTCAGAATCTAAAACAAATGTATTGACTATTGATGTATTATGATTGCAATATAGTTGCGATCGGATTACCAGTTGTAATAGTTTTAAAGAATAAAAATAAATAAAAATGTGCAAACACTTGAATTCGACACGATGATATTTTGTTGTCAAGGCTATTAATGTTACGTGAATCGATTTGCTCACAGTTAACAATCGACGGTTTTATTTAACAATATTTTTAATTACGAGTACCACAATGATTGAGTGGAATTCCAAAACGTTTCAATTTAATTACGGCTTATCATGAGCGTCCGCTCTAGGTGTATTATTGTCCTGCAAATCAATTATTTTAATGTGGAACAACGGTAAATATAGCAAAGAACCGATATTGCACTTGGTCCGATTGTAATAAAGACCGGTGGTATCGTAAACCTAAGACTCCATACGTATACCATATTATGTGAACTCTTATAGTTGATTTAATTTTGCCGCCGAAAATCGTAATTCTTGTATATCGAACAATGGCAGAATGTTCATATATATATATATATGTATTGTTTCATATTATATGTGAGTACATCGATTTGTCTCCAAGGTCATTCTTTTGTCCCGTCTGTTTCGACAGAGATATGGTTTATAATCCACTCTAGGAATTACTGCAGGTTTACGCGAGGATCATTCTCGCGCACCGATCAATTATCATTCTCTTCGACCGCCAGTACATATTCATCTTCCGATTCACTTTTGTCCGAAAACACAAAAACCTCTGATGATATTATATTTCATTCTATATTTGTGACGGTGAAGGTTTGGTACGGGTTCGGAAAATTATGTTTGTATATTACGTTTTTGTTTTCTTTTCGAAAACCAGCAAAAATCAACAACAATATTTAACACTAAATGTACCGTTTCAGCCAGTACAGCCGTTGTAGTGGTGTGAATCGATCACAGTCACAAATTTCGTTTTATGTAAACAAACGCAAAAAAATAAAGAAAAATTGATTATAGATATCATAACACAGAATAAAACCACCGTATCTGAAACAATTCAGCACTTTTATATCATTATACTTCAGCTTTTCGTAGAATAGCAATATTTTCTACAAATTTCTTCTTTAAAAAATAATAAATTTCCATCACAAGACACGTGATGAAATAATGATAAAGTTACAGATATTTACATCGCGATCGTCATTTTGTGATTCACACTGTGAAAAAAGTTGTACTGCCGTATCTCAAATTTCGTTTTGTATAAATCATATTTTTTTTTCCTAATATTTTTATTGCGTTTTTAATTTGAACTGATACATTTTTACTTCTAGTAGTGAATGATATTTTATTTTGTTACCGCCGTTAATAATTAAAAACAATACGCTGTACTAAGATTTATTTTACTTTCTATTTCGTTTATTTAAACAGTTTAATGTAAAGTTATACAAAATATCACAATGTTTTAAAATGTATACAATCGAAAATTGCAAGAATCCTAAACGGTATACACATTTGTCTATAGACAGTTACTAATAAACAGAACTCATAAGTATCTAATTCTAGCGTGACAATTCGTATCGCAATATAAATAAATATAACACCATAATGTATATTAAGGATATACATTTTAATTGTTTAAACAGTGTTGTAATTATTAAGGGAGGATAAAAAGCGTATAAAAGTTTCAGTTTCATGTAAATCATCAGAGTAATATTTTTTATAAACTTAACATAAAATTATTTTAAACAATAGTGGTACGATATTAGTTAGCTAATGATAAGAAAAACTGTTAAACATCGCAGTGTAATATCACAGAATATAAGTAATTTCATGTATTCTGTGCTTATATTATTGAAACGTTTTCGAGCTCGTCGAAAAAATGAGTATAATACGTATTGATTATTGTTGTCGTACAAATAACTGGGTGACAAAAACAAAATTTAGTGAAAAAAATACAGTAAAAACAACAAAATTAGAGAGGGCCTTAGAAAATTTCGGCCACGGTAAGTATATTAGAATAATATTTTGTTTCGAAGGTATCTTGCGAGGCAATTAGCATTGCGTACACGTAATTAGTGGCGAGAATCGTGTGAATTGGAAAAGTTGAAATCTCTGTAATATGCGATTAAATGTGAACGTAAAAAAAAAGAAGACAAAAACAAAAAAACAAAAACTCGCTTATTTCCGAAACGAACATGATCGTGTATTGTTGTGATTGTACGCGCGCACGTTTACGGGGCATTTAAAATGGGGGAAAAAGAATAACCATAAAATTTCGTTGTAATACACTCGAGTACACACCGCATTGTCATGCAATATAATGTATACATATATAGTGTATTTATAATATATACGTACGAGTTTGTTTAACATGCGTTTTAGTGTACACACGCTGAACCGGACCCTTCGAGAACGTTCTCCCCAGGGCAAAAGAAAACGACAATTTATAATAATTATATTTCAGCACGGCGATTAGAACTGACCGATAACTATACCCATGCGGGTTAGGTATATACCATGTTATTCCGTATGCGGAGTGTTCGACGATAACGGTAAAGCAATAATAACTTCAAGCAGGTGCTTTTGAATTTCATTAGGATTTTATCCCTGAACACAGGCTGATTATAGGATTTAGAAAAATCCTGGTTTTAATCCACTATGCATTAAGTTAAATTTTTTTGTAACTATTATACACAGTTCCATTCGGCTTAAATTGACTAAACACAAGTAAAGACTAACAGTTATGATTTATGTTAAAATTATTTATCTCAACGATAAATATGCAATACAGAAATGTACGATTCGGTAAAACTAATTTAAAGTATAAATTTTAGTTTATGACCTCACATGACCAAGTGTGCAATAGAACCAATTGAAAAAAAAATCCGATAAATTCTGTTACGATAGTTCATATCACAAATCGAAATGGTTCCAGTCTTCTGCCGTTCAAAGTAAGATATGTTGTCTACATTGATAAAATATTTTAATTAACGATTACAAATAAACAAATAATTATGGATCGAAAAAAATCATTTAGCGAATGGACAAGCAAAAATTGGAAATTTGTACACAATAGGTGGACGATACCACGAGCTACCGAATAATACTTAATATCGAAATGGTATTAACAGTATCAGACGTGCGCCTGTGTTGTGCACGTGCGTTTCGAGGGGGAAATAAAAAACAAAATAGAAAAAATATAAAAAAAAATATATATATATGTGTACTTGTATATAAAAATAAAAACAGTAACCCACCTGTTCGTGCTTCTTCAGGTAACTGCCCCGGGGAAACGTCTTGTCGCAGTATTGGCATGCGTACGGGTTGGCGTCGTTGGAGTTGGCTGCTGCTGCAGCGGTTGCGGCTGCGGCGGCAGCGGCGGCGGCCGTGGCCGTGGCGTACGACGACGGGCGGCTGTGGTGGCGGGGATGGTGGTGACGGTGATGATGATCGCGGTGGTGGTCGACCGTGGAACCGGGCCGGCTGTTGCTCGTGGCGCAGCTGTCCGGCGAAGTGTGGTCCTCCGACACGGCCGAGCTCCACGACGAGGCGGCCTCTTCGGTGCTCACTTCGCCCGCGCCGCTCAGCGCCTCTGCAAAGTCAAACGGACATGGGCGTTAGGACGAGTTGCGCCGCGCCAAGCGGTAAAATAACGACAAACGCGCGTTTCCGGTACGCGAATTCGAGTGTGTACGATTTCGAAAAATACGAGCTTCGCATTCAGATGAACATGTTAAGTATCATCGCCATCGATCGGCAACTAATGGTGACGGCTGTTTATTGAATATACTACTATTGTATCTAACCGGTACGCCCTAAAGCAAATGCTCTACGGATAACACGTAAACTTAGATAAATGCTTATGAAGTGTCGTCCCTTGATTGAACCGCGGGGACCCCTCGGGCGATACGGTTATCGCTCGATAACGATACATATGTGTCATAAGATTAGATAGAACGGTTCCGTCCGGTTACGAGGGGCCTTGGGTCGAAATAATTTCCAAGGGGAATATAAAACGACCGCTGGTGGCGATAACCTTCTCCGCCAGACTGCTAGATTAATAATATTAGAAAGCCGAACACGTTACCCAATAGTGTTACATCTTTGGTTTCATCGGCTTTCGTCGAATTCTTCGAATCCCGGCATTTGATATTGGTATCGTAGACAATCCGCGCGGTATTATTTTACGACAAAAACGCGCTGGTACAAGTGTTCTACACATTATCGCGTGCACACCGTACTCGTGCGAGCTTGCGGTCGATTCTCACCGAATACACGTACGCACTTTTCGTTGTCGACCATGGAACCCACACCTTTACAATCGTTCCTACGTGTACCCACGTCTAGAGATGCATTCGTCGAGACCGTCTACGTTATGCCGTCCGAGAACAACACGTGCGCGCACGAACCATACTGAATCCCGTGGGTCCGCTATGATGTCAGTTATCACGTGAATCCCGACGATATCATATTTAAAATAGTTGGTCCCGTCCGGTCGCATCGATAAAAAAAAAAAAAAAAGGCGATAAACCGCCGTGTCTCCGCCGCCGCTGTAGGCGTCAATTTAACGTTTATTATAAAACCGACGAGCGTCGGGAAGCATCCGCGGAGACCGTTCTCGCGTGCCTACGCGTGCCTCGCTCGAGCGCGCAACACACACGCGACAACTCGCCCACGCGGTTCTCCGCGTACGAAGACCAACGCCGTCGCCTCGTACGTTCACGCGTCACGTAGGTACAGACGGTATTATAATATTGTGCACACGGGGGTTAAGCGACAACCATCCTCCGTCTTCGACGCGTTTTCGTTATAACGCACTACACCGCGGTGCACCGCATACGCGTGTACGCGTCATGTGTACCGCAATAATCACCGTGGTTCCGATTGTTGTTAAACACGTGCTTAATGACCGGACGCTATTTGTAAAACAGAAATAATAATAACACTCCGTTTCGAACCGAAGAATATGATAATAATAACAATAATAGTAATAATAATAATTGAATACAAAATTATATCCCCACCGGACTACTTTTCATCCCCTCCACCAATCCCACTACCACAATCCGGCGACGAAGTCCGTACACGCGTGGTGACACGACGTCATCTCATAACAAACACTATACGACTACCGACTGAATGATACCGTATAGTATATTCGCCCGTTCGTCGGTCCCGATGATTGCTGTCGTTATGATTGCGTCTTATTATATAGTACATTATATTTGTAACAACGATGACGATATCGCGTATACACATATATCATTATTTACGTGCACAAAATGCCTGTACATCCTGTATGTGTTGACCGCGTTTGATTTTCGTGTACACGCACGACCACCGTAAGCGGGGATCGAACCTCGATGAAGGAAGCTCATTTTTTTCGAATAACTACCAAGCCACCTCTTTCGAAAGCTCTAGGGTTAATACGCGTTCATCTCCATGGTTCGCTTGCGTTTACCTATACGTGAGGCTCCTACCCCTTAGATGTGGGACTCCGATCCTCGGCCGCGTACGTAACGTGCGTGATCACATAAATGACCAAAGCCTCGAGGAGTCTAATATCTAACGGTTTTTGTTTTTTTTAAACGATTTTGTTTAACAAAACTCGAATGTCTAGGTAATCGAAAACTGAGCTTTATAGCACTACGTATTACACATTCAATGTCAATTATAAAAAAAATATAAATAATTCCTTCAATGTTAATATCACTGTTAGCTACTGTGCGATCACATGAGACTTTTTCAAAGAACATATTTACTTACAATAGATAAAACTATGATAAATGTATAAGTGTATTCATAAACCGCAAACATGAGTTTCTTACATGTTGAAATTTTGTTTTCGTATAAACAGTGAAAACATATAGTTCAATAAAAGTTGTTGCGATTTGATATTCAATGCAAAACATTAAGTAAGTATAATGTACGAACTAATGCATATACTCGTTTCCGTACATATATTGACTAAAATTTTCCATCATAGATTGTTCAAATAATTACAATCAATGAAGCGGCAATAACGTTTTAAGTATAAGTTGACGTGTCACTATGTACACATTTAATATACATAGAGATCGTTAATAATATTTAACACCCGATGAGAGTTTGTTAAAAAATTACATTGTACTCGGTTTATCGCAGCGGGGACATTGTCAACTTAATTTTATTTAAAAAAAAAAAAAAATCAATGAGGGCTATAAGATCACCCGTGTCGTTAACCCGAAAGCGTCGCTCTTTCTGCTATGGGGATATGAGAAGCCAAATTGGTTGACTAGATTATATTGCTCAATGTGCGGTGAGGTATGAGATGAACTGGTTATTTACGCGTGTTATTAGATTTTGAAACCCTTTATAATATGTAGTTATAGAAAAGTCATTCAGTGAACGGTTCAGCTTCTGATATAATGCTTTAATGATTGTTTTTCAGGATAAATAGCGTACAAAAATATAAGACACACATATTTTTTCACCCGATAACTTTTTGATCAAAATAAACGACCGAATTGAATATACGCATAAGATCATATCGGTTAGAATGTTGGCAAAATACAAAGTTTACCAACAGCAACGCTTTAAGATTGGACATTAAATTCAGTATGCTTTAACTTTTAAACATTGTTGATGAAACAGCATAAATACATAATAAAGGGGTTGAAACCAAAATAAATAATAATTATTATAAAATAATAATTTTCAATTCAAATTTATATAGATAAATGCTATATTTAGTAGATGTTGATTCTTAATTATCGTTACAGCTACTTTCTTATACATAATATGGTAACAAATTATATTGTAAGGATATAAAGCATTTTATTAAATCAACAAACCATGAAATTTTTTTCAATGAAGTACATTAATGTACGACAATATCAATTATTTAACGTTGGCCTTGTTTATGTTGTTAGTGAAGTGGATTGTATTTTAGATAGACATCTTAGCTGACCCACCAATTCATAGTTTTATATATAATATTATAATACAGAAGAGATTGTTTACAGGATAATACGGAAAATTGTTTTAAACGGAATATATTTCAATTTTATAGGATTTTGTTTTAGACAATCCACAAAAATTGGTTTTAGAAAAACATTTGTGACCTAATCCAAAGTAGTATAAATATAAATATGGGTATAATTTTTATAAAAATACACGTAAAAAAATGTTTGAAAAAATTATTTAAATTAAATTTGTGTTTACAAGATTTCATTTACTACATTATGATAGGTACTTGAAATTGATCAAGGAATTGATTTCATGATCAACAAATACTTATAAAGTATGCATTTTTTTGCTTATGTAACAATTATAGTTGTGCTGTTAATGAACTTATTAGAGAATATGTTTATTGATCTTTACAGACTACTATTAGGTTTTAATGGAATGTTATAATATAATTTTTAACCGTCAATATTTTAATATATTACACAATTATTTAAGAAATTATATAGCCAGGGAAAATAAAAAGAAACCAATATTTCTTCCATACTATTATATTGAACTAAATTAAACTTATTAATCATTGTTACGTGATACAAATGTTCACGAAACAAGGTTAGACATGATTATACTATAAAATAATTTATTAATGAATTATAAAATAATTTTGCCCAGAAAACCTCTACAAATAATAATGGGCACGTGAAGACATTTCACAAAAGGACGTGTTATATTGCATTTGGAATCTTTTGAAAAATTACAATTCTATTAAGGCGGAGAATTACAATTTTATTAGCTTTATAAAAATCACTAAATACCAAAAAAAGTGACAAGAAGTAAAACAAAAAACTATTGATCAAATGATATGGTTTAAACAAAATATTTCATTGTTTTGACATTTTTTAGAATATGGTGTTTGTACATACCATGTATTTTTATATGATATATTTGTATAAAATTGCAATTTTAATATAATTGTAGATAATTTTGTACTTTTTAATTTTTAACTGCTATGATTGAGCATTTAATAAAATTATGAAATAAAATAAGAAATTTGATTTTAATAAGTATTAATTTTAATTAAATTGATTACAACTATATCAGTAAAATTAATATCAATAGATTGTAGAAATTTGCAGTTTTCGAATTTACATGATAATCAGTTAAAACAATCGAATAATAATGTATAAATATTGGTTAATTGACTATAGATAAATTTTATATATATTATATAAATTGATTTGATTTTTGAGTAAACAAAAGAAAATCTCTTTAATGATATATATAGATTTTATTTTTTGTTTACTTATTTTATGAAGTATTTTTGGATTATTTTTCCAAGTAAGAATGTTCCAAAAGTTTTATGAATTAACAAGAAACCTATTTAAATATTCAAAATGTTTACGTTTAATGATGTAAGTAGTTTGGCAATAGTTCGGATGTATATTTTAATAAATTAAAATTCGTACATGACACATCCATATTCTATGATTTGAATCACATATACCTATCTCAGAAAACAACAGTTCTTGGAATGATTATGTTAAAACTATCATCAATTGCAACTTATACATAACAACATGAGTCAAATCATTTGGTTTTGGTAAACGTAAAATGTTTTTTAATTACCTACAAAAATATGTATATTTGTAATTTATATTATATATAATTATAAATTCTGTGATTCATCAATTTTAGTTTCAAATTTAAAATCAACCGCTCCAGGGAGCCTATACCAGTTTGACTTTTAAATTATATTACAAGTCCCTGAATGATATGAAATATATTAATGTTTTTTATATTCTTATGGTACTTATGATTTAAATAAACTACTTAATTTCTATGAGTTTCTAAAAAAAAAGATATATTTTTATAAAATAATATGCCAATTCAGAACGACAATTTTTTTCTCCATAAGTTTCGATCGTAATAAAATCACAACAGTTTTAAAAAACAAAAAATTATATTTTCAGCACTAAATATCATAAAAAATTAAAAATTAAACTGTTTTGCCTTTTTGCGTTATATTATAACAACGATCGCTAAAAACCGCGCTATTTTATACGCACTAAGTTATTGAAAACGTTTTCCGAAAATAACCCCATACGAATACACGATATTATTCTGTAAAATATAATTTACCCACCAGCAATAATTCTATAAAATATTTTTGTTGTACATACAATAATATAACATAATTTACATCTTAAAAGGTCGAAATAATTTTTGAGTAGAAAATAATTTGTTTTACAAGGATTTCAGTGGAAGTTAGCAATATATCTATACAACATAATAAAAACGAAATACATACATAAATTAGGATGTTCTTAAATAATCTGTGTTCAGAAAACGTCGCGAGAACACTACATGCAAACTTCTAATATATTTATGAACGGTTTGACGTGCAGTATTTAAATATGTAACGAGTATAAACAGCTGAAACTTTTTTATCTAGCTGTTTGATTTATAGTTATATATTCGATATTGTAGAACTTGGTCCAGAAAGTTTGTATTATACTGTTATTATCGTAGTGCTAATAATATGCTTACGGACAATATCGATCTGACCTTACACCCATCGCCGGAGACCCTTGGATATTTATCAACATTTGAGGTTCTCATACAATAATGAGCTAATAAGAAAAATATAAATAAAAAAACTATCAGGTAAAAGTAGGTATACAATTTTAACAATGAAAATGTTATGATGAAATGGTTATTTTATTCTGCTTTTCAAATAATGTATTTTGTTCAAGTTGTATATGGTATATTTTCTGATACGATTCACAAGCTATTATTATTATATTTCAAAACTAAGGTTTTTGAATCAACGAGTCACACTGACACTGATTCCGAAGGACTACAAGAAAATGAATAATTTAGTGAATATTTTGTTATGAATAAAAACGAGATGAAAACGACCATAGCGAAATCCACTGTACTAATACGCATAGTTTAAACAATATAGTTTTTGGCATTCTGAATTGTTGCCCGAGGCGGCATGATGTATAGGTTATTTAATCGTAGCAGCAGCAGAGCACGTGTGCTTCAATTTCCGTAGCGAAACATTCACGAGGTGACCACGGAAAACAAATGGACAAGACTGCTGCTGATTGTGACGCGTAATATGATATCTATAACCACAGATAGTTAATAGTATATAATACATAATGTACTATAGTTTATATTTTACGGTGACGTCGGAGTATTAAATACCGTACTTGCGTTTTTTTTTTAAGAACTGCGTACAACAGAAAATCGCACAACCGTCGTAATTACATTATTGTTGATATAACTATTATTTTATTTTTTATAATTTTGTATGACAAACATGGTGTAAAACTGATCGATACAATATAATGAATGCCCTGAGTTCTCGTATTATTCGGAATGTGTCATAAATAAGTATATTGTACTAATGTATTCAATCATTGAGATGAATGTTTACATAAACGATCAAATGACCCAGACCCACGGAGTCTGGCGCCACAGGTGTCACTGTATAGAATAAATACGTTCTGATATTTTATATTGTGTTGTAGGTTGCTTCTGAGGGAGTAGTCCATGATGCAGATTATGCACTTAAAACTCTTACCGGGAACCTAAATTAAAATTTGTTAACAAAATATTCAGAAAAATCGATTTTAAATCAATAAAATATAACAGTTCATAAAATATATACTGAAAATAATAAAAAATCCTATTTTTAAAATGATGTAGTATTATATTTTCAATGATTTTTTTTTTTTCATTCAAATTTATCAAGAAGTTAAAGGAGTTAAACAAATATTTATTTAAATACATGATAAACATGCAACACTCTTCAACATTAAACACCTCGTTAATCGATCAGGTAATTTCATAAATTAAATATAAATGAAAATGTAAGAAAAAAGAAGGAAAATATTATAATCAATCTAAACGAATCATTACATAAATCTCCGTGTATTTACTATTTTATGTCTATGATGGTTATGAATATGTTAAAACATTATTTTATAATATAATATGTTCTAAATATTGTAAACAAATTACTTGAATAAAAAGCAAAATATTTTTCATGAATTTTGGATATTAATTTATTTCTTATCAATTGCAATTAATGAGTTCATAATTATATGCAAATATTATTAAAATATTCAATATTATATCTAAATTAACAGGTTAACAGATTACTAATCATATAATACTAAAGATGGCTTGCGAAAAGTAATAGAATTTATATAGTTAATATATTTGCTTCCTTAAACACTGAATCCAGAAAATAATTACAAAAAGTTTATAATACTCTAGAATAATATAATGAAAATAAAAATGGACAACTTAAGAGTTGTTACTGATTCATCGTAAGAAGTAATAACTCTTTGCAAGTGTACTTAAAAATAATAATCAAATGTATCAGTAAGAAATTGGAAGTATAACTTGGTGTTTTGAAGACCTCACACTTCAAATAATAATATTGAATCTTAGAATTTCGGTTAATTAAACCAAAAATTATTAATCTAGACTCTAGAGATTATGGGCAATCTTTACCAAGCAGTTTTAATGAAATCTGTAATCGTATAAAAAATGTTTCCGTTTTAAATATTTGAAATGGAATAATAATAACTCGAATGAACAAATTTGAATGATTAATTTAAATGATTAATAGCGTACGAAATTTACGATTTCTCTCGCAACGTTATAATAACACGGTTGTTGGTAAATAAATCGATGTTTGAAATCGTAGTACTGTCATTGCTTTTATAAAGTCGGCACTGGAGTCGAAACGAAAATATCATTTAGACAACAGTGAAGACGAGGAAAACGGTTCAAATCGGTTCACAAGTTCAAAACCGGTGGGCCAGGGATTCGCCACGACCGAAAACGAACGGGTCGCGGTTTCGGCTACTACAGTGATTCGGGTGCGGTCCCCGGGGCAAAATCGCCTGTGCCCAAGTGCAAAGTCAACCATAAAGCATGAAAAAAAGAAAAAAAAAACATAACACGCAGACGGCGTACCTTCGATGTCGTGTTCGTCATTGTTCTCCTTGTTGTTGTTGTTCTGTATTTTTTCGATGAGCAACTGAAGTCGACTACTGTTGCCTTTGAACAGCATATCGCTACGGCCGGTGCTCGGGGCGCGAGCACTGCGCGGGCGTGTTGGCGGCACGGGGTGGTGTGGGGCGCACTGCGTGGAAACGTATGACGACGATTACTCGAAAATTGTCCGCGAAAACGGACGCGCGCGACGGCTATACGCGGCACGAAGATGACGACGAAGACGACGACGACGGAGTGTGCGCAGAGCTGTGATAGTAGTATGCGAACGCGAAAGAGACGCGATGTCGCGCAGACACGCTGCCGACAATTGACGGGCGGCGGGCGGCGGCGATTGTGTGATATTAATGTGTCCGCGGGAGACGTACGACGACGGCACCCTCGGCGGCTGCGGCTGTGCGAGAGACTATACGTCGACGTCGTCGTCTGCGTCGTCGTCGTCGTCGCGGTCCGCGTGCGATGCGGCGGCGGCGGCGGCAGTCGAGGTGGACCGGAGGTTCGCCTGGATGCTGCCGCGGTGGTGCCCGGGTCCAGCCGATTGGACGGTCAACCGGCGGCCCGGGCGGGGCGTGCTGCTCCCACCACCGCGCCACGTGTTCCCGTGAACCGCGGTATAGGTGTACGGGTGGGTACAGAGCACGGACCGGTTCAGCGGCGATGTGAACCGCCTCGCGCCCGCGGCCGCCACCGCCGAGTAGTGGGTTCGCGTGAACCAAGGGTACGACGACAAAGACGACGACGACGATGCTGCAGGCATCCGGGTACAACATAGCACCCCTCCCCATTGCTCTATCGCGGTCCGGTTTCCCGCGAACCCTCGTTCTGACTAAGGACTTCTGATGCTGCTGTTACGGCGGTGGCGACCCGTCTTTGCCGTGTACGGCACGCGAACGTATGCCCGTCTACAGGATGTAGTCCCCCACCGACGTTCAAGTACGTAGCAAGGGGGTGACTTGGGTGGGCCTGAGCCTCCCTTAAATTAACTCCAACCCAGATCCGGTTAGAAATTCCCCCCCCCCCCCCCCGAATTCATGTATAAATAATTTTTTACAGATTATTAAAAATATGCTATACTCATGGCTTATGCACATTCAAAATTAATCTATTGTCATAGCTGATCGATCATACGATTAATTATGATTTTGATTATTATATATCTTGTACATGGATGTATTACTATTATATTAAATTGTATATTCGTAGAAAACGTTATAGGGTCTATTCGTTGTAGACATAATATTAAATAGGAACTATAGTCAAATAGTGCCCTCTACAGGGTCTACAAGTTTATCATAGGAAATATTATGGAAAATGATACAAAAACCCAAAGCTGTTGCCTTCCTCTTAATAGAAATTTTCTGGCTCCATGTTTTGACTCGTCGGTCGTTGTTAACCTATCCTTTTAAAACTCTCCTTGGGATCGCGATCGGTAGGATTATCGCAGTCTACTCGCCGTCACGCCACACGAAGTACTATTTTGCCTTTGTATTGAGAGATGAAAGTCGGAGTGAATCTCGGGGAATATTAAATATTCTTCTGTAAATTACGCGGTCGACAGAGATCGAACATTTTAAATCGCTGTGATATTGATACGAACACGTCGTGTATACTACCGTCGATCTTGTCACGTGATTGGTAAACGCGCTCGTTGGATGCCTTGTATATACACTGACTTCATCTCCTAATCGGTATACCACGGCCGCAGAGCTTTGCGTGTAAACGCGATATTATGCACATGCGGTAGTCGAGCGTGTTATTGTTGGTATTGTTTTATTATTTATACTTGTTGTACGAACACGTCCTTAAAACGCGTAACACCTGGCGAATAACTCCGCGCGCACTTGCCCGCTGCATTTATTGTTCCGTAGCGCGCGTGGAATGTGACGCGAAAATCTGTTGCATCCGCATCCTTATTATTATTTTTAGATTGGCGTGCATACGCGTATTACGTAGTAAATAGTATATCATAGGTTTCGAGCCGGTCCCAAGGCCGGAAGATTGACCGTGTACAGAGACGCAAAGTCTACATCGACCATGTTGTACCGCTGCTGTTAGAAGGTCTGTTTCGTCTTTCTACGCATGTTATGAACTATATAATACATTATTAATATACAATAATATACCTAATATAGTATAGTATACAAAATAACATAATAAATATAAATATAATAATATAATATACATAATATACATAATATACATATTACACATTATTAATATTGACTGTTAAAATCGGTTCAGGGTTTGAAATCCGGTTTAATAGAAAATGTATCCAGTACCTTTCCGTAAAAATGCTCCACATCCATTTTGCGTATAATATTATAGATCACAACCTTCGCAATTATTTCATTTAGATGTACACAATAAACACATTTTGGAAAGACGTATATTTATCATTAATTTAAATTAGTTATGTAAGCGAGAGATGTTCAAGAACTGTATGACATTGCAACGACATTATTTCGATGTGTTTTATCTGAAAGATCGCGAAAATACGCGTCAAAGCAGTACATATTACTTATGTATTGTTATACGTTTTATATCGGTTTTCCATTCAAATGGTTCGTTAATTCGGCATAAATATATAGTATAGATAAAATCAGTGTCAAGTTGATCTCTTCGAAAAAGAAACTCGTAGAATTACAAAGAATTCAAATAATGATCAGCCTTGGTTTTTTTTTATTTTTAGTCACGTTGCTGTATACTAGTATACTATATATATATATATATATATATATATCGCGGTCTATAGGTCGTTTGCAGTTTTTCCGTAAAACTCTAAGACGACTAATATTCGTATAACGCGTACAGTAGGTACTTGTTATTATACTCGTACATTGTTATGTTATATACTCGCATACAACACGCGCGTCAAGGCCTTCGCGGTGAAGTATCGCGCGTTCACCACGACATTACGCGAATACCGCACATACATTCTATGTATATTTATTACATATTTCACAGTGAAGTCAAGTTATATGCGTCGAATAGCGATGTAAAACTACTTTAAGAACTTGAGCAGCTTAAAAAAAAATAAAATAAATCTCCTGACAACTAAATATATATATATATAGGTATATATATATATGTATGTATGTATGTATGTATGTATATAACTGCGGACTAAGTAACAAAACTTATATTCTAAACAATTTTCATACATTATTTTATGTATTCTTTTTATTTATTTATTTTTTTATTATTGTCATTATTTCGAACTTTTTTTTCATAAAAAATAATAACATGTAAGCAGTTGAATGTACTAACGAATTATGTTAATAGTATGCTGTTTCAGTATTAACATTTTTCCATGGTAAAACATTAGGTTTCAATTAATATATTTTGTTTGCTCGAATTATTTTTTTTTCGTCGCCCATGCGTGTACACTACGCTCAAATGCTGTCAAACGTTCACCGCATGCGATCGAAGCCGTGCGAACACCGCATTGTTACCCCGTACCTAAATAACCGTACGCCCACACCCGTTGCAGATAAATCTTATACATGCGACGGAAAAACATTGTAATTTTTTTTTGCCTTTTCACATTATCGCAACACACACACACACACACACACACACACATACATATGTACGCATTAGATTTTACGTCTTATAGTATTTGACGAGGGAGTCAAAACGCTCGTATATATATATATATATATATATATATATATATATATATATAGGAGATCACATATGTGGCTATAAATATACATATATAACAATGTATAACATGTTGATGGGTATGGGGTGGTACGAGTGGTCCGGAAAACATCCCACACGGGTTCATTGACGAGATGTGTCCGGACGAACGACTCTATAATACAAGGCGAATAACCCGCCGTCCGCGCGTTCATCGCGGTCATCGGTGCGAAAGGGAAAAAATCGTAGGTAGCTTATTATTGTACACAATAACAACAATAATAATAATAAGTATGTCCTGTATGTACGTGTTTGTAAAACGTGTTTATCGTATGGTCCGGTCCGCATTGACTACAAAACTTTGTCACAATATTTCACCTTCTACAAAGTATAATACGAAAATATAATATTCAATATATATATATATATATATATATATATATATATATATATACCTACGCATAATAATATAAACCGCAGGTATATACTTCTGACCTATGTGTACATATATATGTACGTATATTTGCACGCGGATCATCCTCTAATACCTGTTCATTTGTGATCTCCCAGTGTCGCGGTAGTACAGGTACGGCCAGAATTATTATATTTGAACGACAAGAAAACGGGGCAGGGGTAAGAAACACTCCCGTACTCGGTACCAACAACAATAACGCAGGTTGTTGACGACAGGTAAATTCATCGCGTGGTTTTGACTTTTAACCGCGACGTGTATTTATAATGATAATTTATTTTATACGATTATCATGCGGGCGAACATAATTACATTTTTATAGTGCATTAGTTCACTGATGTTATTATCGTACAATGAAGCGTTTGGCTCGGCATCCAGGAAACGAATTATATTGCGTTATGTCTCAGAATGCGAAAAATAATGACGATGACAATCGTGCTAAAATCGATCGAATGTTTTCACAGATTTCAAATTGTTCGCGGTTAGAATAACCACTTCAGTGTCTGCAGCAACAGGTTGATACATAAAACTCAACAATTTGGCGATATTTTATAAATACGGATTAAAAGTAATGTAGCTATTTGTACACGTACGTGTGATTATAAAAATGTCAATATTACTTGCACCAACCAAAGTTTTCAATATTGGTTTATGTAACGTTATAATCACTGTTAACAACTCCGATAACAAATAATTAAAGATGTTCAAAAGATGAAAAAATCTTAACTGCTCCTATTATACTCGTACTAACCAATTACAGTGATACGTCAGAGTCCATCGGGACGACACAGAAAGTTAAATTATGTGTCTATAATAAGAACAGATTTTTTTATTTTTGCTTTGTTTCATAATGTTTCATCGATTCTAGTGAAAATATATAATAAATTAATTTTAAACTAATAGAATTCATTGTGTATACTTTCTTCCTAAGATTTTACGAACACAATTTTACAAATCAGAATACCTAAAACATATGATATTGTTACAGAACACTTGTAGTTTGTCGAACTAATCTCTTTATTACGTTCAATCGTTTTATTTTATTTATTTTTAACACAACAAAACGATAAAATGACCATTAGATTTTAATTTATATTCAAAATTCGATCTTGATATAAGATAAGATACAAGATAATAATAAATTATTTTTATTCTTTACATCTGACAACGGGCACCGGGATGAATGTAACAAAACGATAATACATTATTTTTTCCAATGTGAATAAAACTTTTTAATACGCGGTACCGTCACAGCTTTGTGGTAGTATTTATGTCACGATGTTTACATGATATCATGACGTGAGTACTGCAACGGACGTTTCGTCATATTTTTATAATCACATAATATTGTATAACGATTCCATTCGGTTTGAATAATGAAATCCAAAACACTAATCACAATATTTGTGCGCGGCTCAACTTTTGTACTATACATAAATACATAGTTTTCGACGTTAAGGTTGCACACGTGGAATCGAATCGTTTTATTATTATCTCCTCAGTAATTGCCTTCAGGGTCGAAGGGTTAAGACTAAGTAAGTTTTTTACATTTTTTTTCTCTGCAATTGTATACCGGTGTAAAGCGACCCAATATATTTTTATATTACAACTCGTCCGACAACGTTAATTCACAACATTGATTTCCCATTGATACACTTGCGAATAATAAAAAAAAAATCCTACCAAGTGGACACAAATAATAGTAGTAACAATATTGATTCGCAAAATTTGTTCGAATTGTAGCGATAAATATTAATTAATATAATGTCAATATTAACTGTGATGATTTTTTAGTAAGCAATAATATTAATATTTTTATAATAATTTGATTATTGATTAATATGCTTGATTATTCAAAAACGAGTTTCATCATCCTCAGTGCTTGAATTGGGGGGACGTGGAGGGAAGAGTCCCCCTTCTTTTTAAATTTTTTTTTAGCGTGCCCCTTCTATTTATTTGAAACGGAAGTATGGAAACGCAATATTTACTATAGTACATTTGTAAATTATCAGTTTTTCTGATGTAAAATATACCTATAACCTATAGCCATTATAATTGTACATTTAAATCAACTATGACAAAAAAAAAAAAACGATTATTAAATTTTATTATGCCTACATAAATATAAATATATACCTGTGGTTATGCCATAGATACATTTTATGGGTTAAATTTTTACAAATCGTAATAAAAATTATAATGTCATATTTACTACTCAAGCAACGCATGTGTCTAAAAATAAAAATGACTTTAAAAATGAATTTGATGAACTTTTAAAATATTTGAATGTGTATAATTTTAATAACTGGTCTGATAATGTTGATATTCTGTATGTAGATGACTGTTTAGAATATTAGTTACAAGGTTTCATTTTGATGTAAAAACGGCGATCCAAGGATTTCGTGAGTTTAAAGATACAAAAGATTCCTCGCAAATAAACTTATCTACATATATTTTGACTACAGCCATAACAATTGCAGTTTCTTTCTCTGAATATGAGAAATCATTCAGTACGATGAATTATATAGTTACATCCAAAAGAAATGCTTTGACTATATGGCATATATTTTTATTGGTTTCGGACCTTCTATTCAGTTGTTCAAACCAGATCATTAAGTTGAGAGCTGGATAAAAAGTGGCAAAAGAAGTTCAGATGAAGTAAATTGTCATAAACGATCTTTTAAAAATGAAGATAGTTCATATGAATATTAATGAACCTTATTTAATATTTAGATTTTATTAGTTATTATAGTAGTTATTAGTTATTATTGCCCCGAAGCAAGTGACAAACAGTTCCGGGGCCGTCGTCGACACGTCGGTTCAAACACGGAAAAAAAAAAGTTATTATTACGTTTTTATTTTCATTTTTGTAGAATAATTAATTAATAATTTAACATAAAAAAAAAAAAAAATGATAAACAAGTGTTTTTTTTCTTTTAAAATATTTTTGTATAATAAATTTAATGATTTTTTAAAATTATGGTTAGCTGAAGAGGGATGTGGAGGGTTTTGCCCCTCACGATAAATTGACAGTTAATTTTGTGTGGAACGCTTGTTCATCAAACATCCGCTGAGTTCCCCTTCTATTTTTTTCCAAATCAAGCACTAATTATCCCTAATAAATAGAAAGTTACTATTTGATGAAATCAAAATAGTTGCTTGATCACTGTTTTTTATACATACAGAAAAAAAGCAGAGTAGAAAATTTAAAAAAATAAATAAAACTGTAATTTATCGATTAGATAAAACCAGGCAAAAATATTTTATCCAGGAACAAATAAATTAATAAAAAAAAAAAAAAAAACTTTTATTTTGAAAACAAAAAAACGTTTCCAACAATTCCAATCTAGTCCTATTGTTGTGTGAAAGACAAAAATTGCAAATACAATAATTGTTGTTCAGTTTCTAAGAAATGCAATTTTTCCCCTTAGGATTTTCTGCCGCATATAGTACCATAGTGAAAGAGTCGTTTAAAACATAATATTATTTTCGCATTACCTGTACAATATGTATTTATTTATGCGTATATTATGAACGTAGGAAAAACAGTAATTCTAACGGATTTTTTTTTATCTGAATTCCTTGTGCCTATGTGTTATAAACATACATACTATATCTACAAGATGTATTCAGATAGGTTTGACGGTGGTTTTAATTTATTTTCATTTTTTTCCCCTTCATGGATATCGTTATTTTTTTAATTTTTTGTCTACGTCCGGAACCCGATCGGTTCGCGAAAGCAGTGAAAATATTCCGTTATAAATGCGATTCGTACATAATTCATAGTTGTGGGCATGAATACAGTAATGCCTGCGGACGTTCCTGTCGTCATCATCATCATCATCATCACCAGCATGATGCACGTCATCGGTCGGATCATCGACACCGAATCGCAATACTGTTTCGTGTGGTAAATTAATTTATCGCGTTACAATTAGCCCGTATAGCGTGTATACACAACAACAATTATATATATATATACATATATACTACAGTACACAGGTACCGTATACATTATACCGAGCTATCTATAACCCGTAGCGGTATCCTTAGCGTTAGACAATATTATTCGGACCGAGGCAGCGGAGCGGTTTTTAACAATATTTCCAATCTCCAAACGTACATGCATACTGCCACCGCCGCTCCGAGACCCGTCAAACAACCGTTCGCGCGCCGTCGCGCACCGAGTGCTATTCCGATTTTTTATTTTTTCGTATTATTTATTTAATTTTTTTTTTTCTATTTGTTTTCATTATTGTTTTTCGCCACACCGTGTTTCTATTTTTCTATAGTCGTTCGTGCGTGGTGTTTTTCGCACCGAAAAACACCGCCTTCTCGGGAAAATGGCGGCTACCGCGGTATATAGTAAAAGAAGATGAAGTAGAAAAGAAAAAAAAACGAACCGTATCGTGGTCTATATTATTCGTATAGGTGATAGCTCTAGAGTAAAAAATACATTTACGGGCATTCTGTTTTTTTTTGTCATTTTCTGTTTGAAACACACACACACACACACACACACACACACACACACACACACACACACACACACACACACACACTGCTCTTAAACCGATGCATACCGCGAGCACGCATTTATATTAAAATTTCACAATATTTTAAAGGGCGCAATTATAACCAATTTAAAACGAGGGAAAGAGATATTGAAAAAAGGAAATGATATACGTATCATGTAACTTTCTTGTAAAAAAAGACAAATTTATTCTTTATAATATTTGATTACATAAATATCTACGATGTCAAATGCTTATACTTATAAATACTAGCTGAATTAGGTGTCTTATTATAAAATATAGTTTTATGAGTAATTAAGCTTAATTAAATTTTTAAATTTAAGTTCTGGGTAACCTACTCGTTTCAGATATTTTTTATAACAATAGTTAGTCACTTTTTCGATCATTATAAAATACGGTTTTTGAAAAATCTTTTTTTTGATGCACCTAAACATATTAATAAGTACATTATCTCAATATTTCAAAATAATGAGTATGTTTAGGATAAAATATAGCTAGCGGTTTGAGTTGATACACCACTGTATTACTTACGAGTATATTTATACTCTATACGTATCTCTAAACGTATCTTATTAGTGTGACACATATAGAGGTAATTCGTGTGATTGATATCGGAAGACTACTGTTGTGTGCATACGTTAGGTATATCACAGTCGTTGATTACGGTTAAAACTGGAATTCAATCAAAACGAGTCGCCACTTGCCACTTTAAGTTTTACCGTCGTGTAGAAATTAATACTTGCTATGGCCTCAGCAGATAATATACACATATTTTCAGTGAGCCGGGTCGTGACAATATTAACGTTCTCACTCTCAAAAATCATTAAAAACACCATAGAAAGCCTATGGTTACAAGGTTTTGCACCTTACATGACGACTGAAGACTGGTATGAACTTTCCGATTTCCATATTGTTCTCGTATTACATGTATACGCGCATAAAACATGAGCATATTCACTAAACATATTCAGGGTGAGTTTATGTTTTATTCGAGTTGATTATACGATTTACATGTTGTGTCGTAATTTTGTAACTGAACATGAGGAAAAACGTCGACCAAAAATGAATAAAACAAAAACGTACACTAAGAGTATATAAAATGCAGATCTTTAAGTTATAGCAGTGTAGCTAGGGGGGAGATTGTCAACCCCTATCTATTTTTTTTTTATCCCATAATATTGTATCGTTTGTATATATTTTTGAACTACAAGCGATAACACCAATTTTGTAGACAGGTTTTCACAGAAAAAACAATAAATTAGCGATATTAATAGGAATATAACGATATAAAATTAAATTAATATAATTTCGTTTTTTTTCGATCATCAAATCAATCTTTCGGGTACATTGATGCATCAATATTATTTCGCCATTCTTTATCGTCTTTTGCGATATTTTGCATTTCTTATTCTCACTGTGGTATTTACATCTTCCTTTATTTTGTCTGTCCATCTTTATCTGTGTTTGGTATCCATATTATTATTTTCCGATTAAACCTTTTTCAACTTTAATGTCATTAAATGAGGTTAAAAATAAAGTATAACAATATTAAAAATATGTTTTATATATTTATTTATCGAACCCCTTGGAAAGACTGGTAAGCGTAGTAGTAGTCCATATGAATATAGATTTATTAAAAACGAGCTTGTATGAACAATTTCGAATGCATTCAAATCGATAATTTTTATTTATCAAAAAATAAATCTTCTTCTTCTTCTTCTTCTCCTTTGCATTTTTCCCAACTATATGGGGTCACCACTCTTGTCCTAAACCTCTTCTTGTCTCAATTTTCTACATTCCCTACGTACACACCAACAGCTCTCATCATTCTCAATCATATCAAACCATCTGTTTTTTGGTCTTCGTCTTCCTCTTTATGATTCAACGTTTGTTTTCATAATTATTCTTACTGCTTTTGTATCATCTCGTCTCATCACATACCCAAACCATTTCAATCTATTTCCTCTTATCTTGTCCACTACCGATGCTACACTATTACTATCTCTTACATTATTCTATCTCCTCTTATTACTCCACTCATCCATCTAAGGATGCTCATTTCCACATCACTCATACTCTGTTCTATTCTCCTTTCAACCATCCAACACTCCGAACTTTAAAACATAGCTGGTCTCATTAGAATCCTGTAAAATTTACCCTTCAGCCTCATTAGAATTTTCTTATCACATAAAACACCCGACGCTTTTCTTCATTTCATCCAACCGTACCTAATCCTAAGTTTTACATCCATGCCAAAACCCCCGTCCTTTTATAAAAATGATCTTAAATATTTAAATTTCTTATTTATCATAAAATAAATAATAATAATAATAATAATCCGTTCTACGAGTAAAATGTGGTCCGATGTATAATACGATATTGTCGAATGAAAAAATGTGACACGAGTCGAAACGACGTTTTTCCGTTTTTGAAAACCATGCCACGAAAACCACGGGCCAGTTAAAAATAAGACGCGCAGAGAAATAACGCATTTCATTATTATTATTATTATAATCAATATCAGTCGGCACGATATATTGATGTAATATATACGAAGGGCGCAGAATATATAGTCGTCCGTAATATTCTGCAATATGCAAATAGCAGACCAACGGACTAGGAAGTCGTATAGAAGACAAGTCTATATAGTATGCACAGCGTGCGGGTGTCATTATGTAAACGATACATTGTATCTCCGCCTACATCTTATACACCGCAATACACTCTATTTTTCATAGTAATATACGATGTGAACGCATCGACGGGGTGGACCAAGTCGCTTGTTAAAGGTTACGTCTATAATTAATGTGAATAACGATCGTCAAACGAAGTACCATGGTGTTACTGCTGTATTTATTTTTTTGTTTCGTCCGTAGCGGCTTGGATAAAATAGTATAGTATCATCGAATTATTGTGAAAGCAAGTAATCGAATAATTTGGGGTCGGCTCAACTAGATTTTATCAAAATGTTCATAAGCGCGATACACAATTTAGCTGTTCAGAAACTGGAACTGAATCGAAAAGAATCTTAAACTTTTTTTCAAAGTTAAAGAACCCCAACCAGAACCGGAACTTCGTTTGAAAAAGTTTTGATTTCACGATTAAAACAATTTGTTAGAAACATTTATTACTAATGTAGTGCTCATTTTTATACATTTAAATTAAGATTTATAACAGAAAAGTGTTATATATTTCAGACGATTGAAATGCATAATATTTTTTCGGAGAAAATAAAAAACAATTGTTAACCGAAACATTAATATTGTATTATCCAGCACCGAAACCAAGATTTTATGTTTTCAGTCGAGCTGAGCTGTTTACAATACGCATTATGTGATACATTGTGACACGTTGGAGATCGCTCGAGCTGCATGGTGAGGCTAAAACGACAAGGAAAGTTGCAAAGTATCCAACGTGTAAAGCTTTCACGGCAACACGAATAGTTAGTCGTACGTACAACCTGCGCAAGTTTGAAAATAAAATGAAGAAACCACGTAGCGTACACCGTGACCTATCAGTGTGCTGTAACGGCCATAATACTGCACTGTATACCCATGCAAGATAATATATGCAAGTGAACTGTGCGGGGACGTGTGTGGCGCGGGCCACGGTCGGAGGAAGGGGCAATATGGTAACTGGTATACGTGATAATGGTCGTTAGCAATCCGCCGACGACCGCCTGCTGTCGGCCTCGAGTATAATATAGGTATACACGCAAAGGTACGCGCACGATAACGGGATGTCCATGGACGTGTTCCGGTGCGGCGGCGTGATGACTCCAAATTACGCTTGTCACAATAAAACGTGTTGTCGTCGTCGTCGTAATCGTCGTTAAGTCGCCGCCGCGGTCGTCTTTATTTTATACAATAATTTCGATTGCACATCGGACGCGTAATTTTCCAGCAGGTAATAAAGTGCCGTTACGATTACTAACGAGTGTTGGGAAGGGGAGGGAAGAAAAAAATTAAGTAGAAACAATAATAATATCGAAACGAAAATCGCATTATTATGTATATCTATTGTTATTAAAGTCGTAGTCGTTGTCGTAATTGATGAGTGTCGGTAACGGGTCAAATACACTGAGCGCATAATATGCATTTTTACATTATTATATAATATCATAATTAGCCATCACTATCAACCCGGGCCGTTGTCCGAGACCAAAAATATTTTAATAAGTCTACCGTTCGGACGACAGAACACGAGTGCGGGTCTGATTGTACATGGTAACTACTACACGTTGATGCGATGTCTATACATATATATATAAATAATACTGTCGTCTTGCATTACATTATAATAGATTGATAGGAAGTCCATGCGTATTCGTTCGGACGTCGGAGTATTACGGTAAATATTACGAACGAACGACTGGACAAATTCGGATTTATATACGAAACGTAACAGACGTTGTAATACTAATGTTGTACAAATATAATAAAATAAAAATATTCGCCCGGTGTATTTTATGTTTTATGAAATGTGACAGAAAATGCCGTACGAGATAATAGTGTTCGTATTACAGGTATATTTGATTTGTTTTTCTGTGATCATTATTTGAAATACGACGAAAGATACGATGAGTACAGATCTTCTAAAAAATAATTCGTTTTGTACACAGCCAGTGTGGGTGTTAGTACACAGTGTGTGTGTGTGTGTGTGTGTGTGTGCGCGTGCACGTATATTTATAAATACAAGTGTGTTGAGGGGTGGAAGTATAAAGATACAGGCTATATCGATAGGAAATGAAAAAGATTAAAGTTCAACATAAAATATAAATAACTAATAAATAAATATAAATACACGCATAATTGAGTGATAAAGATGCATAGCTAAAATAAATGTAAGCCAAATATTGTGTATTGCTTTGATGCTTGAAAGTTCTCTTGGATTATAACAGTTCAAAATTGATTGAGTTATAAGTATAGCTCTGTTTTCGTTTTTACAAGTTAGTTTTGCGTTTTTACACCATAAGAATAAGCTGAAGCGTAACTGTATTGCATATAGTAACATAAAAATATACAAATTTTGTAGATATATTTATATTTATACATCATAGGTGCATGTAGTCGTATTTGCAATAAAATGCATATATGCTGTGGTAATATATGATTTTTCAAATCGCGTTCGACAAAGCAAAAAAGAGTACAATAAGGTCTGCAAAATCTCACTGCAACTCTAAAACGTTCCACAACGTCATTATAACACAATATGTTCATCTTGAACATAAATATATAAATCGAATATTTATATAGTACACATTGCATATAGTACTGTACAACCTTTAATACGTAGGCTCGTTAAAGGCTACAACAGCGTCTGTCTATACATACAGAAATTTGTGTATGTGTGTGTGAAGATGAGAGTAAGCGCAAACTTCATGTTTCATTGTACGTTAATTTGATGTAGCGATGTAATAAAATATATTTTTCGAAACGACGACTATATCGTCTTCACAACCAGTTGATTTTGACTTGTCTGTAAAATAATTCAATATATTTGTGTATGAAAATATATATGACGTCATAATCGGAATTCGATTTTTAGTCACGAAGGCGCAGGGTGTGCGTTCAACGAAGACCTACATGTATACTGTATCGTTGTTTAGGTACTTTATTTCTTCAATAGAAATCTCATGATGAAAGGAATAACTCTTATATTTAATGTTGTTTTGATCAAAAATTTGATAGAATAAAAAATGTCTTATTTTAAACAGATTTTGACGTATTTTGATCAGTACATAATATAAAGAAACTGGAGTATTTCAATGATTTGATTACTATGGTAAATTATGTAACTGAAGAAGTTATATCGGGAGAAAAATAAACTTACAATCGGTCGGTTCAATGTAAATCCACAAAGAATTTTCATACAGCCATATTATACCATAGTCGAATATTATTTTTACTTTATCGCTTGGCATAGGTTAATACGGTTTATTTCTTACCTATTTCGTATTATGTCTATTTCAAAAAATATATGTTATAAAACAGTAATAAGATACGTACCAAGGGTTATAAATTTATATGAATATATAAATGTATAACATAAAACTACTTATTATGCTGTATTATTAGACGATAATAAAAAAATATTTTCATGGGGTCTTTATCTTATAAAAACATTTGAAAAACAATATCATCTGAATTATAAATTTCAAGTATAATAATACTTAAAATCAGATATTCAAATAAAATATATTTCGCGTATATATATATGAACATATGTAGTAAATATAAATATAATAATTTAACCCTAACAAATTCGATTATGTTTGGTAGATAGTATAATATAATTTTAGATAATTTTTAGTAAGTGTCAAAATCATTCGACCAAGATTATGCAAAGGAGTCAAAAAATATATATTGTACGTACATGAGTGATACATGGAGATTTCTAGTGTCAATGTAGTTTTATCTTTTAATTAATAACCGATTATATTTATGCAACATGAAAGTATAAAGTTGCAACATACATGCATGTACACCTATTAAAGGAATTTCAATAATTCGATATTTATTCGTATTATATTTGATATAAATTTAAGATTAGATTTACATATGCATAATTTAGTAGAAAAACAACGTACGATCAAATATGCGTTTATCAAACATAAAAACGTGATGTCTATACAAACAATTCGTATGATATATTTTATTTTGTATCAATTGATTTGGTTAATTAGTAAGAGATGGACTAGGTGATTTTATTTTTTAAAATAGCTTCAAGTTAATCGAAACAATAGTTGTAAGTAAGAATTGGTTTAAATAAACATACTTCAAGAATCTGAATAAGGCAATAACGTATGGATATAGGCATATTAGTAGTTAAATTCCTTTGTGTAAAAATCCTATTATGTTAAAATTTAAACATTTATCTAAAGGAAATAATAATGTTTTTTTTTTAATAAAATAAAAAATAGGCTTATAACATGACTGTCAAATATGTAAGTATCTCTTTCTCAATTGTTGACTTTTTAGGGCTTATATATATGTTTTAATTTAATTGATTTAAATTAACGACATGTCAGTTAAAAAAAAAATTTCTACTTCCGTCAAAATAGTGTTAAGAGTATAAATATTGTATATAATTGGTTATTCTGAAATTCAGTTGACATTTTTAATTTCTTCCTGAGAATATTTAGAGATATATTGAATTTAAATAATTAATAAATGTGTAAATATAAATTTATTCAAGTTTTTCTTCTTTTAATTTTAGTTCTTAACTTCGAACTGTTTTTTTTTTTTTTTAGTTAAAGTTATACTCTTTATATATAATTCAGGTTCAAATTAAAAAAAATAAGTAATCATAAAATTATTATTATTTTTTGTACATCGTAAATTTATATAATAAAAAAGATAATTCGAAAATAAGAATGAGTTATAACCAATATTAAACACACAAATATTAATAAAAATAAATAACATTATAATTCAATAATTGATTGAAACTGTATACTTACACATATTTTGAACTTAAAAAACTTAAAAACTTAAAATGTTAGTATGTATATGTAATTTAAATGTTTTTTTCCTGAGAAATGAAGAAACTGTTTTTAAATACATTAAAGTCCATAAAATATTTAAAGATATCAGATTCGATACACCAATACACTTATAAAAACAAATACATTGTTTTAATATTGTATTATCATAATTTATAAAGGTTTATTATTGTTACTAAAAATTATATGTTTATATATCAGTATGTTATTATTCAATATATTATTATTATTTAAGCATTGAATACATTTTCAAAAAATTGAGTCAAATTGCGATTGAAGTTACTAAATAGTTACCATACAATGATAAATATTATAAATATGTACGTTTTAAGATCATTCCAAAGTTATATTTTATTTAAATAATAATTTTGAAAGTGTTCAACAACTAAAAAAAAGAATTAAGACAGAAGTGTTTATGACTTATACTTCCAATCAGCTATAGGGATATATTATTGATGTGAAAACAAGTTGGTGTTTATATCTGCTCAAGCTTTGTTCCGTGTGTAAATAATAAAGTATATTTAGATATAAATTTACGGCCCTCATGTATATGACACTGAAAGAAGACAACTTAAACGGAGACGTATTTTATGATTATCGGAGTTTACACTTTCATTATTATTATTATTATTTTATACGATCTGAGTATACGCTATCAATACTCTGTCTTTTATTCTTTTTCTACGTATATAAAAAAAAAACTGCATTGCCAATATAATTGATACAGGTCTCTCTTAACCAGGTAGTTTTATTATAAAATTCTTATTTCAGGTTTTATTTAACAGACAGTATACACTATATATATTCTAGGTGTACATATGTATATACCTTGAATGTAAAAAAAAGATTATTATCCCCAAGAGACAAAAGCAATTACAAATAAATTATTCATACCATACGGATATCGTACAAGAGTGAATATTTCTAGATTGTTAATAAGCGCAATTACCGATAAATGTAATATACATGAAAAATGTCCGAGTGAAAAAATGTTGAAGCAATTTTTAAAGTTTAGCGCGCGCAATAATCTAATACCGTCCAATAAATGTAAATCTTGGTGTGAACTTTAAATATATTATCACATAAAAGTGTATTAATAAAAATTGTATTGACAGTGTACACTTAAGAAGTTATTCACTGCGCGTGCATTCCGTGAACTTTTCTCCTAAATGCATATCGAAATAAAAAAATATAATGTTGTAAAATACTTCACATTAATGAATTTTTAGGAAAGTTCGAATTAATATTGTGAACTTATTAAATTGACTGAAATATACTGCCTTTTTGAATCAGTATCAATACATATATTATTATATAAGTGGATGTGAATACCATATTGCTACATATATTTGAAATAGTTTGTGTATCATGTTATTATCAATAATCATTGTTAGTAATAGGCAATTAAAGGCAGAAAAAATGTACTTGAATAATTAAATAATGTTTTTTTTTTTGTATCTTTCCTGTATGCCTTAGATGTCTACACTGTCCTTAATGTTTTCTATCCTCAAACCGTAAACTATGGTATAAACACAACATTATAAGTATATAATATGCGCCAACCAGTGCTGTAGTAGTAAAAAAAAGCAGAGGATATACTAAATTAGTTATAATAATTCATCATTAGGTGTTTTGGTATAAATATATGAAAGACATATCGTTAACAAATCTATTTCTAAATAGATAAATAATTCTAAAATTAAAATAAAACATTTTTTTTTCTTATTAATATTGTTGTGTAATTACTTTAACTTTTAATTAAATACTTTTTACTGTTTACATATATCTATATAATTTTTTATTATTTCATTACAACAGAGAGTATAAGACCATTACCAAAAAGTATACGATGTTTAGTCGTAATGATTAGTTGGTATACGGCGTATACCGCCGTATATCCTCCACTACAACACTGATTTCAAATATACCACAATTGTTAGTTAGGGTTTACTTCATTGTACACATAAACAGCGAATTAACTCATCAAAGCATTAAACGGAATGCACGCAAATGATATTCGTTTATTGTATTAAGAATCGCGTTTGCCACTATAGTATAGATAGCACTATAGCACTATAGAACTATAGCACTACCTATGGATACGATAATACTGATTCAAAGAATGATTTCACTTTTGGAGTCATCGCATGAAAATAATATAAAAATATTAAATATATTTTCTATGACCGAATTCCGAAAAATAAATGCCAATTATCTATACAGGTTGATTAAAATTGTCAACCAGTTACCCTTGAATAGATCTACTCAATATGTGTATAAAAGTGCCTACGCATGTTACTGTGTTATAAAAATATATAAAATAATACGATTTCGTAAGCCTACGTATAAATAATTTAAAATTTATAGGTCTATGCTAACTTCTAATGATTATACCATATGGGTCACAGCATTTAACACATCGAAATCTACATAATCGCTATGGCAATGGCCAATTATTTAGGTTTAAATGATTATTATAAATAGCTAATTACAAAAAAAAAAATCCTTACAATTTAATAACTTCAAATAAGAAGACGGTTCATTTTTACACATTAAACTTGCTGTAAATCACGTTATAAAAAAAGAAAAAAATTAAAGTGTCACTGACAAAATATGATAGAAATACGAAAAAGTTACAACAATATAAATACTTTTCATATTTTGATAAAAAAGTACATATAATATTAATAAAGATTTATATTTTAATGGTTTTTGTTGTTTTCAAATTATATGACATGTTTGCTCTAGTTGACTAAAAATGGAAGTGATATTTTGTAAGTCATAGGTGACAAACTCTATAATAATATGATCATAGTTATGCACAATGTTTACGGAGTATTCTTTGCAGCATCATTTGGTTTATTAAAAATTTTAAAACTTTTAAAAAGTTAGCAATTGCATAAGTTTCAAAATCTATTTTTATGAATAAATATTTTCAGAAATATGTCCACTTAGAATTACAAGATTCATATTGTATGTTTTTATTTAAGAAACTGATCGAGAAAACTAATGTACAAAAAAAATTTAAAGAATATTATAAAACAATAATAATATGGTACATTACAGAGCATTTTAAATAAACATCCAAAATGTGAACACAATTATTCACGCCCGTAACTCATATTTGGGTGATTTTAAAACAATATCACCGAACAGAAATTATTTACAACCACCGCTAGGAAACGCTTGTGTATAAATATATATTTATATTGTACTAACGTGTCACTACAACATTATTATATACGGAAAACTTTAATTTCCTTTTTACAACTTTCATCATTAGGAACTAGTTAACGTATTGAAATAATCAATGACCACTTACAATTAAAACAATTAAAACAATTATTAAAACAAAATATGTAATTATTTCTATTAGCTAGGGTCAATAATATAATAAAACTTCAAGACTATGTTCATTCGATAACTTGAGCGTGGAAAAAACCAAACTGCGGTTTCTGTACAGCCAGATTTGAATAATTTTGTCTAAAAACTATAACAAAATCTTACTACTTTAGCATTTTGCGGGTCATTAATTTATTAATAAATATTAAAGATTTTCGGACTTATCATTGTGTATAATATCTATAGTAAGGTGTTACGAACACCCGCGCTCGTCGATATCGGAACAATATTATTTCAAACAAACATGTAAAGGATGATCCTTTAAGGATCGTACCCATGATCGATCTTATACGGATGTAGGAGTATACATAATGTGAAATATCGTTTAACTTTTCGCGTTGGTTGAAAAAAAAGAGAAAAAAAGAGTCAATACGTTTATTACGTAGAGTAGCGGTTTTCAATCAATTTGAAACCCTCCAATAAAAATTCCCAATAATGTCACCAACATTTTGAGCAACTATTTCCTTATGATAACATTAAAAGTAGTTTATATCATTTTAATCGTAAACGATTGCGATTAAGCTATTATCTTTATTATTATTTATATGATATCTGTGCGTGTGATATTATTTTAGTCGTAAATCGAAGTTTTTACCGCACATAGCGAGCGAATCCACAACCTATAGAAAAAATAAAGTTTTTTCCATTTTTCCAAACATTCCACTTTTTGGTTTAGTTATTTTTATTTAAGGGGTTAAACCTAGCGATCCATAACAGTAGTGATAAATTTAATATGATTAATATGACGTTTCTATTGACACCACAAAATTTTTATCGATTGTAATTCACAACAATGATTATCGTGATGATATTCAAAAAAATACTTTGCTAATTATATTATACAAAAAAGATTGTTCGCGACGAGAATCGCCGACGTTGAGGGTTTTCCGCGATGGTTGGGTACGTGTTTAAAACGTCTAAGCGATACCGAGCAAGGAGTGACGGGTGTCGATGAATTATACTTTCTGGACGTTATCGCGGTCGCGGGATTGCAGCGGACCCCGGTCACGGGTGTGGAATGCGTGAGCATAATCACTTGGCTAACATAATCAGTAGGAGTGTCAAACTTTCAAAACAACAATCGGTTGACGTCACCAACGACGTACAGTCGAATTAAAAATAACGCGATCGTATGCGACATCAGCACGCGTGCTATCATAACACGTTGTCCGTGCCCTCGGAACCCGGCGGAAAAAAAGATGCCCTACAACGTCCGTCGGCAAATACGAGAACGCGTTGGACGACACGCGAGACGACGAACCACGTCGGCTTTCGTTGCGATGGCGGCAGGTGGGCGGCGGCGGCGTGTCGGCAGCGGCTGCTGCGTTACGGACGTGCACTTTTTACAGCTATTTTCCCGGTACGAACGGGGGCAACTCGCGGCGGTGGTTAAGACCGAGCGTATACCGAGAACCGGCCACCGCCCGGTGCAGCGCATTGACACACGCGCACGCACACGCACGACATTTATACGCGTGTCGCATTCCACCGCGCGCGCGTCCTACACCGTCGTCGGAGCAGGGTCATTAGCAGCGGCGGCGAATAGGTACCGGACCGGACCGGACGACGACAATCACTCACCCGGTCGTCAAAAGGAATCGATGTACATCGGACAAGACCCATGCGCGGATTTCTCTCTCTCTCTCTTACTCTTTGTATTTTATTTTTTTATTTTTTTCTCCATTCCGTTCGATAATATGCGTTGTTTTTTTTCCGCCGTTGCTCGCCGTGTTCGCGTAACCCGCGCGAGCGTACGACCTCTATGGACCGCCGCGCGTAGACCGGTATCGGACCAGAAGCAGTTTGTCTGTTGTACGCGCGTGTGTGAGCGCGCCGCCGATCATACGAGACGACGACAGCAGTAGCAGACCACTATGCTCTCCTCTACTCCTCCGGCCGTTGTCTCCTTCACGACGGCAGTGACACGGCGACGGGCATAAACGCTACTGTGCCGCCGCCGCCGCCGCCGTTACTGGTGAGCGCGGGACGGCGATAATCGTCGCCGCCGTCGACGACGACTACTGCGTGATCGTGTACCGGATACTCAATGAGAGGCGGCGGTGGCGGCGGCAGTTCCTAGAAAATCGATCTGCACTCGTAACTGACCTGCACTAACTACGTACAGAATTGACCTGCAGCATGCGTATGCGTACCAATGTGTGTGCGTGCGTGCGTACGTGTATGTTCGTGTGTGTGTTCGCCGTACCAGACGAAATATTCTGGTATTGAAACGTCAACGCCGATGCCGTCCCCTGCGATCGTCTTCTCTGGTTCGATAATCGTCGTCGTCGTCGTCGTCTCTATATTGTATGGTCACTGGAGCTGTACAATAATAGTTGCCTGCGCTAAAGACACTTCATACGAGCATATTTCATCGACTTAATACGTTAAATGTTGTACCGCTGTACATTTACACGTATTCACTTATAACAATAATATTTTCGCTTCATGATTATTGGTTTCTATCTACACGTCTTCTACACCATTCGCATTACGATGATTGTACTTTTGTTACTTTTCTCGTTTGCTGTCGCGATCCGTTCATTATACACACACACACGTCTTAGATGTAAAAGTCCGAACATCAAATCGTACTTGAAGTTCTGGTGGCTAAATTCAGCGAGTCCATTGAAAACCAAACTATATTGATACTTTACGAACGATAATATACAGGTTTCGAGTGTGAACCGCACTTAAATTAATCAACGTATTGAATAACGGAGGTCAGTCTAATATGAATATAAGCATTGAAACTGAAACTGAAACAGCCGTCAGTATTTGTGAAAATAGTTTATTTTATATAATTCAATAAACTGAATAATAATATAATTAATTATTTCAACCAATAATGAAAAAACTTAATTTTGTTATTTTCATAACCGTATTGTCGAAGACTGTTATAAAATTGCTCAAGGTTGGGCCTCAAATATACCATGTACGATGTATAATATTTTTTACATAGATTTACCATTCAAAAAAGTTCCGAATGGGAAAATAAAATAAAATGAAAAATAGTATTAAAATCTTTCGTGGAAACTTTTTGCAATTGTTGGTTTTAAAATTCCTATAAGATCTTGCTATTCGCATTTCATGCCAACATGTATACATTCGTTTATTTGGTTATGCTATACAAGCGCTTGAACGATTTTGAACAAACGCCGGAGATATCAGTTAGGAAAATCACGGTTCCAGAATGGTTTCGTAAAGTCATCTCATCGTCATTACAAGCGAATCATCGCCATTGGTCTATGCCTTACTATCGAAATCCGTCCGGTAATGTCGAACCGAAATTTGTAGAAACGGATTTTCATTTAAAGATTTTAGAAACTTCCACCTAAATATCGTAAAATGTGTTGTCGAATATACCGTTTGTTTTACTTGTTGTATTGTTTATTTTTATAAGCACGATATGTATGTATATGTTACTTATATGTACATGAATTATACGAAATAAAACTACTAACGTTTAGACCTACATAATCTCAACCAAACCGAGGAATGATTTGCTTGGAATATATCAAACCTACATCGGAGATTAAATATGATGAAACTAGTCTATGATTTCCGAATCTTTTCTTCGTTGGAAAACTAATAAAAAAACAAACAATGCTGATAAGATCGGTTAAGTAAACAACTTCACAAGCTAAGAGAATTTGTCTGTGTATATCAACCACAGTATCTTAGAAAAACAGAAGAACGCTATATCAATAGTATGGTATATTAAATTGTAATACAATTTCAATTCGAACGTATAAGCACGGAAAAATATGAATATATAATATGAATATAATATAATATGAATATAATAATATAATATAATAATAATATAATATAATATAATATAATATAATATAATAATATAATATGAATATATATTTAATCGGAAAAATTCATCAATTTAAGAATACATAACATAATCATGTTTCCAGGAACCGTACTCTTTTATAAGACAAAATCATTGAGTGGACGATTAAAACATTGAGCTATTGAATTATTCAAATTAATTCGAAAATATCAAAGAAATTTCTTATATGCTTTGGTATTATCTTGATTATATTTACACTTATCAATAAATTATTAAATTCGATTTAAACTCCTATAAATCATTTTTTCCGATAAGTGTTAACAATTATTTAATTGTTCAATATTTATAATATTTTTTTTTTTTTTAAAAAATAAAAAATAGCAATAATATCAATTGTTTTTAATATAAATAACTAACACACATATAAGGAGGCTTACGATGAAAAAAAAACAATTATTGGACATAGATTATGTAATATTATTTAATGACTTACAGTTCACTTTTTACCCGTAGGTATTAAGTACGTCATGAATACGATAAATACAATATTTACTCTATTAAAGTGAAATATTTAAATTGCAACTTGAAATGCATTTAAAATGAGCATGTTGCCGAAAACGTAAATTATATTTAGTAAAACTACTTAATTTCTATAACCAAGCAGTAAAACTCATAATAAATAAATTATAATATTTACAACACCCTTATTTTAATATTAGTTGTAACTGTGACTTTTTGATCACCAAATTAAATGACGATTTTTTTCTTCTTTACTTTCAATAAACATAAAATCGCTAATCGACAACAGCGAAAAAAATAATGTACGTTAGTTGGTTACTTCAATAACCACTAGTTATTCAATACGCAATGTGATTACATTCAAAACATTTGATACTTTTTAGACTACTTTCATGGATTTATATTAAAATAAATAAGTAAATTACAAAAATGTATAATTTAAGATTAGCATTTTTTGAACTTTTGGAAACTATATTATTCAATATTACCTGAATCACCAATATAATTAGCATACTAATAATAATAAAAATCAAACAAAATTATCTCTACATAGATATTTTTCCATTTGTCAAAACCTAGAACGACTTATTTTATCCCGTTTTACTGTTTGATTTACTAGACACTGGTATAACTGACAATAATACGATTTATTCCATAATTTCGCAAAATATATTGTATCTATAATTTTATTGGACTATTACAAAAAAATAAAAAAGTTTTTATAACTACAGTTAACTACAAATTATTGATGCAATTACATAAAATGATCGATAGCGAATAAAATTCCAATATTTACTGTAGGTTAACTAAAAAATTAAACGAAAACTTTTGTCTAATTGGAAACAGCAATTCTTTCTCATAATAGTTTTCCTATTATAACCTTGCCGCTTTTAAATTCTATCTTCCAGTATCTTTATGATAGTAGAAACTCTTTTCTTTTAATTATGACTAAAAATTAATTAGTAATATATTTCTAGTACATATAGAATAATTAAGGTGATATTTGTATAAAACCAAGTATAAATAATGCTTTACAGGTTAATCATCAATATAATTATTGTAATTTGTACTTTAGCAGCAACGATAGATTATTGGTTATCAACAGTACGTTAAATTACGTTTATTTAACCGCTATCGGTTTCATTTATTTTAAAATTAAAGTCGTAGTTGTACGTCAGACAATCGTATAACACAATAATATATTTATATAATAAATTATATATTTTTCTTCCAATTATTATTTACAATAATTTAAAATAATTTACGAACTAATGTAATTGTATCCTTGCAAAAATCAATGCGGTATATTTTTCTTGAAAGCCCTTTTATAATTTCATATGTAGAGTACTCGGAACGAATTCGGAATTATATCTCATCAATAATTTCTTCGGTTTAACTTGTCACCCATCACCACGACTACCACCGCTTCCGCTGTTGGCCGCTTACCCGAACGTCGAACAACACAACCCATGTGCTTATATATATATACTTATATACTATATAAATTATCAAGGTTAATTGGACCCTACGGAGGAAGTAAACATTGACCGGGCTAATGGTACACCCATCCGGTATAAATTGTTTAGGTTAACTGGGCTCCCAAAGGACACAAACATTACCTAGGCTTATTGTACCAGTTCGCGGTATAAATCGTCAAAGCAATTCGTACCTTCGACTTAAACATATTTAATAAGGTGCACAAACGAGTATAAATGTATAAATAAACCAAAGCGGAATACATAGCTATAGCAATATGTCAGTCGTCTCAGTCGCACACCGATAAACGCACCACTGAACAGTAGCTACATGTGCGTAGATATGAACTAGACGAGTAGCTGCAGGAATACCGTTACCGACCAACGCGCGACAGTCGGGAATTTGTCGATGTTCTTCAGTTGTTTTAAATCGACCGTTATTTCTCCGACAATTGCATAACGCAGATGAAAAATCGTGCTTTGAAGTCGACAGACAAATTGTTAAAAACTCGACATTCGAAGTAATCAAGAAATAATCTGACGAGTCGTCGCGTAGCCTTGAAAAAAACTGATCGAAGTCGTGAAAATTTATGAGAAAACTTAATAAAGATTATTGAAATATTGTTCGATTGAAAATCAAATAGCGAACCATAAGATGATATTATTGTAAACACGCAGCTATTATAATGGTTATTATAATTTTTACTGCTACCTCAATCATGTAATAGATTGCCCACTTTTGATGTTTACGTGTAATATATTTTCATAAAATCTGCCTACAAATCCAGCTTATACGAAATAAGAGACTATGTCTAGCTCGGTTAGGTTAGGTCAATGGCTTATCCGGTTCTGTCTGTATATACCAAGGTTAGTCTGTCTAAGTATTAGGAAGCTAATTCCAACTGCGGCGCCTCGTGTATCTCGTTAGGCCTCAGCCGGTAGGTATCGTATATTATTTATTCTACTGAGCAGTTGAAACTGAATATAAAGTTGATAAATATTGAAACTCCTTCATAGTCTCTCGTTTCGTGTGTCGCTTTTTACCATGGGAGTGTGCATACATTTTTTGATAAAGCGGTGGCGGACACCGGAGAACATATTAAAGTGTTTTACCGTGTAATTCGTCTAAAATACCATAAAACATACTACAAGATTCCATACGGTAAAGCTATTGAACCTACTCAACGCTCTTGATCAAAACAAATGTCTAAAGCGTCAGACAACCACGATAATATTACGACACGGTCTCGCAACTAGATAGTTCATTTATGCAACATAAATGTACCAAAACCTAAATATTCACGGCGAGTCAATAAAAACTGTAATCGGTTTTGAAATTCATCACTCGTGCGAGTGCGTCACGTCTCGCACATCGGTAAAAGTATGGTATGTACCTACATAACACATTGCTGCACGTGGTGGAGTCGGGCGAAAACGTGATCTTTAAAGGATTATACTGCGGCGAATGAAGTAAAAGGCGTTCGGTTTTAACAAATTTAACAACACGTATGTATATTCTAAAATAGTCTATGGAGAGACCATATTTACTATATTATAGGGCTTCATGAGTATTGGTACACAATCCTTTTATAAAAGTATAATAATGATATGTTTTCGATGTTTATTAGTATATGTATATATATATATATATATGTGTGTGTGTGTGTACATATGAATAGATTTATAAAAAAAAATATAATTACACGCACGTAATAATCGATGTATGTACATATAGTCATAAGCGACACGAACAATATTACTACAATACATAATACGGCTACATTGTGTACGTCGTTGTACTACCTGTTGATCGTTACGCGCTTAATATAAATAATAACAATTTGTAAAAGTAGTTACTGATGAATATAAAAAAAAAAAGGACCACGTCGGAAAGGTGCTTGCTGTGATCATTGTATTTATGTATACGTACAGATTACGATTTATTATTATACCGTGGATATATAATACAATATGTAGATTGGTATACACAAATTTATGTCCTAATAATAATAATAATAATAATAATAATAAATATATATTAATGAATTATATAAAATGTGTTGACCATTAACACGCTGACTGCCATGTGTACATTATTTTGTACACAACAAATTTTCCGTTCATGTGCAAGTATATTTTTGTTTCTTTGCCAAAATTTAAATTTAAAACAAGATTAAGGCAGTCAGAAAAATCAACTGTGCAGTGAAGTCAGTGATGTGTTTATAAATTTTACGTGTAGAGGTAACATTGTTTACTACAACGCAATGTAATTTTTAAAAAATATTATTTTCAATATTAGCTAGGTGATAGTTTACTGATTTTCCTTTTACAACAATAATAAATAAGTGTATATCATGATTTGACCAACATTGGTCTGTCTTGTTCTGTCCTCAAAATATTGTTTTTTTTTTTAAAAATTAATAATCAACATTTATTAAATTCAAATACCACACTATCACTCACTCACTGATCGCTACATCTCTAAAGTGACAAAACGTTGAACTTGTGCAATAAGAAGGGATCATTCGCAAAATCACATCTAAAGGGTTGAAACCGTTTTGGACTGAATGTATACATATTTTTAATTTGTTGTATAGAAAATATTTAATTTAATTTAATTTAATAAATGGCGGTTAAAATAAATGTAAATTAATATAATATAAATACATACAAACAAATATCATTAACATATAATTAAGTTTTTTTATCTTAAAATTGTTAGGATCAGTAATTGCCCTAATCTAAAATAGTAAAATATCATTTGAGCAAGTTATTCTGGGTGATTCAGTATTTTATTTTAAACGTCAATAACGTATAAATGACGCACCCATCATACGGTTGTATTATGATGAGTCAAAATACAAAGGACAACAGTGTTATATAATTTTATTCATATACATGTAGACAGTCTGCGAGTTAAAAAAGTAATTTTACCTTTTACTTTTCAAATACTTTATACGTACGTGTACCTTTATAAATATCAGCGAGGTGTTCTGCTCTAACACGTACATAATTTTTGTCTCCGATGATGATATTGAAAATTTTGTTTGGGATTTTTTTTTTGTAATTCGTCAATAGCTATTTGAAACCCACATTTGATCGTTTATGTGTCGAATTCTTCGTCTGGGTGTCTATCGTCTGCTGTTGTCCTCTCTAGCACGTCAACCCTCCATAACATTAATACCATTAATAACTGGTTTGAATAGTTCCCATTCTTGTCAGATTTGTGTTTAAGAAAAAAACAGCATACACTCGGATAATTTATTAATTTTTGTTACGTTTTCGACCAAAAATAAAAAACCAATAATAATAATAAGAATAATAATAAGGAGAAAATGCTAAGGTTTACACGCGTCGTATCGAATGATTAATTTACTTAATGAACCAATAACGAAAATAAAACGTATACATAAATGTTTGAACCCATTAAATATAAATAATATATATCATAACGTTGAACTCGAGCATGTAATATTTATTGTAATAATTTTTCATCGGTTAAATCTCATCAGATGTGGCCTATACTGTATTTTATTTCCATAGATTTGTTGCCGTGTGCAGTGTTTAACATATACCTAGGTATAGTAGCAGTGGCGGATTGAGACAATTGATATTAGGGGTGCACATATGAATTCACACCACCCACCTAAAACTTAAACAATAACACTACAACCACGGGCGCCCGCTGGAGAGGAGAAGGACCATACTCCCCCCGCTGATTTTTGGCCAATGTTTGTAAATGGTATATTTTTCAAGACTATCTTTTATACACACCTTGTCTCCCCCCTCCTCCAGGTGAAAATATCTGTGGGCGCCCATGACTATCATCACTATTTTTCACCATTCACTAAAATAAAATAAAACAGTTTATATAATTATTCATGTATCAATGAATAATATCCTATTTAAACTATGTAGGTTCAACAGTTTTTTGTGTCCCATACTATAAATTACTTCAATTTTAATAAAATAAGTCTGTATAGTTTCAAAATCAACTATAAATATAAAATAAAAATTGCCTTTTTTGAAATAAAAATAATATATTATATAACTATCAAACATCAAACAGTGGGTTACTTATGAGTTATGGGTACCTATAGGTTAGGTAAAATACAACAAATAAATGTAGGTACATCAGTCTTTTGTGTCCTATATAGGCTATATGGCTGTATATACAAATTGCTTAAATTTTATTATAATCATTATTTTTAGTTCTAACATTAACAATAAATATTTAAAAAAAAAATAGTACTTTTTGTAATACCTAGGAATAAGATATAACAATAAAACAGGAGGTTACTTAATTACCTATAATAATAAAATAATAAATTAAAAATACAACAAATAATAAGAATTCCTGTGATATTTAGTAGTACCTGTGATCGTGATCATACTCTATTTAATTGTTATTTAAATATAATATATAGTAATAATTAGTAGTAAATAAAATTTTTTTGATACAGTGTGAAGTTGTTAACATTATTGGTACAATAGATTTGACCTGAGTAGTTTAGATCTTGATCCAAACTTGTCAATTGCACCATCCATATTTATGTCAATGTCTGGGTTGCACGATATTACCATAAGATGATCTAGTCTTACCTCACTCATAGTTGAGCGTAAGTTAGTTTTTATTAATTTTAATTTGGAAAAACAACGTTCAGCACTAGCAGATGTTGGAGGCAATGTACAAATCGCTTTGTAAGCCATACTTAAATTAGGAAATGCTGATTGCATGCCCATTTTACTTAATTGTTGTAATATGTGTGATACTTGCAGTAAGTCTCCAAAATAGTCTTCATCTGAAGTTTCTGAATCATTTTCATTGCTTTCATCAAAAATTCCAGATAATTCACAGTTATCATCAATATTTTCTGGACCATCTTTCATTAAATTGTTAAAATTTGACGCAAATAAAAGGTATTCTGTAGTTAAATTTTCTTTCTCAATTTTAAATGCTGATAACCAATTACAAATGTAATCGAATGAATTGGGTATAGCTGTGGTTTGGTTTTGTAAATGTTCAGGAGAAAAAAAAAATATATCATTAAAATTTTTTTCTGAATTACTGTATCGGTCTTCAATCTTGTTTATAGCTATATCTAGTGTGACATTGTATACTTCACTAATGTAACGCTCTTTTGCTGAACAAAGTCTTTCATCGTTTTGGTTTTCATCAGACATTTTTTTTTTTAATGAAACACGTTTTTCCTGCAAATCTTTTTCATCTAAATCATGTTCTATAGAAAATGTTTTTGAGCTATTGAATATATTTCCATACGTTTTGTCAATACGCATTTCTTGCAATTGATGTTTAGTGGCCATAACAAGTTTCATAGCTTGGATGAAGTCCATGTCTGGAGCTTGCAAATATTTAGAAAGTGGTGTTGTGATGGAAAATAATTTCTTCATTAAGTGAATTGTAAGAACAAAATTGAACTTATTTAAGTTATTTAAAAAACTTTTAGCTGTATCACGTGTTTTCTTGTCAGTATCATCAGTTCTAATATTTTTTAATGTTTCAATAACAGCTTTGAATGTTTTTAAAATTACGTCTATTGACCGATCATGATAAGTCCATCGAGTATTGGAAAAGTGTTTTAGTCGGCGTGAACGTTCCATCGGATAATATTTTTTCTGTAAATCAACGTAGGTAGCAGTTCTTTTTCTTGCACCAATAAAAGTAACTAAACTACCTATTATACTGAAAAAATCTCGTACTTGAGTATTAGCCTGGCAAGAATCACAGACAACAAGATTAAGACAATGTGCAAAACACCAAACATGTAAAGCATTTGGGTTGTATTTTTGAATAATGGTTCTTAATCCTTTAATAGCACCTTGCATATTTGATGCTCCATCAAATGCTTGACCAATTAATTTTTCTTTCCAGTTTAATGAAAATCGATCACAAATTTTACAAAATAAAGCAAACATTCCATTACCTGTTGAATCTGCCGTTTCATCTGTACATAAAAATCGTTCATTAACAGTTCCTTCACTTGAACAATATCTGAATACAAATGCGAATTGATCAAGCTTTGCTACATCGGTTGTCGAATCCAAAATTAGTGAATACATGTCAGCTGTTTTAATTTCATCTACAATTGTATCTCTGATTGTTTCTGCAACACTTTCAATCATAGCATTTTGTGAAGTCTTTGATAAAAATGTGAGTGATGACCGTTTAGTATTAGAATTGATCCGGTCTAAATGTGATGCCAATATTGGATGGTATTTAGCAAATACTGTAACCCAATCACGAAATTTCCCTTGAATAAGATCTTTATTTGTTTCCAAATGGCCTCTGTATGCATCATTATGCTTTGCCAAACATAAAACAATGTCCATTAGAACTTTAACTACTTCTCTATTTGTAGCTACACGGGAATTTGATGATTTAACTGTCAGAATATCAATTCGATTATTTCTCATATACATGGCACGACTGAGTTCAGATTCTAAGTGATCTTTACAAAACTCATGCTTATGGAGTCGCCCATATACACCACTAAGGTGGCCCCAAGCATTACAGCCCGAACTGACTAATCCGTTTTTTTGCGCACCAGGTGTCCCGAAAAGCCTACATGTCCAACAGTAAATTTTGTCAGTTAAAGGAGAATATGCTAACCAATTACGATGTACAGTTTTTCCGTTCACTAATTTAAAATAATATGTCGAAGAAAATGAACGTGAAGGACTTGAGGTGTCTTTTGGAAAAACACCGTTTGCCAATTCTGATGCAGTAGGTTGGCAAGGACCCATTTCAAGTAGAGTGTTTTTCAAACAATGCGATATAGTCTTGTTCAAATATAATGCAGGATCATTACGAAATTTGTTAGGAGATTGTTCTGAATCATATGTGTTAGTTGATTCCAAAAATCTAGGATCATCTCTATTTCCATCATTAATCATATTTTCATTTGAATCTAGAACAAACAAAATGTTTATGGTAATTCTTAAGACATAGAAAATCATTATCAATATCTTATATTTTTATTTGTGAGAAAACCGTTTAATATTTAATAGTAAATTAGTAAAAAAAATACTAAACTATACCTATTGTATCTTCACTTTCATCAACAAGATTAATAATTTCTTCACTAACTGTTGTGCTTGGTATATAATTTGCAATCACTAAATACAAAAATAGCATGGATCAGTAAATAAATAATATAAATATAAGTCACAATAAGTAACACAATTTATCTTGATTATAAACTATCAACATAATAGTAATGTTACTCACTGAAAATATACTTTTATATATAAACAGTATCAGTGCAAGTGCCCTACCCCCCAGCTTAGTTTTTTCTAAGCTCTACAAACATTTTTTATGGCAAATTTCTATGGTACTAACCTATTATTTAAATAAGTTTAATTTTATATTTTTATACTTGCTAATATTGCATTCAAACAAAATATATTTTCTTACATATTTTTTTAATGAGTAATTTAATTTAAATTTAAAAATTAGTTTATAAAATAATATATATATAAGAGAATAATTAGATATATTTAAAATAAATAAGTGCTAAGATAATTAATACTTTTATAGTAGAAAAATTATTTTCACTCAGGTATCAAACATTTTTTGATGATTTTTCATATCACATTAAATTAGTCAACAAATAATTAAATACCTAGTAAGAAAATTATTAGAAAATATTTTTCTATTTTTTTTTTTTTATAGATATAGAAATGAGAAATAGTTAATTTAGGTATGAACAGCGTAAAAAATATGCATACTTTTAGCTTTATATGCTATTAACAAAGTACCTATGAATTATTCTTCAAACATGTATCAATATGTGAAGATAATAATGATCTTCGATCTATGAAATCATTTTTATGTGAAACACCCATATTTTAAACATGATCCTGCATAGACTCAGACTCAGACTTTGTATGCATATGCAAATGCACATAATTCTGGTCTCTTATAAAAATATAATACATAATATTTAAAAAAAAAACATACCCGAACAATTATTAGCGTTCATCACTTCAAATACATTGTCAGTAGAGGAAGTAGAAACAGACTCAGCCGTTGTAGTTGTAACAGACTTAGAAGTTGTAGTCGAGGTTGTAGTAGTAACAGAATCAGCTGTTGCAGTAGTAACAGACTCACTAATAGCAGTAGAATCACTACTGTATAAGTTTTCTTCTATAAATGTCAAAAAACATTATTTTCAAATTGTATGAATAATGCAATAATTATAAATTTAATATAAAATATAAATATTTAATATTTATTACCTGGATTATTATTTGATTTTGGTTTATTCTTACTGATGGCCATAAAAATACTTTTTTTACTACCTTGTCCTAAAATAAGAAATTTTAAATTAATTTATATTATATAACTATTTTATTTTATAAATTATTTAAATGATTTTACTACATTACTAAATGTAGATCATTAATAATTATTATGTACATAATGTAGGTATACCAAATTATTTTATTTATAATTTAATAATAAAGAAAATTAGTAAACTTACCAAATGAAATAGAATCACCTAATTCCAGCTTGGGCTTTTTAGGATTACCGAAAAAATATTCAATCGACCTAGATTCATCTCTAGATTTTCTGATTTTACACGAAGATGTATGTCGAATCCAATTGGTTTGATTCATATCATTTTTATTTTTTCCACAAGCACATATTTGAGGTTTTGTCATTATGAATAATATAGTAGTTTATATTTTAAGTAATCACTAGTTAAATTTTAAACAAACGATATACAACTTAAAATTTAAAGTGTTCAAACGAACAGTAAATAAAATACAGACAGATTTTATAGGAAACACTGATCTTATCTAGACCACCACAAACGTCCAATTGGCCGAAATAAATGCCGAATGCATATTATGATTACTGAGATAATTTAATTTGGAATCTATTTATAAACATTTTCCCATTGCTGCCTGATAGCCGACGCCGATCGCTATTCGCTATGGCTGCTAATAGAATGATAACAAAATTTTATTTACGTCTCACGTCTTTAATATAATAATTTATAATATACATTGTTTATAGGAAAAAGTAAAATAATACCACGGAATAAGATAATCTTAGTCCGCTAATAATACTAATATCATGGCTAAATACTTAGTATTACTAAGTGTCCAAGTACTAAGTAATAGTGTAATACTCAGTATTTAGCCATGACTAATATAATATTGGTATTTTGAAATCGAATACCGGATGTTTTTAACAAACAAATACAACGTCCATTCTATTAATGGCAGTATTCTGTCAATATTCATTAATTAAATTATATTATAGTAGGCAGTAAGCACACGAATTATGGAAATAGGTGTAGTAACAAATAACAATTATTTACATGTTGTAAATTGTAATTGATTTTTATTCCATAGAATACGGTTTAATATAATATTATCCGAGCACTTACCTTACCCAGTAAAATATATACAATTTCCAGCTCGATTTCCAGTCTGCGTAGTGCTTTATAATTATTAAAAATAAATTAATAAAATAAGAATTCTTAAATAATATAATGATATTATAATCAACTATAACAATGGACTATAGCATTCTATAAGTATAGTATAATTTAATGATATATTAATATCATCATAGTCCGCATAAACAAGTAGTAAATACTAAAATACTACAAACAGTAGTATTAACAATAGCAGTTTCCTAAAAATGTACCTACAAAAATACACCCACCCCATATTTTTGGGAGTGCAGTGCACCTCTTGTTATGACGTCCAAGCCGCCTCTGTATAGTAGTCTTCACCACATATAACACGCACCATTTTTATTTATTCACAAATCATAATTCTTAATCATCATGTAAGACGACAGTAGATATCACGTGTGTCTGGTAAACACGTCCTCGTTCATTTAATTCAAATTCTTCGGTAACGGTGATCGTGGCTTACTTTTAGTCAGACGAGTCAAACGCAGGGCGTAACGTTTTTATTTTTTCTCGCTAATCACCAAATTTTATATAAACGCCTCCAGTCATTTGAAATGCAGGTCTACTTTGCAGTTTAACATAAGCCTGTACTTTCAGTAAATAAATTTTTACGTACCGTAGAAATGATACACATTTTTCCATATACAGTACAAAACGATTCTGCTATATTTATTTATCTACACAAGTAACTGTTTTGGTGACTTCTTCGACGAATAAGATTTCATTGTAAAATGTCGTACTGCAAATAAATGCGTTGCATAGAATTTTAGAGCCTGATCTTAAATTTATCTGATATTATGTTTCACGATTTTCAGCGTTTTGCCATAACTACAATGTACATTTATAACTGGGTGCACACTATATCCCCGCGGCATTGACCGTGAAGCTAAGACCTCGGACGTTATATTGTTTTCTTTCTTCCAAATCGGATGGCAAAACGGTGTTTGTTTTTGGTCAATTCGCAAATTCGAATACATAATTTATTTATTTAATAAAATAATTAATTAATTAATTATACAGACTGAGCCCTATTGACAATAAATATTACATATTTGTGATTTTACAGATGATAATACAAAAATAGCTGTAAACAGATAAGAATAATATTATACGATTAAAATAACTTATATTAAAGAAATTATAAATACATGATTACATTTATAAATCACTAAGGCAGGGTCTGTATTGGCAAATGACATTAGACGTCTTAAAGGCTCATTAGTCATATAGTTGGTGGTGGCATGTGGGACATAGAAGAGGACGTTGGAACGAGCATGAACGAGAAGGAACTTTGAAGCAGATTAGAGGGAAAAGGACTGGTGAATCGATAGTATTGTTTAATAGACCTATAAGGAATTTAATACCTGCAATACGGCGACGTTCAATAATATTTAATAATATTCTAAACGCAGTATTATAAGAACGAGATACCAAATCGTCGATGAACGCACCCACAATAGTGATTAGGAATAGATTAGAATAGGAAATAAGATCTAAAATTTAGGAAAATACATCCAAAGCAGACATTACGGCGAAATCAATTCGTTTTTCGCACCAAGATCGATATCACTGTTGATTGTATCATTTAAACAAAGACGTTGCACGTGTGATATTAAAATAATAAAACATAACGCATATGAATCTCTGAGTGTTATAAAAAAAAAACCTAAATTAAATACAATATTATTTTCGTATTATCTGTATGTACGTTGACGTATTGCAAGAGATAGCATTAAATTAAATTTTGTCTTTGATCTGTTGTGAAACGTAGAAAAAGCTACTTAGTACCTTTTCATAAAGAGCGCTCACTACACAAATATACGCACGGAAGTACACAAATGCACAGAAATATACTTATGCTAGATGGCATTATTCGCTACAATAACTATAATGGGAGAAGTATAAATTTGTACATATATATATATATATATATATATATATATATATATATATATATATATGTTTGTGTATAATACTAGCTTCAGAGGTCATTGCTAATACTCGTATTATTATTTTTTTCTTCATCTTCTTTTGCCATCATACCATAGTAGGATAGGTTATAGTTATACTCGACGACTGTTTATTTTTTTCTTTTTAAGATCATAGCCACCGTAACAGATAGGACACACGCAGGGAGCTTACATACGTACGCGCGCGCGCGTGTGTGTGTGTTATTATAAACTTTGAATGTCGCACCGCACTCGGTCGTTATTATGTTATTTGTTCTCAGACAGACGTTGTCGTGTCTGTCCGATGACGACGACTATGATGGGCAGCATCGTTTCCAAGAGTCTGGGTGTACTGTCCGTAGAAAAATCCAATGTCTGTATACGGGAATTCTGCACGCGAAACCTGTTCTATTTACACGTATTTTTTTCTTCTCCTCTAACGGCGGCGGCGACAACGAGTATAGGTTATATTTCTGAGCGCGTCCGTCTCTCGTTTCGCCTCACGCGCACACTCACATCACTCTCTCTCTCTCTCTCTCTCTTCCTCCTCTCCTATCCGTTCCCTTCCTCCGTTATTCGTGTATCTCAACAACCAACTCCTATAACTTCTAAACGCGTTCTTCCGATTTTTCTCTTATTTTTTTCTACACACATACGCACACACACACACACATTTATATTTATATACACTTGAGACTATACGTATTATTATGACGGTTTACCACACCATCACGTTTGGCTGAGGCATAGACGTCGTCGTATTCGTCGTCATCGATCCCATCAACCGCGTTTCCGATTAACGACCGATAATTTATTCGTTAATCGTCTTTATATGAGTGTGTGTGTATATAAAAACGTGTCTGGTACTCGATCGGAATATAACATTTTACGTACAATACATAATATGAAACAACATAACATAAGCAGTGGCGTATCTAAGAGTTCATCTTGGGAGGGGGCGATTTTAAAAAGAGCTTACCCAAGCACTCACACAAACCTACCTGGACATAATTAATTTAATAATTAATTTTATATTGTATCTATGCACCTATATAAAGTAATATGTTAAAAATAAAAAACATTTTTATAAAAACAAAATATATATTTATTTTTTTTTTTTAATTAAAAAATATATGTAAATATTTACAAGTTTGTTATCACTGAAATAATTTTTTTCAGAATTTTTATTTTTTAATGAAATGCCATTAGTTCTGTAAATTATTTCCTGTTTTTAAAATATTCGGTGGAGGGGGACAATTACCCCAATTTCCCCTCCTCAAGTATACCATTGAATATAGGACAGTAGCGTATCTGCAGTTAATTCAAAGGGAGAGTGGGTAGGTTTCTAGAATTTTGAAATATCACTAAAATTACTATGAACATATTTGCCTTTTCTGGACTTAATTTTTTTTTCTACTACAATTATCAATATTTATATGTTCTTTATTGTAAAAACTGTACTAACTTTAAGTATGCAAATAAATTAGACAGATCAATGAACATTTAAATACTATACATAGTATTTTATAAAAATATTGCCATCATAATTTCATATATATATATATATATATATATAGGTATATATATACTCAAATATATCGTCAAGAAGAAAAAATCAATATAATTAAAAATGATTGTATTACACAGATGTTATACGCACTAACAATATGTTTGCTCATCAGATTGTTACACTCATTCATACTCATTCGATTATTAAAAATATTTTTAATAAATTATTATGACAGTAATGAATTCCCAAAAATAATAAGTAAGCCCTCGATAACACAATTGATATGAGATTTATTTAGTGCTTCCGTTGTCAACCACGAATGTACAACACAATGATCGTAGTGACAACGTGACATCGTCGTCGTTAATCGCCGGTCGACGGTAAAGCAGTGTGCGGGTACTTCATAAGCCGATGAGAAGTCTGGGTGTTGGTGGTGGTTTTCGGGTGTGTTTATTTTGTTTTTATTCTCTTTTGATAAGGGTCCGACATAACCGACACGAACTATGGTCGTCGGACTACGGGTTGGGTGGCCCGGTCGCGACGGCGAATTCCGAGCGCGAGGTGTCAGCGCCGCCAAAAAAAAAACAATATCCTCAGGTGTATGTCTTGTTTGTTTTTACCCTCAAAGAACGTGTTTCTTTTGTACACACGTAGAGAGCTAGTGAAAACAAAATATATATATATATATATATATATGTGTGTGTGTGTGTGTGTGTTATGTCTCCTTGGGTCCGCTTCATCTCTTGCTGCAGTTCACCGTCGAGCCACACGAATGTAATTTTAATATTATCTCGAGGTGTATATACAGACACGCGTAATAATAATATAAATAAAACGTATACGTCGGCACGGGAACCCCGGGAAAGCCGTCGAGGAGGAGCCGGGAACGCGATGACTTGCTCGAAATCCGTGACATTCCGTGGCCGAACAATGACTTTGAGTCCGTCACACTACTTGTGCGTGTATGTGTGTGCTGGTCGTATACGCGCGACGACTATATACACACACGCAGTCGCCCACGCAACAACGCAAACAGAACGGAAAAAAAAATACACACAAAAAAATAAAAGACTTATAAAAAACCATACACGCACACACGCACACACACACACACACACACACACACACACACACACACACACACACACGCACACACGCACACACACATACACACACAATGGGGGCTCTCCTCGGACGTCGGCCGACGGTTTGATATCTTTATTAAAATGTAAACAACACGGACCGATGATAAGGCGAAATTTCCACCAGCAAATCGATTAGCTACCGTTTGAGACGGTGGCCGCCAATCCGCCGTGTAAATCAACGACAATCGTCGTTTTATGTGTAAACACGCTCTCTATCCAATGCTCCTAATGCAGTCTTTCTCTCTATCTCTCTCTCCCTCTCATTATACTAATATTGTACGGAGATAGGCCCGTGAGAAGACTAATTTATAGACTTTATATATGTATATTACTTTTATTTTATTTTTTTCAATCATTACATTTTTTTTTTTTTTTTTTACGCGCACCAATACAACGCGCGTTTTCGACAACTCTGACGTCTATATATAATACATTTATGTTACTATTATAAAATTCGTCCGAGTCAATCAAAATGCGCCATAACGTGGTTTTTTGTTATTAGTTTTTTTTTATTATTATTAATATTATTTCAGACTCCTCATAAACAGAACACAAATAAGTATACGTGTGTAGTATTATGTAGTATATACAAACAATAAAATAATCATAGGCACTTAAAATATTTGTTAACGTTACGTCAAAACAAATGTATAAGCTGTCAATTATTCAAAGTGGTCCGTATATTATTATGTTGTTCATCGTTTCACGTTTGTTAATGGTAGAAAATCTTTTAAGTTCTAAAAAAAAAATGTCTAGAACTTCTTTTGTCAAATTTAACTTTTTTTTTATTTATACCATTATTTTTCATCAGCCATCTACTACATGTAAACTGATAAAGTATGTATTAACTATCATTATTATAATTTATTACGAGATATCAAAAAAATAAAAATAAATTAACAATCTAAAATCTAAAACAAAGAAAAATCAAGATAAATAACTCAATCTAACAAGATCTAACTTCCACAATTATTCTTGTAGCTATAGTTTTCTAAGTTATCAATAAATAATATATTATGCATCATATTTTTTCAACATCAATCATATTCCTTGATAAATATTGTACAAGTCGTATTTGTATTGTATTACATTACATAGGTCTGCTCTATACATAGTTTTGTGCATTAAAAAAATAAAATGAACATCGTTCAAAATATTAACCGACAGCTTTTACGAAAAAAAATATCAAAAATAATAATGACTAGAGTACTAAAGAAAATCATAAACGACACAGCGCCCATTTTTTCGCGTGATTTTCATATTTATTATTTTATACGCGTATCGATCGAAATCCAATTCACCTCTGATTGGCCTTGCCAGTGTAACGATTTCATACCCCGCGTGCATGCAACCACGTTGGTTTTTAATATTTTTAAATTATTTTAAATTATTTTTCTATCAGGATTCTATTATTAATGGCTTATATTTGAAGATACTTAAGTATTAGTGTAGTATAGGTTATTTGCAGGTATTTAGGTATAATAGCTGTACATAGTATTAATTAATTTTGACCTTTTTTCTACAAAAAATTAAAAATATCAAATATATTTCCCTATAATCACGTTTATTAGGAACGGTTATTATTTTTAAATTATTCACATCTATTTTTAATTTTGTTGTACTGCAGTAGTTTAAAAAGCCGTAACATTGCTGCAAGTTCCTACAAGTCTTAAATTGTAATTTTTGATTAGGAAAATGATTTTGTTAACTTATCTTATTGCTTATGGACAAAAAAAATAGAGACGATGGGTTAACCCCTTTCACTATTTTTACTTACCATTGGAGTATACTTAAAATATTTTTTTAGAACAACATTACTGCATTCAAGACGATGTTGTACTGTGAACTAAAAGGTGTTGAAACTTATAAAAATTCAGTGTTCATCGAAAAGAAATTTTTGTTCGGCTAGTATTTTATAGAATGACTTTTAATCATCGAAATGTCATTATAATATACGCTCATAAAAATTTTACATTTTCATCCTAAAATAGTTTAAAAAAACTTGTCCTCGCAGTTCCTTAAATCTTCAAATAGTATAAAAAATGCCCCTTCCTCTTCTCTTCTCATATACATTGGATGGACCCAATGTATCCTATTTCTTCTCCTTCTTTATAAACGTTTATATAAGACAATATACGCTAATAATTTAATGCGTTTTATATTTTTTATAAAATTAAACAATGTTTATACTTTAATGTTCCTGACGCACTACTGTCGGGCGAATTTCATGTTTATGTTATATGGTTTAAAACATATTTTAAGTCGTATCGTGTCGGCATTGGTAAAACGTCGTTTACATAACAGTAGTGTAAGTGTGAAAGGAGCCTTATTCTTACTGTATAAAAATGATAATATCATGAACTCAAATTTTACAAGATGTATCAATCCAAATATTTAATTATCCTTTACACAACAAGCATTTACACACAGGTATCAGTATAATCCATACTATTATTAAATATCCTAATTTTAACAATTTTTCTAGAAAGAGTTCGAAATCGAAATAATAAACAAAAATACATTCCTCGCTTCTTTTAGAAACTAAAATATAAATACGAAATAAAATAATGTTTATATATATATAAAAATATATATATATGAATTAAAAATGGATTATGTAACGTTATGTAGTTGAAATCAAAATTATTATTAGAAATTACGTTACTGTTGTTGGTCTTTAAATATTATACTTCTGAAGAATTGAACTGTTGGCTATTCAAAAAAAAAACCAAAGTCATAATTTTTTAAAACAATGAACTAAGTACAAATATATTAAACACACAATACACTTCCTTAAAACGTTATACTTTAACAGTTTATTCAACAATAAATAATTTGAGATTGTTTGTATTATTTCGTACCGTGACGAAACTTGTATAAAATGAAATTTTTGGTAATTCACGTAATGAAAGTATGTATATCGAGTAAACTAGACAACACGCAACGATAAATTGTAAATAACGCATATAATGCTAAATAATTAAGACATTTTTATTCATTCATTTCAATAGTACGAGACGCGAAAGTTAATTATGATTATAATATGATATGTGCTAACACCAATAAATCAGTTGAAAAGTTGGATAAAAATAATATACAAGTGACATTATAATATATATATATGTGTGTGTGTGTATTATTCAAAAATGCTTAAAAGTGTGAGATGATCAAAAAATCAGAGATGTATAAAATAAAATAATTCATGTTTCCATAATTTAGGATATATATATATATTATATTATATATTTATAATATATATAATTATATATATTTCTTGTTAATGCCTTCTAATCGATTAACGAACTATATTATTAGACATGATTCACCAAAGAATGATTAGTTAATTAATAGATAGAATTATTGAAAAAAAAAAAAAATAACACGAAAATAAACAAATATTGTTTTGTAGTTAAATTGCAATACTATGCTGAAAACTAGATAGACGGTGTTAAGATAGTAATGTCATTAATCGAAATATTTAATATTTTAAGTATAACTATTATACAACTTAACTAAGTGAATATACATGATATATTTTCACGGAATACAAATTCAAAATAACGACACAAAGTTTATGTTCTCTCACTCTGTCGTAACCAAACGCCTTATAATATTGCTCCCAAAGGCTTCGTACTCTACATGTTTTCATATTACATTATTTTTTTACTATAACAGCTTATTCCTGGAGCAAATAATTTATATATATGTATATATAAGTATAAAATATTTTTCTTAAACCTAAGCAGAAATCGTATACATGAATTTGTATTATTCTTCGAACAACATTTTAGTATAATAATAATAATAAATTGGTCAGTTGCATACATCATCAATGATTTATTTATAATATATTGTTATACGGTTTTAAAGATTTTAATGGGAAAAATCTTTAGAAATTAACAATATGTTAATAACTACATGATTCTTTTTGATCCTTTTTGTAGGAATAGTTATCAAAAATAATCATAACACATTTTTTCAAGTCTTCGATAATACACATAGTTCAATCAAGTCTTGTAAAATTTCTTATTCGAAATTTCGCGCAAAATACTGTCAATTGTTTTTTATTTATATATTTTAAATCAAATTGTTTTTAAATTACATTTATTTTATAAACTTTTCGTCTAGATTGTCAAGCTGCATTATAAAACAATCTTACCTATAGGGAATTGATACTCGTTTAATATGCAAGTGTAAATGAACTATTTGAATGAACCTTGTGAAAGGGTCCTTTTAAATCGTTTTTCTTTATCTTCTCGATTTTTTTCGAACAGAAATTATGCACGACGAGAAACAAGACCACGAATAATATATTTATATATGCGTCAGGAAACAGTCGAAAGTTATCCAATCTTTATTATTTATACAATACATGATAACATAAAAGGTATATAGTAAATAGTATGTGTTATAATAGCTCTATGTATACAGAAAAGCCATAAAAGTCATGTTGATCAGCTTGCTCATCACAAGTATTATTAAAATTAATATCAATTGCGCATTAAAACAGCCAAATGCATCGATGTGCGATATTATTACCATGCTTATCTTTTATATCATAAATAACGTAAACGTATTAATGTTTAATTAGCCCTTTAAACCGATATTATGGTATATAAGTGTATTTTCAATCAAGACTTCTGTAGGCTCATGTATGTAATTTGTATACAGTAACACTTATCGCATCTTGGTCCGTGTTTATCAGGAATAATTACTCAAATGCTATCGTATGATAACAGTCAACAATTCTTAGCAATTTATTTTGAATACGGATAACCGCTATAAACAATGGGCAATAGATCGGAAACTTTTAGTTTTATAATATTTTTATTCGTTATTAAAGGTTATCTGGTCAAATTTGCCATTTGGCTGGACATTGATGAAAAAACATAAAAATGGGAGCATTATAAATTATTATTCGCGCTTAAATTACTCTCTTCCGTACTTGTACGATTTATTTGAAGCTATTTGAAAACTATTTAATCATTTAAAAAAAAAAAAAAAAATTATAAAACACGCGATATAAAACAGGGTCTGATTAAGAGGGCAAAAAATATCTTACTTAGTTCATGGTTCGTATTCAAGGAAGGGCACTCACCCTGTAGAAAATACTGTGATTGTTATACATAGTTTAACCGTCGAATAAGTAAAATAACATAATAAACGCGTGTATTATATTGCCCGTTGGGACGAACGAAAAATCAGAGCGCAACCGAATAAAACGTTCACAGTAGCAGCGAAAAGACTTACTCGACTCTAATCATTTCTCGTCTCTGCCGCAACCCCTCCGTTTCACCCCAACCGTGTGCACCCTATTAACATTAGTCTTCTTTTTTTTTTTCTAACGATTATTGCATGATTGTCGCGTCGAATTTTATAACGCACGACGGTTATGTACAAGTATGTATAAGCATAATATAATATAATAATAATGATAATATTTATAAATGTGTGTGTGTGTGTGTGTGTGTGTGTGTGTGTGTGTGTGTGTGTGTGTGTGTGTGTGTGTGTGTGTGTGTGTGTGTGTGTGTAAGTGTATACAGTGTGTTACGAGCTGAAAACTCCAATAATTGGCCTTTTTGCCAGAAACTGCGCGCGCATTGTCCGAGACAGCGAACGTAGTAGAACGCAGCGATTAATGCGAAAACTACCCTCGCTCACTATCACGAGTGCGGTAGGGACGGGGTCGTGTGAGACGGGTTACGAGTGGTGATGGAAATAAAGAAACGGAACGTTATTACTACGTATATATATACAAACTAGATAAGACACACCCACGGGAGGAAAGAGTCGGCGACGGAGGCGGCTGCGGGTTGGGCGGCCCGGGGATTTTTATAATTTGTTTCATCACTATAAAGCGGCGGTGGCGGAATATAGCAGCGTATATATGTACACCACGGGGCCTCGGCGTCGCGACGTTTCCGCAGCAACCAGTCCCCAGAGACAGACGCCTCAGAAGTAATCTTTGTTCCGTCTCCGAGACTCAATTAAACTTTAAGACGATATGCAAGCACCTCCGACCCGCCTGCCCGTGCGGCATAAGAGTATGGGCGATGCGTGCGTACATATTCCCTCAACGACCGACACGACCTAACCTCAATACTCATCTCCGAGCCTCCTCTACGCGCATCCGTGTGACATTATGCAAGTGATTGAGTAATTGTGTATATGTGTGTGTGTGTGTGTGTGTGCACGTGCGCGTGCAAATGTAAATATCTTAATATTGTTCACAACGTGGCATGGGCGAAAAGTGCTATAGAAAATGTAATAATTATATTAAATTGGAAAGAATGTGCACAGAGTACACACCGTGTATATTCACTAAAGGTCCGGCGGAAAAAGCTTTCTCTAATGGCGATCAGTGCTGTGTTCCCAATTGTGAACAAAAAAAATAAACAATAAAATTAATTAAAATTAAAATGAAAACACCTGGTGCACTGTGGAACACACCGTACGTTGAAATATCATATATCCTCCTACGTTTATTACAGACAGTACAGTGCGCGTTTGTGTGAAGGTAATCAACGACGACGAAGACCACTTACCGATTGTCGGCCAATTCGTTAGGACATCACGTCCTAGACGGTTTCGTTGTCAGGCCGTATCCACTAGAAAGATGCTATAGCCTACATAAACATTACAGTTGGCCATGTTTGACCCAAGGTCTGTACTGCACATGCGTTACAGATAGCGGAACACCGGGAAAGACAATTTTAAACAATAAATTGCGCAGCAATAGCATTGGGTTTATTCTTCACGATTATGTTCCATAGTCTGTCCTCCGGAGTGTACGTGATCAGATCATGAGTTCACATTATATAGAATCTTACAGTTACGCCGATAAACGTACGATATTCCGATAATGGGGTGCACCGAGAGCACGGTAATGTACACCGGAGTACAATAATGTGCACCGGACCTGTTCACGGGCCATCCGCCTCGGACAGCGGTTCCCACGGTGTGTACGCACTGCAGTTGGATATATTAGTGGCGGACGGACGACGGTCGGATCGAACAGCGTTTAATGGTACACCGGCGTGGTGATATCGCGCGTATAATGGTTATAAATGTGTTTATATATTACATGGCTATTTATATTATACGGTAGGAGAGTTAATAGGTAATACCTATAAGCGGTGTATACACGTATACACAGTAGTACTGGTCGTTGGAGTAATAGAGGTGGTGAGACGTTCTTCTCCTGTATACGCGTTTACCCACCTTCATTTGTATATATATATATGTACACGATATAGTTGGTTATGTGTGTATAAAATGTATATACACGTTTTGTCACGGTGGCCCCCCTAAAATTTTCAATAAACCCAAATAGTGTATAACCACTCACTTGTCAACGAGGACAACGAAATAATAAATAAAAACGTCACCACAGCTCGAATTTTGATTGTTTGAAGAATGTCCTTATCCCCTACCTCGCTTCCGCCCGTTCCCGTGCGCAATCGTCCGCTTCGCAGTGCAGGACCGCCGTAAAACCATAACATTATACGCGCTATTTTCATTAAACGGTTTCGTATTACACTGTTCGATTTTTGCGGTTTCGGCCGTTGACAATGTAACGTGATGCAAAAAAAAAACAATAAGGTACATGCAATTTGTCAGTAGTATAAACAAATTAGCTGAGCTTATCAATAAACAATTATTTTTTATCATTTTTATCATCGTCTGCTGATTGGCGATTGCATGATGCCAATAAGGACGGCAATATTTAATATATATGATATATTTCAGTATGAATTTGAATAACTTATAAATGCTGTTAGATTTATTAATTCCTTTCGAAACTTTGATTGAAGATAAAAATTAAACAAAGACTCATTTTCTCAAATTATTTGATACCTTTATAAATATTAATAATATTTAAAAAATATTATATTATTAGATATTGTATTATATTAAAAATAAAATAACGATAAATAAAAACTACTGATATAATGTGAATTATACATGTGTAAACTGATAATTATAAAATTGTATTTCAATCACGTGTGTCAAGAATATAAACTATACCCCATTCCATAAGTATGTTCACTCTTATATTATATTATGAACTATCTGCTTTTTGTATATTACAACGATTCATAGAAGATATATTTATTCTGAAATTCTGAGTAAAATTTTTTCAGTATACTTAATGATATTATCAAAAGTAATATAAAATTATTTTATTTTATTTTTAAATAATTATTATTTGCAATAACTGTTGATTTAAAATAATATTTACTCTATAAACTTAAACTAGTTTAATTATATAAATCTTCAAGTGTATTAAGACCTGTTTATCGGTAGAACGTCAAAAACAAAATAATAATAAATAAAACTAATTATTAATCGTGCGTTCGTCTGTCATCTCATCTGCTTTCAATACATTAACGTGGGTACCTATGAACATTTTTTTTAGAAACTTAACACTAGGTTTTTTTTGTAAAGACAAATAACAACAGTACTCTATACAGTATATGCACACAGATTTTAATCCGACCCAAACAACCTGGTTAATGGGTTTCCAGTCAATCATCCGATTCGACCCATTAGGCACTGGGTGACATATAGTGGACATGGGCTATTTATCCTTACCAAAATAAACAAAATATACATCAAATGTCAGACGAATTCTTTTATTAATTCTGTAGTTCATGCGTGAAGATTGGGTGCATTTTTCCAGACATAATCCCCACGCCCTTGTCCTTCCGGTCCAACTGTGTTGCACAGCTAAAGGAGATTAAGGGATAAAGAAACAAGTGTCAAATAGAAGCAACGGAGTATATTATATATTATATATATATATATATATATATATATATATAACGAGATGCAATTAAAGTAATGGTGTTTGACGGTGGAGAGAGAACAAAACAGTTTTAATGCTTAAACGACATTTCGGGCAGTGTATTGTTTTAGCTTTTTCTTTTTTTTTTAGCAGCAAACAAAAAATAAAATAAAATAAAGAAAGGGTCTCGGGGGACAATAATGTTCGAAGAGATCCAGGGACAGGCTTCAAAATAAGACCTGGGAATTGTTTCATTTTGTCGGACAATCAACGAGCGTTCCTTTTATCCACTCGTTCAGCCCTATCTTGTTCGCACCGGTCAATGTCAAAATCCCGGATGGATGATTATCCCTGGGTCCCAAATCGCCCTTCTTTTTATCGTCTTTTCAAGACTGCAATTCGATTTAACGTCTATACTCGTTTCCACGTCAATTTGAGACAATTTTCATTTTATAGAAAATAGTACACGCTCTCGTGTGAATGTGTGTGTGAGTGTGTAATAAAGTCACATCGGTCAGTAGTAAAAAAAGAAGTTTATTATGTAGAAGCAGAGAAAGGGAAAATAATAAAAAAATTGGATGCATGTCTTTGGATCAAAGGATGTGTGTATTTTAAAAATGACAATCGACTTTAACGGATCAATGAATGACGCACCCTTTCTGATCCTATACATGCCTGTGTCCGCGTGTCAGTATACTTGTGTACATTCGTGCAAACAATCTATAGATGTGTTAAAGGTGAAAAAAAAGAGCAAAGGCACCTTATTTTGAAAAGGGATCGACAAGTGTATGATTAACGCGCGTTCCCGGAACTAGTGTCTATTGTATGATATTTTCTCCCACAAGGGAACACTATATACTAAAGCCACCCAGCATGATGATTCCAAGTATTTTTCAACTAGGTCATTTCCACCAACGATATACTCTCAACATGAATACGAAACCACCATTCGGTAAAAACTCTTGATACGAGTGCCGGTGTGTGTTGCAGTGTGCAATTCGTTATAAATAGAGGTCGGATTTTTATGATTTTACATATTTGTTCCTAGTCTATGCAGTTAAATGGGAGTGAGAAATCTTTACGATTCATGAAACACAGAATTCACAAGAAAAAATTTATTTTACATAAAAAAGCATATTTTAAAGGTTAGAGAATATTTTAGAATATTTTTGTAATATCGACATATAATGAACATATAGGACATAAGGACATAAAACATAATATAATTGGTATTTTAAAAGAATATTAAGAGAATATATTGCCTATTTTATGTGACATAAAAACATCATATTTTAAGGATTTTAAGAGAATATAAATCCGACCTCTAGTTCTAAATAATATAACGATTTATCATAAAGAGTAACATTTTACATATTTTTATAATCATATAGGTGTATTATTCTTAATTGCATGTATAATGGTGTATGCTTATTAGTGATAAAAAAAAACTAAACAAAGCGTGTATGAGGAATTAAAGTAATCATTTAAAAAATCTAATACATTAATAACACTTAAAAATTGAGTTGGTGCCTATAAATATATATATATACTGAATTAAAAAATTATAATACTGTACAGTGACCAGTCGCATTTATTGTCAGATTTCAATTATTACGTACTGATTTTGAATTATAATTTAGGAACATTTTTAGATGAAGGGAGGTAGTTCGTAAAAAAAAAAAATTCTATATTTCGCGACACCAATCCACCTGTTGATTTTCAAGCATCGTATTTATATTAAGGGGATTGGAAGCGGCAATTTTCTCTTTGTTTAACACACGCGTAACATAGCATTATAAATGTATTTTATTTCTAACGTACCGATTAATCTAGTGAAGCGATTTGAATTATGAAAACAGATATGAATTTGTCGTTAAGTCTACTTTAGATCAATTTCCTCACATGTTTGATATTATTCCTTCAAAATCCTAAAATTATACATTGAATAAGAGTAATTGAAAAATTGACATATTTCAATTTTTAGAGAAGTTTAAATCAAAAAATTAAAAATGTGGAAAAATCAATCCCAAGAAGACTTGACGAAAAATGTATATCTGTTTTCATAATTCTTATCGCTTCACTAGATTAATTTGTTTGTTATAAAATACGTTTATAATCCTATGTTACGCATGTGTTAGACAAAAAAGAAAATCGCCGCTTCCAATCCCCTTAATAATCGATTGTTTCGCCTAAATTAAATCTATAAATTAATAGCATCAACCATATTCATAATGTATTATGAGATAGTGAAACTAAGAAAACATTATTTAACAAATCGTGTAATACATGGTTAAGTATTTAAACAATCGCAAATCCCTTAAAGATGTAGATAACAACAAATAGGTATGTTTACATGATAAATAATAGTTAACTCTTACATTTCAAAGGATTATTTTGCATTTTAATATACATATAATGTACTGTAGTCAGTTGATTTTCTTTTAAAATTTAACACTTTTCTCATTAATTGTCATTAATTATCAAACTACAATTAAAATAATCAATTATCATTTATATAATATTTGTATGGAACATAAATTATTTATATACAATAAATGTTTATAAATATAATATTTCAATAAACAATACATAAATTATGCTGGCTACTTTTTACAATTTTATACATCGACTTTCAGACTTTTAGAAAACTACCTTGTTCATTATATTAATTCGAAGTATAACTAACTACACTTTTGTTGACACTTATTAAAAAAAAATCCTTAAAAAAGAGTATATATAACGTACTTAAGTCATTCTAAGAAAATATGGAGATGTTTTTACAGTCTGATCATGTGATGTGCTTTTAAAGTAATATGTGTATATGAGTGTGTATATGTGTCTGTGAGTGTGTGTATACTATAGGAATATTACACAATTTGTTAAATTACACGTTTGTTATTCAGCTGCCCATGTTTGTCTTGTAACTTTCAAAGAATTTTTGTATTGAATAGTTACTTTTGAATAAGAAAAACTATTGGTTAAATTTACACTGTAGGATATTATCAAATTCCTATGATTTGTCGACTCCTAAAATGTAAATAACGACTATTATTGAGTTTAAAATTGATGAAAACAAAATTAAATAAATTAAAAAAACAAATGTACGTGATCCTTATTATCGATTTGTATGAACGTATGGTGATATAAATATAAAATAATGTTATTAATATTGTATGTAGTTAGAAAAGTAGCACCTACTTTTTGAAATTTTTCGTTTTTTACTAAAATTTGAAACAAGACTTACTCGTATATATGTATGAAATATAAACGTTCCGATTATCTCACTTCAAAGGAGATTTCAAAAGTTAAGTGTTTGCTCACAAAATAATATAAAAATTCAAAAAATAATATACTTACATTTTACGTAAACAGATTTAGAAAGAAAAACTTTGTCTATTACAAATTGTCACAAAATATTATTCTACAACGGGTAATATAATAAATACAATAAAAAATTCATAATTCTTCGAAACTCAAATAAATAAAATTTCCTTTCAAATAAAAATAACACAATTATTAAATAATATTATTAATTGGACAAATTTTTAATACCACACATTTTCTTATCCAAATCTAATACTAAATATAGTTACTAAAATAGTATTACTATTTATTACTTTACCGAAAAAAAAAAAAAAAAAAAAAAAACAGAAAAAAATTGTACCGTACCTATGTAAATGATAGAATTCACATTTAATATTTTCGTGTACATTGGTTCCCTGCAAACGAGCCTTTTCAAAATTAAACGCGCTATATACGATAATATTACGACTGAGTTATGGTTTTTATTTATTTTTTTTCCAATCAATAAAAAATTATAATCCTAAGGGATTAATACATATTTCATAATAAATAAAACGTATTGAATAAATCAGATTTTGTTGCTATTTCATATAAATAAATTCGTGTGTGTGTGTGTGTGTGTGTGTGTGTGATATGAATTATCATTGTGTTCGTACATTTGATTGTTAACAACACGTATCTTAATTTTTCAAAGTATTTATATTTATATTTGTTCGATTTCGATCAAGAGGACGAAAAAGTATGAACAACAGAGGTTATACCTTGTTCTATTATGTCACGTCAACAATATTTCAAGATGAAGATAAGAATAACATGATTTCATAATTCAATTTAGGAAAATAATTACTATAGTTTTTCATATAAGCGTGGTTACGTTGAGGCCCTATTTTAAAAATGAATCTTAAGGTCTCCGGTGATCGCCGAGTGAACCGGTTGGGCCAGACCGACGCTGTGTACGCGTTTTATTGTCGTTCCACGAGCTGCCACGCAGTTACTGCACGGTGCTGTCTAGTCGGAAAACACTCGATCGGTTTCCGGACCGCCACACGTCGACGGATAACCGTGGTGCTGACGTACGCGGAACTCTAACGAATACCGATTAGTACATCATGAAACCCGACGACTAAACCCCCGACCCACTTTGCTACAGATGGTAGTGTCGCAACATTGCAGTACGTATCGAATCAAATTGGAACTTCAGTCGTGGGTACCCCCGTGGAACCACTTAATATGCTCAAGGATCGTTGACTCGACGCTTGCTGACGAAAGGGGTAAATGGTCTAAATCAATATCGACACGAAAATCGAAACCAGCCATGACATTTTACCATTGCCGTGCACCAACGGACTGAAGAGGCAAAAAATAAATATTACATCGTGCCCTTGTGATACACACGCGACTATAAAACTGGTAATTACTAGGTCCGGTGATCATACATACATATATATATATATACGAATCGAAGCTCGCAACTGCGATTCGGGAAACAAAGGTGTCCCTAGTTAATTGCTCGGAGATGACCATTAAACGCACGAGCCCCGTCGGGTTATGGGCGCTCAGAGACCCGTTTCGAAGTACCGTTTATGAGTCCCTGCAGGCAGCCTCCACCCTAGCAGCAAATAAGAATTGAGGTAGAAGAGTCTACAAGAAATCCACGTCCACCCTTCCTCACCACTACCACCACAACTTTCAGTGGCAAGTTTCATGCACACGCACGATACGGTGCTACAACGATCGACAAACTGCCGTTAGTTCATCCTACCTGCGTATAGATGGACAAACGGTCACGTCTACGACCACTGTTGAACAATGATTCCGCGAGAGTACCGGTGTCTGCGGAAATTGTGCAATAACACACATATTATATATTACAGTGCGTGCGTGTAAAACTTTCCGGCGTATAGTATACAAGCGCTGCTGGTACAAATTTCGTAGTATTTACGAAAACAACCCTATTGTATACCGTTGCTAGCAGGTTAAGTATTGCAACCCTCCGAACCACGACGACGATTTATTGTGCTCATCCAAACGTATTACCGCCACGAATGGGTGAACCCTGGACTATATCGTAACGCGCGTATTCGATAGCTTCCTCAACCGGTGTTCTTGGTTCGAAAATCAAATCAAATTTTATCGCGTCTAATCTCGCACATTTCCATTTTGGCAGAGTATTTGAGAGCGCTTGAATATTTTTTGAGAATCTGTCCCCTGCGATCGATTATATATAGTTAGGTAAGGTTATGCCACGAAAATGGTTAATTTATGGTTTTTCGATTAATTATAAATTATAACAATTAAATTATAATTAATCTAAAATATATACTTGAATATTTAGGTTACGGGTTAATATATACTATACCCATAAACTAATATCAAACATTATAATTCAAATATGAAATTAAAAAAAAAAACTCAGTAATAAATAATTTTAAATTTTCCTATTTTACTTCTATCCGTTAATTGTTCAAGATAGGTTTTATTTTACTAACAATATGCAGTATAAAAATATATAAAGCAATTGACTTTGCGTTATTTCCACTTGGTAAATATATAACTTGATTTGTACACCATTCTATACAATTTACATGAAATTTACATACAAATTTAACGAAACATATTTAGTAAACTATAAAAATAAGTAACTCGTTATATTATTAAATCAAAATCAATTAGTAATTTTAATTAAAAGTAGTGCTGAATGAAAATATTGATCTCCATTTTCTAGTAAAATCCAAAGTACAAAATTTTTTAGTAAAAATTCTACTGAACCCAAAATAAAAATAATCTGTGTCATTCGTATTCTACGTTAGCAGAATATAAAGGATTCATTCACTCATAATCTTCTAACCTTACCTGTAATACATGAATAATTTTGTAAAGTGATGAAATGTATCCCAGTACTTGGGTGAAATATAAAGTTTTTGTAACACTTAAAATGATTTGAAATCTACATATGCATACACACAGTCGTCAGAGATGACAGGATTACGAATCAAGAAAAGTATGTGTATTTTGAATAAATTTTCTATAATTTTTGTATATAATTACATATTTTTACCACATATTTTTTAATAATTTTGTCAACGTTATTGTTCATGAAAAATCACTTACTTTTTTAATCTTTCTTGAGATAAACGAGTATCAAGCTAAAGTCCACCCGCTTTTCCTCTGGTAAATGTATTTGAAAATTGACATTTTATATTACGAGTTATACGAGAATTTCGATTTACATGAAACAAATACGATACTCAAATAGGCAAAACAAATATTCCGGTGGGGGCTGCAATATTTTCGAAAATAGTTTTGAAAAAAAAAATAAAACTAATATTGTACAACTTAAATGTAACATTAACTAACCTAACTAACATATCGGTTCATGGTTCTGAATCAAAATAATGAGAAAATACTTATTAACAATTTTAAATTTTAAATATAATTTCGACTACATTGTCTAATGATTTAAATTACATATTTAGAAAAGAATTTATACTTCAATGAAAAATAGTGATTATTGTAACATTTATCATTTTAATGTTATTCAGTCGAATGCATTCCAAAATTAACATTAAAACATAGTACAATATTTTGGGTATTAAATAAACTATATAATTATTGGATAGGCGTATTGAATTTTAGTTTCAAATGAAAAGTGAAAATATGATTTTACATTTTAGGTTGATAAGAAATCTGTGTTAAAATAATAATAAATAATTATGTATACCTCAAGATTTTTAATGAGAACTTTCAGAGCATTCGATATTCCCCGGGGTCTTTCAAATCATTGAATTTCCGATATTTTGCTATCATTAACAACTTTCTTTTTTCTCTCCTTACTTTTTGGAGTTGTTGCATATAGTGTATTTTTAGTAGGAAATATCGCTATAAACTATAAAGAATTTTATAAAAGTTGGGTGTGACCCCAAAGTATACCTTTACTATCCCAGCAATACTCTTTTTTCTCAAGGGACTACGGAAAATAAGTTTGAATCGCCAATAACTACATTACCGATTTTCTTCTTAAGTCTTTTAGTCAATAAATTATCAAAAGTAACATTCTTAATGTTGAATTGATGATATAAATATTTTACATTTAAATTGATACGTGAATGAGAACATTTTTAAAAGTTGTTTCAACTTCACTTTTGGTGTCTCCTATGTAATAACAACATAGTCTAACAAATCTTTATTTTACAATTTCGAATTTAAAATATGTATTTGTTTGAAACCAAAATATATATAAGAATATTGGCTTATTAAGTTTTCTTTAAAAATATCTGCTTTGCTTAAAATAATATAAATCAAGAGCTTATACTTAAAAAAAAGTTCATACAAATTTGAATGAAATTATATTTAATAGACATTTTAAATTATTGTTCTATATATCAATAACTATATATTTATTTACTTTTGTAAATGAAAAAATGAGTGATCTGAATATAGCTTAATGTTTGTAATTCGTTGTAGAAAAATATGGATAGTGATTCATACTGATAAAATTCCATTACTTATATTTAGAGGTCAGATTTTTATGATTTTACATATTTGTTTCTAGTCTATGCAGTTAAATGGGAGTGAGAAATCTTTACGATTCATGAAACACAGAATTCATAAGAAAAAAATTATTTTGCATAAAAAGCATATTTTAAGGGTTAGAGAATATTTAAAACGTAGAGAATATTTTAGAATATTTTTATAATATCGACATATAATGAACATATTTCACGTATATCAGTACTTTGATATATACAATGCTCACTAAATGATTTATTTCTGGGTTTCTGAGTTTTTAATAAAAATTAATCTCCAGGTATTCCTTATTGATTGCGATAGCACATCGGTTATTTTGTTAGCTGTCACGACTATTCGTCATCTAATAGTCGTCTGTCTCTTCTTGTGTTGTTATCCGAGTGCCATATATTAATTAATTAAATTATATATATTTAAAACCAATTATATTTTTTTTAATATCAAAAGAATATTTCGTATATTTAAGGACATAAAACATAATATAATTGGTATTTTAAAATAATATTAAGAGAATATATTGCCTATTTTATGTGACATAAAAACATCATATTTTAAGGATTTTAAGAGAATATAAATCCGACCTCTACTTATATTCGTATTAAATGATCATACTTACAGGCAAAATGTAGCTGACCATGAGAAGAATATAGATTTTCTAAATTGAATCTAACAACAGGTAGTGACTAATTGCTCTTAAGCTTTTTTGACTTTTATCATAAAAACAAGATACATAAAATGGTCAATTTAATATACCAAAAAAATTTACCTAACCAAACCAAACTGTAATAATAATAATTAAGGTTCACAAGTTGTAGTTGCATATTGCTCCGTATGTTCTCGATTTATAGCAGATCAAGCTATAAATCTGAACTACACAATGGGAGGTTAAAAATTTAAAATTTAAAATGTCAATTTTAGCTAAAAAATTGATATTTCATTGATTTTGCACTCATATTATGCATATTTCATATTTTTCAAAAATAAATTTTTATAACTTTAAAATTATATTTTCCTCATCTGTATATTTGCCATTAATATTCAATGTATAAAATTCAAAATTTTCAAAGAAGATATTTTATTGCTATCGTCACAGTCAACAATTAATTTAATAACAACAATGTGATATGCATTTAGTCTATCACGCTAAAATGCCGAAATACTTATGTTAAGTACTTTTTATCTTATCATCAAAATGCCAACCAATTATAAATTTTTTATAATTAAAAATAGTTTTTGTGTATACTATTGATTATTAACAACATCAAATGTGTTTTTTTTTGCGTACTTATTAAATATTTTTATATATTCAATGCATATTTTGCAACTTTTTCGTGCATATTTACATATTTTGCTTTGTTTAGCTCCTATAATTTCCGAGCCCTAATTATAACAAATAACTGTTTTATTTTTTCATTCGATTACCAAGCTATAAGAGAGGTATAAAAACCAGTTTTCGGAAGTGATAGTTGTGTGGTTATCGAAGTTTTTAAATTATATTAAATATTCACAGAACACGCTAACAATTTGTAAAAAGTCGATCCACTGCGTTATTGAGTCTATTCGTCTCAGGTTTTCCTATAGGAGCATAGAAATATATAAATTATCATTATTTCTCCAAATTATGTAAATGACGAATGTATTAAGTTTTACATAAGAAATTGTATGATCCTTCCACGTCCATAGCGTTACAACGGGAGCGCAAACATCTTTCGCGCACTACGAGGGATTACGTTCCAACAGAACGCACATGGTGACCACACTATGGGTCGTACTTCCGGCGCAACCGATACGGTTCAACAATCTGCAACGATGCAACATGAACGCGGACTTGTGGAAATCGCGTGGACACTCATTCAAATTGAATTGCGCAATAGCGGTAGACAAGATGGGTGGGCTGTACGAAAATGGAGTGACAGGGTGGATAAACAAGTCGGGGTGCACACGTATACTTACAGCGGACAGAACGAATAACAATCGTTGATGGGTGCACAATCGTCCCCGGAGATGTTCCGAGAGTGGAAAACGTTCTTTAAATTTTCTGTTTAATAGTTCCAAAAAAAAATTATTCTTTCAACGCCGCTGACGCGTATACACGTCAGAAACATTTACGTTTGTATTCGCCATAATTTAATCGATTTTATTTTAATAAACTCTAAAATGTACACAGGCTGTAGACAACAAACTCTACATTTAAATCTATAATTTATTTGAGTTTCCGTTATTTTTAGATACTGATAATCTTTGTTTTTGACGGCCTTCCCAAAACAATGTATATGAACGTATACAGAGTGTATATTAGATATATAATGAATTTTTCTACTGATATTATCATTTACAAATTATAACAATAAACAATAAACTTAAGGACTATTGAAAACAAGATGATCTATTTAAAATTCCATGTTTCAAAACACATATGAGTAGAAATCGTTTTTTATTAATTCTTTGAGTTTTACATTTTAGCCATGACGCTGTGGACCCCAATGATAGACTTTTTAAAATTAAATCAACTGTGGAATATTTTAATAATAAAATGGATGAGGTGTATTATCCCGGTAAATATTTATCCGTAGCCTAGTCGATAATATTATGGCGTGGTAGATACATTTTTGGACAATATGTACAGGGAAAAAGACATACATTTGGGCTTAAATTATATATTTTAGCTGAGCCAAATTACCTAAATTTAAAAATATGATTTAAACTGGACAAAAACTATCACAGCTTGAACAACTGCATTCTAATAATCACACGAAAAACTTAGTTATAATCCTTATGGAAGGAAAATTGTTCAAAGATCATTTGCTTTACATGGACAATTACTACAATAGTGTAAATTTAGCTCAGATACTAGTTTCAAAAAATACTTATTGTACCGACACATTACGTTCAAATAGGGAAAAAATCCAAGCAACATTGTTAAAAAAAAATAAAAAGAGGAGAAAATGTATCGAAGTACTCAAACAACGGGATCTGTGTATCCAAGTGGAAGGACAAAAGAAGGTTTTGGGTATATCAACAGAATGGACTGCAAATATGGTAGGTACACAAAATAAACGTGAAAATAAGAAAAAAAAACCATTGCTAATAATAAAAGATAATGATTATATGTCAGATGTAGATCGTCAAGACCAACTGATGTCCTACTATCCGTATGAACGAAAAACTCTTCGATGGTACAAGAAAGTTGGTATTCACATTTAACAGCTATTTCTCAATTCTTATCTTTTATATTGTTAAAATGAACGTAAAATACCTTTTTATAATACTCGGCTGAATATCATATGTTCATTGTTAAAAATAAATGATAAAACTGGTGAACTTGGAGAAAAACAATATGAAATTACTACTAAATTACTGACTGCAATTCCATTTTTATATACTCTACAATTGTTACCAAAAAGCGAAAAACGACAAAAGTTCAACGCAGGAAATTTTATTTTCATATATTATATGTTTAGATATATGATATATAACATGTGTGTGTACTGTTTAAGTATTTTATACATAAAAGGTAACAATAAAGCTGTTAAAAAGTAATATTAAAATGTTATTCAATTTTAAGAATTTATTAAAGTTATGCTTCTAATGCCATTGACACGTAAACGCATCACGGAATAAACAACGCGGCGTTGCGGTATAATTGCCGAAATCACGGGCGGCGTTGAAAGTGTATATTAAAGATTATGCTATCTATAGCAAACAGTGGTGATTACAATTATAAAATTAAACATTCTATGAACGTTTAATGTCTCCAAAATTTTTATTTAATGAATTGTGATGGAAACAAAATTCGATTTTGTCGAAAACTAATAAGCCGTAAATTTTACTGTAATTTTTACTCGTTTTATTTCAGATATAATGAAAACTATTAGGAAATTCGTAAAAAAGCCCTTTTTAAAATACCGTCTAAAACACATTTCCCATCCTCGAAGAATTTCTTCTGGTCAAAATTGTGTACACAGATAAAAAAAAATATACGTTATGGTTATACTAATATATTCTTTTTCATACTAAGTATCTTAAACCATGATAAGTATTGTGAAAATAATAAATTGAAACTTAAAAATTATCTAAGAAATAAGCTTGAACCTATTAAGTTTTGACGTGTAATTCAATAAAAATTATTTTAATTTTATTATTTTTGTTAAATTGCACATCAAAACATAAAGCTTTAATATTTGTAGAAAAAATAAAAAAAACACAACAATTGTATTGTCTTCATTATCTCGGAATTATCGCAATGGTTATATCTTTATGTAACACTCTGTGTATGTAAGATGTGTGTGCGTGGGCACGCGTATGAGTACGGTTATGTGTCATTCGTCCAACAACGGTTGTCATCACAGAGAGACTCTGTAAACAAAAGAATCAATTTCGCACCGATACGATTTCGGCCCTTTGTTAGAAAATGCTGCTACCATAGCTTAATACGCGGATCGAGGGAACGATCTCGGAAGTGTAAGTTATTTTCCTAGACGGTGTATATGTATAGTATACAGTAATTCACGATATATTCCAAGTGACGTGTGTGTACTGTACACGCGCGTGCAACATCTCGCAGAACGCACCTGGGGCAACTGTAAGCACAAAAGGGTCCTTAGAGCTCGTTCACTGCCACCGCCGCCGCCGCCGCCGCGAGCCGAGAAAATCAATTAGTCGGTGGTGACACTGTACGGCAGTACATGCCGGGTTCGGGTGCACGCTATACGGCGTGAACAACGTGACAATATTGTGATCGGAAAATTTCTATGGTTTCCCCGTAGGTTTACCCTCATAGAATGTTTTATGTACACGTACACCAACTGAATAGACAAATTATTCATACACGCGTATAAAGACGGTTTGTGAGAACCTGCTATGGCTCCGGTGAATGAAAATTGTAACGTATGTAGTTTTTAGGCAAATCTCGTGTTAAATAAATAAAAATTTGGTTTACGAACATTGTATCGATTGATAAATTACAATCGTTTAATATTTAAACAGAGCTACGTGGTAAATCGAGTGAAGCGATAGGAATTTTTCCGGTTAATGGGTGGTTTGATTTTATCAGACCCGGTAAGATATGTAAATATGTTCAAACCGCATCTGCTCGCGAACCGCAATGATGTCGACGTAAAAAAAAAACGCAATATTGGTCTACACAGCGCTATGCACATATGCGGGCTGCTGCGGTAATGAACAACCGTCACAGTGTGTCGTCACAGTCGCAAAAGTCGGCGGGAAAAGTATTATTGTTTTTATGTACCACACGCGCGTGTTGCAAATATTATTCATTCGCCGTAACCGCACACATACTCATCAAAAAACATATTTGAAATAAAAAGATAAAATACGAATTTAATAATTTCGTCTGGACACGTAGTGTGTGTGTACATGTGTGTGTGTGTGCGTGCGCCAGTGGCGTATTTTGGGTGATTTCTCGGGGGGTGTTTATCATATATTAAACTTCACAAACAGTATTTTACTATAATTTTACATAATTTACTATGTTAGAAATTGATAAAAGGTTTTACATTTGAAACTCATGTAAATAGTATAATAGAAAAGTTGTAGGTTATAATGAAACACCAATGTCCAATATATTAGGACTTTTAAAGGCGGGGGGTGTCCAGACATGGAAGACACCCTCCCAAAATACGCCACTGGCGTGCGCAACGGGCGCATGTGCGTCCGAGAATGATTTGAAAGTCGCAAAACGAATAGTTATTCATATTTATCATCTCACAAATATACACCAACCCCGTATAGTAATAATTACGAACACGACGGTCGTAACGCCTCGGACGCTGTAGTATTATAATAATTATAACTAATTATTGTTATTATTGCTATTATTACGATTGGATGCGAGATGTGACAAAATTCCTGGACAAACATAAAAATAATTTAAAATATTTAAATTAGGTACAAGTAGAAGGAAAATAACAGAAGTATACATAATTGATGAGATTGTCTAACGTTTTTCCATTTTATAGATCACAATACAAAAAAAAAAAAGAACCGGATGGGCCTCGATCTGCTGTACAGTTAGGGGTGGAGTGCACCTCGCTTATAGGATAGGTCATTATTATAATGGATTTGTTAAATTTGAATGCAATGATAGATATCATTGTATACGAATAACGATTCTGAACGGAGTTCATATGTTAGTCTAGAATATAATACAATGTTATTTATAAATATTATATAAGTATATTTTATTTTTAAACGAAAAATTTAGAAAAACCGAAAATTTAAATTGTCTATAAATAAGTCAAAATATGTCAAAATACTTTGAAATTTTAACCATGTATAGAAAACGTCAATATAAAGATTTAATGATAATTTCAAGTTGTTGCAGTTTTTCGTTTTTGAGTTAGGGCATTTTAAAAAAACCGATATCATTTGTCAGTCTAGAACATTCAACATTATATTATATTTTACATGTAATTTTATGTCAATATTCGATGTTCAAACGCTTATAAAAAAAAATTGTGCCTATGGATTTTAATAATTTTTGAATGACATTAAGAACTACTTCTGTGGAATCTTCGATTAAATTTTCAAGTATTTTGTAGAAGCCAAATTTTTTTTATCACCGATTATAAAAATAAAATGTAAAAAAATCGAATATTTTAAATGACTATAAGTGGCTTAAAAATCAATATAATATTTTGAAAAAAATATTGCATAAAAGAAATACCAATCTTAACAGCTGGTAGAAATTTCAAAAATCTGCGACTTATACTTTTTGAATTATAACAAATATTTAAAATCGTCTGAGAATAAATCGCTATTTTATGCAGTTTCGTAAATATTTAAATTTCAAACAGTCATACAATTTTTTCCTCTTAGTCCGGTAGAAATTTTTTTAAAGATTTTTGAAGAGTAGCTCATAGATAACCTAGTGTTAAAATTTTGAACCTTAAGTATGAACAGAAAAAATTTTATGAATTTTTATCTACAAAATAACTTGCAAATTATCGTGATTTTTACATATTTCGTATAAATTGGAACTTTGAGCACTTATAAAAAAAAATTGTGACTTACGATTTTAGATTTTTTTTTATCAGTTAAGGAACAACTTATAAGAAACCTTGTATTAAATTTTCAAGATTTTCTAGGCAGCCAAAAAAATTTTATCGTTATTTAAAAAAAAAATACTTAAAAATATTGAAAATTTCAATTGTCTATAAATAGCTTCATAAAAGTCAAAATGACTTGAAAATTTAATGGTGTATAGAGAACGCTAATCTAAACATTTGGTGAAAATTTCAAGTATTTACATCAATTAGTTTTTGAGTTATAGCAATATAAAAAATTTGATTATGTCAAAAACTGGTTTTGCGTAAAAACTCCCGTTTTTCCCAAATTCTTTATGGTTTTTCCCGTCGCATTTAAAAAATATTGGAAATTTTTAACTTTTGACCCCCCAAAGTACCAAATAGATTCACTTTCCTTTCAGAAAAGTTGCTACATAAGGCAATCGAAGCATTTTTACTGCCCCAAAACGTGTCGACAGACACAAAAAAAAAAAAAAAAAAAAAAAAAAACACACATCATTGTAAAATCAATACATTCTTCACTCCGTTCAGAATCTAAAACGATCGATTATAATTCGAGACACCAATATTGTCCCAATAACCACGTTAGTTGGATGGTTGTTTCGTTTGCACGGAAACCCGATATCGTCAAACATATTAAATCGTATAGCAATGTAGAACATGCTATAAATGCATAAACGATAACCGCGACTTCGCCACATAAAAACATGTACCTACCGCTCAATTAAATCTGAGGTCATGGTACTCCGTGCTGTGTCCGAATTATATGTATAATTGTCTCCAAAACCACTGAGTTACGTTTAGGTATAGTATACTGATCTACGGTATGCATTATGGTATTTATCACACGTTACCGGAGATACCGTACGCTACCAAAAAATTGATTGCAAAAATGCATTTCCAACTCAAGTCACGTTTATTAAATGAATATTGGATTATTATTTTTTTTTACTACTTTTTCTATTTTCTGAGTCTAAAATTACTCAACTATATATTTTTCACAGAAAATAAAAAAATTATGCAGTGAAGGGTCTATGATGAAATAATTATCCGATATTTGTTAGGTTATACAAAATGAACACGTTCGGGGATGGACTGTGTTTGCGCCTATTTAGAAAAACCTTGATTGCGCTTAATAAAATGTAATAATACTTGTTTGCGCCTATAATACATACATTTGGTAACATCGCAATAAAACTTAAAGTCTCACTTTTTCAGACTTCACGCAGAATAAAATATATTATAACTACTAATTATCCCAGTAATACATTTCTAATCAATAAATTTGGCAACAACGCGTAGTGGTCCAAAAATGAAAACAATTAACTAAAATTAACATAAAGAAATTAAAAAATAGAATCTTTAACGAACAGCAATGCAAAAAAACGCGAAATCTAATTTTTAACCATACCAGAATAGTAATAATATATTTTATTCGACGTCTGAAAAAAGTGGAACGAGAAATTTAAGTTTTATTACGATGTAGTCGAGTTTATGTATTATGGCCGCAGAGAAATATTATTAAACTTTATTAAGCGCAAATACGGAATTTAGGTGCAAACACGCCCCCCACCATTCAGGGTATAGTGGTATGTATTGGTTGCACGGTACGGTGTACGATGAATGTGTGGTGTCGGCTTCAGATGTCCACCCGTGCTTTACACCGATGTTTTATAATGCGACTGGCGATAACCACCACTTGTCGGCCATAAAATCTTTGGAAATAGAGAAATAAACCCGAAAAATGTTATAATTGCTAGTGCGGTACCTGTTTCCTTTTGTTACGCGTACAAACCGTGGATCGTGCGACTTGATATTTTTTTTCCCCGGTACAATAATAATTGTTTTTGACAGCTATTTGTAATTAAAATATTAAATTGAAACGTTTATTTTTCTTTTAGCTATCCAACCAAAATACGCGATACTTTTAAAATAAACTACTCTTCCAGGTTTTCATTAAAATATTATATTTTAATAGCTTGACAGAACAATTATTGTAATTTCACATCTCACTATCGTTTCATAGCCGTGAATGAGAAAACTTCAAATGTTTTTTTTTTATATATAAAAATAAGCTATAGCTATACTCGTATGTTAAAAGATTGGTAAATATATGTACCAATCTTTTAACATACGAGTAATATATTATAGTCGATTGATAAATACTAAACGTAATTTAAAAAATTGAACTCTCACATATAAGCATTATTGAATTTTATTGCATTCATTTCTAATTAAACAGACATTTATTTTTATCTGTTTTCATTTAACACAATGCTACGACAACTAATTTCGTAATACAGTAAACATCATATTAACTATACTTATACCCGGGTGTAGGTATATTGGTAAAAAATATCTTGAGTTACGTCATTTTCTATAAATAAAAAACTTAAAAAAAATTTTTATTTCGCTTAAGAACAGTAAGTAGGTATAAACTACTCTTAAACTTAGTACATATTTAGTATGTAACTTAATCATACTTATTATTACTCAATTTTAACAATATACGAAAAGTGTCTACATATTAAATAATTAATTATAATTTATATTCTAATGCAGTACATTACTTCAGAAACACAATTGTTCACATTAAAAGAAAATAATACCAACATTATTAACAACGAATTGTATTTAAAAGTACGATTAAAAAATACATTTTACTCATTATTTATTTAAACTATTATTAATATGATCAGTATAATAATAAGTAAGGAAAAAATAAAATTATTAGAAAAAGTAAATAGGATCGTTTGAATACAAACTCGATTCGTCAAGAGATATAAACTTTTTGATGGACTTGATGTAAACATACATAATATTTTCACAAATAAACACACACATATATATATAAGAGGTAGTCATACAAAAATGAGAACGCCAAAGTTTAACAAGATAAAATACTAGTATTCAATATATATTATAATATAGTATATGCATATAATAGCGACGAGAGATCACAGCAGCAGTGACTATGATATATTTACCTGATCGTTAAGCATCCTTCAAGCACAAAAGACGATAATAAAAATAAAAAAAAACTTGAAAGAATTTTTTCTTCTCTTGATTCGGAACAATAATAATTAGGCTGTAAAAAATGATTGAGAAAACGGAGTATGATATTTTATACACATTATAAAATAATGAGTGTATGTGTGCGTGGTTCTATTGTTTTAAGAGCAAACAACGATTTCGTATCATTTTCGTATATCTCATCCATTCATACACAATACTACGCACTACATAATATAATATACACGAGTAATTCGAAGTTTGGGTTCCTTTTGCGTGCGGCGTGTCTATTGCATACGTGTACAGATTCTAACTATGAGGGTGTAAGTAAAAGTGTGTGTGTGTGTGTGTGTGTGTGTGTGTGCGTATAATCTGGCAATGGTAATCGTGTGATAATGGTAATGGTATACAACCCTTGTCCGAACGCGGCAAAAATGAATTTTGTCTTATTATTATTATTATTATTATTATATCACCGCCGCCGACGTAATATCTCGTTGTGGGGGTCCCAGCACCTGGGTTTCTCGGTTCCCATAATTCCACCGCCCATTACTCACACAATAAATGACAAAACTATTGTGGTAGCAGCAACAGCAGCAGCAGCAGTAGTAGAGTGTGGATGGCATTTGGGGCCCATCACCCTCCCGCTGTGCGTCGACGACATAATTAATGACAGCTTGTGGGAGTCTGACATAGCTTCTGTTTTATTTACTTTTTTTTAAATACTCCTTCTCCCACTTTTTTTCATATTTCCCTCATGTATCTCTAGTTGAATAATTACAATATTATTACTTCTCCTGTGTGTGTGTGTGTGTGTGTGTGTGTGTGTGTGTGTATTTGTAAGTATACTATATACATATCACCAAGAGTAACAACTGCCTTACCCGAATGTATAATTATGTCTAAGTTTAAAGATGAAGCTTTAGTCGAAATAGCGAGATCATTGTTATAACTGATTGTTATTGTGACGCTATATTATAGTTGATGTAATCAAGACTCTTAAAAAGATATGAGAAAGAGATAGTAGTAGGAAGTTAAAAGGAGAGATAGAAAAAAGACCCCTCTTAGGTGCTTGTGACATTCATTCGTCAAGTAAATCCGACAAGTCATCTAATATTCAAACTTGTTTATGAAAATATTATCCGTACAGACCCCGAAGGGACCAACATTGGAGTCTAATCATTTTTCGAATAAAGGTGCTTCTATATAGTTATAAATTAATAACTTACACGTCAGAATAGAGACGATTTCAAAACGAACTTTTACTGTAATTCATTTTAAATTTTAAATTTTTAATAAAAATTATATTCAATTTCCAAGACTGTTTTAACTTTAGTAAATAACTGTCATTGTTTAATATATCTGAAGCTACATTTTCATAATACGGTGAGATTTATATGCAATCATAATTGTTATTATAAACTTTTAATGTCCTTTTTTATAAGAAATATATAATTCTGCGGTTATAAGCTTTATATTTTAAATCAGTATTAGTAACATTATAATATATAAAACCTAAATAGTCTTATTTCAAAATTTAAAAACTTACAAAAATAATGAATATTAGTTTATAAAATTTAAATATTTCACATAACACAGTATAAATACTTATAGCAATTTACAATAGTGACCAATCATTTTATTGACCATTAATTTCCAATTCAAAATATAATAGTCACTGTTTCACTCTGAATTATCAAAGCAACAGAGTTGGAACTAAACACTGAAGTCTGTATCTCATATAACTTTATTATTTTTATCTATTTGATATAATACATTTTAAAACTAATTTATAAAATATTTAAATTCAAAACATTAACATTTCTTTGATGTAAATAATTAAGAACTTTACGCTACCGGATAAAAATCCAAAGTATGAATTAATATGATAATTTTCTATTAGTATTAACTGGTAAATTCATAATTTTAAATTTAATTTAAATCTAGGACAATTAAATTATTTCTGATATATTACCATATAAGTTTTTATTCATCGTATTTACTAGTGAGAAATCTGACTTACAGTGTTCTACCTGGTATTTGTATTATTTGTACTCAGTTAACATGAGAAAACACTCACTCTAAAAAACATATATACATTTTGTAAAATATTATTTTATTTTTTAGCTAAATCTAATCTTTGACGATTGAAGTATTATGTATTAAATAAATAAATTAAACATTTTTGAAGATATCTCTTAGTTTATACAAAATAAAATGTAATTGTTGTTTCTCTTTATTTTTATAATTGTATATGTATTTGTATCATAAAAAATAATTAAAATCTCTTATTTAATAATAAATTTCAATATATTTTTAATATACAAGCTATTATTATCTAAACTTCAATACTCTGAACTATTTTTTTAATGTTTTTTATTTCCATTTTTATTTTATTGAAATTTATGTCAAAATTGATCATAAAGCCATTTTTTTCGAGCTTACAGAAACTAGAATACATTTCATGTACCATAAATAGTATTAATGATAGGATTTTTTTTTTTATAATTTTATTGTCAACGTTTAACTTCGATAATAATTCACTTTTCTATCCAGACAGAATACCGCACGTACGCGTGCATTGTTAAATTCTGACATTTCGACGGAAATAACTGGTCGTTGGAACAAAGGCCAAATCAAGTATTTATGGTTTTCATCGTCGATAGTCACAAGGTTCACAGCAGGTGACACCTGGCCTGTTAGTGCTCGACCGCGAACAACCAGTAAGTCAAATCAAATGGGATGGAAGGAGCGGCCGTGGTGATGAGTGAGAGAGCCAGAGGTGAGCACCTGCATTACCGCAAGCACGTGCCATACCCACCTGTAAATCGATTATGTACGTTCATTGATTTATAAAACCAATGACATTGTTCGAAATCGATTAATCCCGAATTGGTGTTTTCGAAGAAAACATTTCATTCTGTACGCAATTTAATAAAAAAAAAATATAAAAACCAAACAAACGTGCACCATATATTTTTTCATTCCGATTATATTGTAATATATATTACAAAATATAAGCTATCGAGCTATTATAATATTATGTGTATACAAATATTGTTTAAAAGCGGTTGAAAAGTCGAAGTTATTTTCGTCCGTCTGCTATTTAGCCACGCATAGTCAGGAGTTGATGATCAATTAACCCTGTTGTTATTTAATCTTCATAGTAAAATTTTTTTTGTGCGATGTCGTATGATTCGTAATTATATATTCTACCATTTTTCCATGTATGTTGTAACCTTCTAAACCAGAACTAATAACCTCGGTCGAAAAATATTATTCTAGATTATCGTAAAAGAAATGATAGAGGAAAAGTGTAGAACAATAACATTACGAGCTTTATTTAATAGAATTTTTATAGACAGTATATTTTCACATTATATAAAATTCATAAAACACAAACCCAAATCAACCATGTTATTTAATTCGTAACTACCAAAAAAAAAAATTTAATCGCAATCAGTTCTCAAGAACATTTTCAATTTTAATAAATAACAAAATCTAAACAAACATTAAATCGTTCTTATAGGATGCCATTGATTTATAACGGTATACAATGATAAATAATATAACGCAAAATTAGATTTCATTGAGGTAAACGAACTCGGACGAGTGCACTAGTCTATAAGAATATGACGTATTATTTTTACATTAAAAAAAAGTTGCTTCTAATTCTATTTTCATACAGTGGATTAATTGTAAAAATAGTTTGATGACCATTATAGATAATATATCAATGATTTTGCCGTTATTTGTTATAGCCGTTTATATTTTTATCTTACTTGGTAGAACAAATATTTTCCTTTAATTTAAAGAAAAAAATAATGGTTTTAAGATAAAATCAATATTTATTTAATTATAAATTAATTACTTCATTATTTTAATACATAATTTAATATGAATCAAATAATGTTAAGTATTCCATTTAAAACCGAAAATTATAAAATCTTAATCAAACGAATCTTAAGTATTTAATACACCCATCGATAATAATAATAATAACAATATATTTACTCATAATGATATAATTTAATTAATTATATTGAAGATACATATAATAATATCAATAAAATGTTTTAAAGTAAAAAATACCAATGTCAAAATGAATGATAAATAATTGTAAATGTATGCATAAATATATATTAGAATATAAATTGTTATTAAATGATAGAATATATAAAAAAGTAATTGATTTCAAAATAATGATTACTAGGATTATTAGTCTCTCGGGAGTCCTCAATTAGAGCAATGTAGTTTGAAGTAAAAATAATTTATTTTAAATTTAAAAATAAAATTGTAATATTTTTCTTTAGTACGTATTATATGTTAATAGTTTCTACTCTAACTCGTCAAAAGTTAATGAGAAGGTAAATGTAAGTTAATTTTACAGAGAAATACATAAATACATTTTATAATTGCTGTAAGTTTAACTTGTTCTAACAATAAACCGAATAAACATTGTTTTTCGTAATATACAGTTATTAGCTATTCAGATTATTATGTTTATATATTTTGAAAGGTTTTATTTTTATTATTTTAAACTTTTTGATCGTAACAGTTTTAAAATAATTGTTAACAACATTAAATTACTAAAGCGAGACTTTACAAATATTAAAGTACAATTACAAAACTGATTCCCATTTTGTTTATATTTATTTTAGTGCCATTTTAAGTGTGAAAATATTTCGTTTTTAAATAATACATTTTAATTAGTAATAAAATAAATAGGAGGAATTTATTTAAAAAATAGTAAACATATTCTATGCTATATGAAATTATAAATAGGGAATTACGAATTTCAAACATTTTAAACACATATTTATTATTTATTATATAATAAATTTTTTTTTATTAATTTTACTGTTAATTATATATTGTTTACAAAATATAAATATTAAATATAAGCATATATATTTAGTTTATTCGTCTATTTTCGTTGAATTGCTTATTGTAAAGTTTATGTTTAAATTATGAAAAATAAAAAAATATCTTAAAAACAAAGCATTATGAATTAGTTAATTAAGTTTTTTTTCCACTAACATTATTTTATATAAATACCCTCAAAAAAATAAAAGTCACTAGTTAAGTAATGATATCAATACAACTTTAAAATCAGGAATAGCAAATGATATAGATGTGGTAGAATCTATTTATAGATTTAAATCCGGGTGACATTTTTTGGTCCCTGAGAATAGGTAACACATTATTTTAGTTAGTTCCGAATATTGAAATAAATATTCTGCCCATCTACTCTCTGTATTATGGTGCAATTTATAAAATATACATGTAATCCTATATACATAAATGTAAAACTCCTTTTCATTATTTTAATACTTTGAAGCATTTGCATTATAGAACATTTCGAATCATGGTGGGTGCAGAGATAATTCTTGACAACTCAAATACAATTTTAGATAAGTACCTACGGGGAAACTTGAAGGCTTTCTTTAAGTATCGTGATTTGACTGCATATTAACATTTGTGTATATATAATGTAATTTGAAACATCAAAAGGGGAAGGAAATACATCTCCTAATACTACTTTAATGTACATTTATATATAATAAATACTTCAACGCACAAGAAAATTTGTTACCATAAATATTAAAACTATAATCACTAATGATACTTAAAATGATTTTAAAAATGATTAAAGTTAAAAACGTCACTAAAAAAAAAATTACGTATGTTGATTGTAAGCGGAATATCAACTTATAATTAATAAATTCGTTTCCCCTGTTAACAGGTAAATGTGACTTATCATAAACAAACTCCATGCTCTATTCATAGGCATATTATGCACATATAAATATAATATTTTATTTTCCTTATCTTATTTTATAAGCGTAAATGAGAACGTAAACGAGCTAACTCATAATATAGACATTAAGTACATTAAAATTATAAGTTATAATGGGCTCCATTACTTCTGGTTATAAAATTGTAAAACTATTTCCAGTCAAGTTACTGTTATTAATTGTTTATTAGCCGTATTAAATTTATTAAAAAAAATTATTTAAATTATACCAATCAGCGTGAAAATAGAGCTTATATAGAATCTAATTGGTTAGATATCTAAGTTAACGAAGTACACAAAAAAATAATTATTGGTAAATACTTTTTGGTTTATCTTAGTCCATTTAATTTCAATTAAATTAATTACAGTGTATTTTAAAAAAAATCAATATTTTATGATGTTTATAAAATTACCAAATATAAAAAATATAAAAAAATTATTTTAAATCTGTATTAGATGAACTTAAATTTTATTTTTTAATAGTATAAAATAGTATAAAAAACTATGGAGTAAATACATTTTATGTATTATTTCAATTAAATATTTTGAACTTAATGTATAAAAAATTATATTTTATTTTAAAGATATAAGAAAATGAAAAGTATGTACATAAGATTGATATTTGTTTTGTGCAAAATCTATAAACAGATCATGCATAATCAACAAGTGTAACTTTTTTTATTTATTTTTTTTTTTGGACTTATTACAATAGTTTATGTTTTTAATAAATTTAATATAATTGCAATAACTTGTTTTATAGTAATTTAAATTTGAAGAGTATATTATGATATCGGTAATCGGTGTGGTAACACGCCGGCACATTTTGTGTCAAAATTAGCACCCGTGAATATTGTAATATATGTAATTCAATATGAAAATTAAACACATTTGAAGTTTTAAACTCAAGAATTCTCTCACATCACACTATTAGATTATTTTTATTGAGTGTATCATTAAAACAAATAGAAGTTTTTAAAATGGTTGATGAGTAAAGATTTTTACCAAAAAAACGACTGTTCGTTTTTATTCTACGGCAGTATTTGAATAATTCAGTAAATTAGTACAATTACGTCATAAAATGACGGATACTAGATCCGATTATAATTAGTTTAATAAATCCATTTTACTTCTTAAAAGTTGTTGGTCAACATTTGTAATGAAACAAATTGAGTTTGAAAAAACTGTACAAATATTAATGTAAAACCAATATATTTCGTTGCTTGGCTTGGAATCTAGAAAAAAATATAATAAATCGCCTAAATAAAATACGACGACAGGATAGCACGAAGAAATAAGCACCAAAATAACGTTACTCGCACGCATGCATGCATCGAACACATTTAAATAACAGAGAAATGTACCGTGATTGAGATTAATAATATTACGAATCAAAACAACGGATTCGGTTATTTCGAAATTCGGCAAAACCGAACAACCCGAACAACGGAAATATCGTTGTTCTCGGACGCGGTTTACGGAAATAATTTCGGTGAGAACCATCGGTTTTCCTTCCCCGCGTGAAATGTATCACACGCATTACGTACAACAACGTTGTGAAACAGAGAGTGTGACTTACAGCTCATTACTGTTTCAACTCGCAGGATCATATTGTTTATACAACCGAAAAACGCCTGTTCGTTATGCACATAATCCGGCGACGGGTGAACGACACGAGTGTTACACAGCCGCCGCAACAGTATAGGCGAATTTATTGTGTTACGGATTACGTGTGCGCGGCGCACAAAACCGTTACGCGACCGTGCCACCCTCCCTCGCACCGTTTCAGTGTATGCACTCGGGCCGAAGTCGACGGTTAAATTTGCATTTGTGCACCGGAGAACTATTTATGCATAATGTATGTTCCGTTTCGGGGGCGAAGTGCATTTCTGTGTACGCGGCCAACCGATATACTACCTGCAGTACGCCCGTCTGCAGACGACGTGCGCCGCGGTTACGGCGGGGCCGTCGACGTTAATTGACACGCGGGTAAGTGCTAATTTTTCACGTTCTACGAGCGCCAGGCCGCGGACCGCGTATCGATTTTCCGACGGCGTCAAAGTGCAGCAGCGGTGACGGTGCACGAACGCCGTTTTATCCGATTCTCCTCCTTCGTCCTCGTCATCCTCCTCCTTCCCTTCCTACCCGATACGCGCGGCTATTGCCAGTCCGCGGTGACGGTGGCAGTATTTACAGGGTTAGCGAGAAAATCCTTCCTTTTTATTTTTTTCACATGTGCACGGCTGCCGGGGCAATAACAATCAAACAAAATTAATGTTACTCCCCACGATCTCCGCCATGAGTTTATTATACGATCCCCGCGGACAACTCTATCCAACTCCGTCCTCCTGCACGTTGTGCGCGCGTGTGTGTTTATAGACGGCGCCGGCAACTTTCAGCAAGGGTACAATTACAATATCCTCACGAAACTCAAACCCATTCGGCTGCACGAACGGGGTGATCTTTTGCGGACGAGCACCGCGATGATGAGAAACTCCAATGGATTTACACCGCGACCGAAGGAGGAGAAGCGGTGTTGCGTCGGTATTTAACAATTTTCCAACACTCATCCGGATTTAATGCACCATTATATAACGTCCCTTCTTGTTTTCAAACATATTATAACATAAATGTGCATCATCATGTCGAATACGTCGAAAACAACGGTAAATCTAGGAGTGGACTAGAGAAGGTTAGAAGGACAAAGGTCCGTGCACGACCTATCATTTTCAATTGTTGTTCGTATTGTCTTAATATTTGCTTTCGAGATATTTATATTAGACGGTATCAATTCTTAGATGTTTGATTATATAAAAAAGGCTCGAACGAAACAAAAGTGTAGGTAACGAGGTTTCGAATCTCGACTTGGAAAACGACTTGTTCGTCTTAACTTCTGGACCCGATACCAGCCAAAATATAAACTGGTTATAATCTTATGTATTATAATTTACTTTCTCCCGGCCGTTCGTCCTTGCACAAAAATATATCCGTTCGTGTATCACACGAACACGCTGGTCCGGCGAGAAAATAGTATTGTTACTGCAGTACGGGTGTGCATTAGATCAGCGATTCCCAAAGCATGTTCCCTGAAACCTAAGGGAATCTAAGGGTTTCTCAAGATGTATCTGATGTGTTAAATGTAGCCGTTGTAATGAATAATGATCATTAACTATGTGTAAAATATTTTCCCGAGTATACATTAAAAATAATAATGACTTTCAATAAATAATTGAAAAATTGGGGTTAATCCGTGTAGGATCTTCATGAAACGTTGATCGTTTCTTACTAAAAGCTCCGGTTGTCGTAAGGGTTCGGAAACCACTGCGCCAGACAACAAGTGCTTAGTGCACGGCTTTGGAGTACTTTGGAGCCGATGCAGGATTTTCGTGCCGGGAGCGCATTCGCGTTCGGCTGTCCGATTCTCTATTGGCGTGTTAAGTCGACTTACCCCTACGGGTGATGAAACGCCGGGCTCGGCCAGGGCCGGACCGCTTTGACGAGGGGCACGCTGAAGGAATGTGTAATACAAAATGGTACAACGGGTACGGTTCGATGCGCGCACACTCGATAGGCACGGTCAGCGTCGGTCCACGTGCGGGTCACCGTCAGCTGCAACTGTTCCCTGGTGCGCACGTCATCGCGGACGGCACGCGAGTTCCGGTAGCGGGCGTGACGGACAACCGTCGTTGTCACCGCGGTAGCCGTGACGTGCGCTCCCCGTAGAGCAACGCATCGCTCGCGGACGTACGACGAACATCCCCCGGCGACGACTTGTCGTTCGGATGCCGATGTGAAGTGTACGGTTCCGGACTGAATGCAACGGTTGGTCGATCTGGGAACGTGGTTTCCGATGCGCGGGCGTTGCACGCGTGTTGAAAATAGTCCTTAGCGGCCGGTGGCCGTAGCAATCCCCTATAGCGCAGCGTTTTATTCGAGTCGCACGTGTCCGCATATTTTCCGTAGCAATAGTCTGTGTATTTCTAAAAATTTTTTTTCGTAATCTATGACCGATATAATTATGATTACATAAATAATGATTATGTCGAAAACTATAATACGGTTAAAATGTTCCCCAAACGAGGACAAACGGAGTTGTAAAAAAATTTTTTTTATATTTATTAATCACAAATTAATTGTTTTATTTTTCTTCTTATTCTTCTTCTTCTTCATTATCTTATTAACAATAATGATGATTCCCTGTATCACAATTCGGAAAGTGTAACAACTATTGTTAAAATAAAACAACTATCAATTGAATAAACATGTTTGCAATCTACCAAATCTCAGAACTAAACAGGACCATTATACACTAGTCACATTTAGTGTAGTCGCTTATGGGAAACCTGTCGACAGTTTATAGTCGTCGCAGTCGGTCGTACATAGGGAAAAGCTCGTACCTTAACATAGGCGTTGATCCAAGAGTGGGCGAAGAACGTGCCCTTAATTCGCCAAAATTTTTTTTCATATATGACAAAAAAAATATTAAATTTTTTTTTATTGATCATTTAAAAAACCAAAACTTTTCGTCTACTAATATAATAATATATTCAATTTACTTCGAACAGATTGTTAATTGTTGTGCGTTACACAACGTTTAGGTTGCTTAGTTTTTTAGTTTTTTAGTTATATTGCCGATTTCTGTCACAACAGAAGAACTACGTTTTTTTTATTTAAGACTGCTTAAAACTTGGTTATGGACAAGAAAGAAAAAAATAGTATGATAGATTTGGCTCTCATATAATAGCCATAAGGATATAAATATTAACAGTGAAAATAAAATTACAAATGTAATTAACAGATTTTTTAAAGAAAAACAACGAAAATTTGAATATATGTTATAAAAATATAGTATTCAATTGATTTATAATACCATAACATTATGCATTTTCATGCCTTTAATTGTTATAAAATGTAACTTTGTTCTAAAAGCTAGAACTTAACAAACATATATCATATTCGTATGTATATGGCTATGCATCCTCCCCCCACCCCGTGAACAATTTCTAAATCAGCCTTTGCCTTAACACGGCAACGTTACGTAAACGAGTTCACGTGTGCGCAACAATATATTAACAGCGGTTTTTCGTTATGACACATCGTAATGTAACAGCAATGCACGCCCGTGTAACCATTTCATGTACTGTGTGCCAGCAGTCTCGATCCCGTGCAACAGGCACGCAAGGCGAAGTTGCGGCTGTTTCGAAAGACCCACGTAGCAGGGGAATGCAAAAAACGCGCAAACAGCATTCGAGTGAGTATATAGTGTTTATCCAACCTGAGAGCAGACTGTGGTTCGACTCCTCTGTATAACTCGCCGACAAGTCGTCATCTACGATGCACTCCTCCTCCTCCTCGTCCTCGTCCCCTTCGTCGTCGTCGTCGCTTTTCGTACTTCCAGACCCTGTACAAAACAGAAATAATCGTATAATTAAATTATTATTTTTATTGAATACGTTTAAAAAACGTATAATATCCTTTTTTGTCAAATCTTATAAAATATCGCTACACAATAAATCCCGTTTTGGCACTGTATTGTACAATACAGTTGAATATCAATATGTTTTGTTTAATACAATATTAATATTTTTCTATTTTCTTAGAGGTTGGTTCTTACTTAATCAGGGATAACTTTTTTTTTAACAATTAATTTTATAACTTCACCGTTAATAACTCTGAACCGAAATATTTTAGAACAATTTATTAACATACAATAATTATATAATACTAACAATATGTTAGAAATGTTGAAAAATACACTTTTACAGATAGAAGGGTGATAGATGCTGTACATAAAAAAAATATATATAAACAAAAATACTGAAACGTTAATGACCTTATCGAGATTGGTGTAAGATAAAAAATGGATTTGTTGAGCTCTTCTGATAAACTGACATTAGAAAAGGTGTTTTGGTGGACGGATTGTTTAAGGATGTATAGAATACAAGGAAAATCTGCAATGGAACTAATTTCCCTCGATCTTTGATAAGACCTCGCTATTTGTCGGCTTTACTTTTTTTGTTTTCCACTCAAGACTGCGTACAGACCATTATATAATTTCTTCTCGTTATTTCAAACTCCATCAAGCTTTTTCGAACCGTTCCGCTACTTCTCTGATTGCCATTCTGACAATAAAATCGAGACCCCTGTTGCTAACTGTAATGGTTTGGATGTCAAAACGTAGAAGAAAAAAAAAAAGTTTTGCTGAAATATTATAGGAATACGACATTATATTCAGGTCTCAATTATCACGATTATTGGACATTTCTGATGCTATATCTAACTACAATTGTTTTTTGTCCTCCCTTGGCATCAGACTTTTTTCTTCGTTTTTATTATACTCATGTACTTCAACGTTAGACATATTTATTACATTAACTGTTATTTGGTTCAAGGAATTCATTAGACTAAACGTGTAATACATGCTCAGTTACTACACTCAGTGTTTGGAAAATAGAAAAACTATTTGCTTGTAATCTTTATTTATTTTAACTTCCACTAAATTTCTAAACAACGAGTACGTAAGTGCGTCTCTAACGATAATGATATAAATTAAAGAAAAATATCAATACAAATTACCTAATCAAAAAATAGGAAAACCATCTCTCTTTCAGATTAACAACTTGTTTAACAATTATATAAGCATAGAGATTACACGAAGAATATTATTTTTTACATTATTGTACATATATGATTACATTATTATTATTATGTTAATTTTTTCCCCATAAGACTTTGTTAAATTTATAAGCCGATGATCACTTGATATAATTTATGAAAGAATTTAAGTTTCTTTTTTCATTTACACACCAGATATTTCTTCATGGTTAGGAAATGTGTGTATAATTATAATGAAGTGATTCTGTTTCAATTAGTGACTTTCAAGTTTTAGTTCTGTGTTTAAAGTTTTAAAATCATATATATATATATATATGCATATAGCCATTTACATACACGAATATTTAGTATACCTACACTAATATTATAAAAATATTTTAATAAAAGTCATATAAACAAATTTATTAGGAACCAAAATATGTTATATACTTAATATTATTTAGTTCTGGGTCATGTGAGTGAGTCAATGACTGTGCACATTGTAATTGGATGTACCCAAGCCCGTACTGGCTCACCGGGCAACCCACGACGCGCCCCATGAAAGTTACAATGTATAATGCGCCACTTATATGTACTGATTTTTTAACATGTAATCTAATGGACCTTCATCTATAGCCTATTATTATTATTATTATTTCGTATGGCATCTATAGCCTATAAAAAATACGATTAAATGACCAAAATTAATGCACCCTTAAATGTTTTTGCAACCACCCTATAAGGGTGCCAGTACGGGCCTGGACCGTTTTTCTGAAGACACTAAATCACACGTTCCAATATCTTCGTAGAGATGTATATTAATTACTAAATATTTCCTCCCCCGAGCTCATTTTATATTTATTCCTTTGTTTGTTATGGAAAAGAGTGAACATGCATACAATATGACATGTCATACAATCGTTTTAAATGTTGGTCATATCTTACGACAAGTAAAACCAAACCCCTTGGCCTTAAATCTTTTTTTTAGGCAATCGTTTTTTTCAAGCTTCAAAATAGAGGACTTTATTTTTAAAATGCACTTTACGACTGATATACTTCAAAGATAAATTTGATTAGAAATTACATGTTTTGGCTGCATTCGACAATGATGGTTTATCGTTAATAGTAGTTCTTCTTTATCTTCTTTATATTTTGAATATTTACCTTACTTATTGAATTCAATGGACAAAATTTGTATTATTAGCTTACTAAGAAACCATCTATCCGACACGATAGCATTTGAGCGTTGAAATAATTTACCCATTACACGATGAAGACACAATATTTTTAGGTTATAAATATACAAACGTTCAGATAGATAATAAGTAATTTTTAACGAAAGATATATTAATTTTTAATTAAATGATTTCATAAAGAACTCAGTTACTCTACTAACATGAGTTTTTTGTAAATAGTCTATAAAATAATTCGTAGTATTAGCGGTACATCTCAACTGTTTCTCCTGGATTATCAAATAATAGTATTTGAATATTTACATAATAATATGTTGTGATTATCACACGTCTGCAAATTAACTTCTGTATTTGTATGCATTAAATTTTAATACAATTGGCATGAATACATTCGTATTATGCAGATAGTAAATAGGGTCCCAAAAAAATAAATAATACAATATATTGTGGTAATATATAAGTCAAATTTTTAATTTTGATATAAATAATTATAATTAAAATTATTGTAAATATTAAAAAATCAATTTAATTTTTATTATTATAAGTAAATTAAAATATATCTATTTTTTATAATATTATCAATTAATGTATAAATAATAACTCTAATCAAGTTATTGTATTATTAGAATATTTTGTCATTTCCTCTCTTAAATACTTAAATTGCTCTATATCAAGCGTACTATTTTTTATTCGTTTTGTGCTTCATAATTTTAATTGCATCTCTTACAGTATTGATAAAACCGAATTGGAAACGGTAACCGATAAACGTATAGTGTGATTTTAACCTTAATCTCCCTTTTTAATACGATACCCAGAAAACATTGTTAAATCCTACTAAATATTTTAATATACTACGGTAGGTAAATAGGTCAACAGCTGAGACCAAACTTTCTTATTTCCTTTTTTTTTCCGCGGGACTTAATTTACTACTCTTAAAGGGTACACAAATTATCGCGGACCCAATTTACTTATTTCCACACATTAATGAAGCACGCAGGGGTGTATACTACTATGCTAGTTTTGTTTAATTGATTTACATTATTTTTAATACAAATAAGCAGTACATTCTTCCTACATCGTATACTTTAATTTACTATTTTGAAGATATAATAACATGCACAACACATCATCCACACGTCAATACAGTGTTTAAAAAATAATTTAGAAACATATATTTCAGAGTATTCTTATGATAATTTGAAATGTGACATGAGATTGAGTGGATTAGATTTTTTTTTTTTTAATTGCGACTAGATAAGAAATAACCCGAAAGTGTATGCTTATAATTTATAAGATTAATTTATTAATTTCATTAATAGTATTAATTAAATATCTAAAAAAAAATTGACAATTAGGCAAAAAAAAAGAAATAAAACGAATTAAAAGCTATATACATTCTGCAGCAACTTATGTACATTAAAAAAAAAAATTAACCATAATAAACATCAATACAATAATACAGAGACATAAATACTTAATATCAAATTTAACAACATTTATATCTAAACTCATCATAGAATGCACTGACATCATACTATAATTTCCAACTCTCGTATCTCAACAATATAACAACAAAGGAGAAATAAGATGACGATCTTAAATTCATATAGACTATAAAATTTGATAATATTTAAAAAAAATATACATCAACAAGTAATATATAAATTTAAATATAAATATAAAGTTGACATCTTAAATTAAAAATTAAGTATAAATTAGTCACTATCCCATTTTGAAACAGTATTTTTTTTTTGTTATTATTATTAAATAAAAAAATTAAAAAAGAACCGGATGGGCCTCGCTCTGCTGTACACTTAGGGGTGGAGTGCGACTCTTCAAAGGATAGGTCATTATAATGGATTTGTTAAATTTGAATTCAATGATAGGTATCATTGTATACGAAATACGATTCTGAACGGAGATGATATGTTAGTCTAGAATATAATACAATGTTATTTATAAATATTATATAAGTATATTTTATTTTTAAACGAAAAATTTAGAAAAACCGAAAATTTAAATTGTCTATAAATAAGTCAAAATATGTCAAAATACTTTGAAATTTTAACCATGTATAGAAAACGTCAATATAAATATTTAATGATAATTTCAAGTTGTTGCGGTTTTTCGTTTTTGAGTTAGGGCATTTTAAAAAAACCGATATCATTTGTCAGTCTAGAACATTCTACATTATATTATATTTTACATGTAATTTTATGTCAATATTCGATGTTCAAACGCTTATAAAAAAAAATTGTGCCTATGGATTTTAATAATTTTTGAATGACATTAAGAACTACTTCTGTGGAATCTTCGATTGAATTTTCAAGTATTTTGTAGAAGCCAAATTTTTTTTATAACCGATTATAAAAATAAAATTTAAAAAAATCGAATATTTTAAATGACTATAAGTGGCTTAAATATCAATATAATATTTTGAAAAAAATATTGCATAAAAGAAATACCAATCTTAACAGCTGGTAGAAATTTCAAAAATCTGCGACTTATACTTTTTGAATTATAACAAATATTTATAATCGTCTGAGAATAAATCGCTATTTTATGCAATTTCGTAAATATTTAAATTTCAAACAGTCATACAATTTTTTCCTCTTAGTCCGGTAGAATTTTTTTTAAAGATTTTTGAAGATTAGCTCATAGATAACCTAGTGTTAAAATTTTGAACCTTAAGTATGAACAAAAAAAATTTTATGAATTTTTATCTACAAAATAACTTGCAAATTATCGTGATTTTTACACATTTTATACAAATTTGAGTATTAAGGACTTACAAAAAAAAATTGAGTTAACCGATCACCGATATTTTTTAGTTACGATAAGTTTAACTTATTATAAACCTAGTATAAAATTTTCAAGAGTTTTCGCTCAACCAATTAAATTTTATAGATGTTTAAAAACAAAAATTTAACAAAAATCGAAAATTTAAATTGTCTATGAATAAGTCAAAATATGTCAAAATACTTTGAAATCTTAACCAAGTATAGAGAACGTCAATATAAAGATTTGGTGAAAATTTCAAGTTGTTGCGGTTTTTCATTTTTGAGTAAGAGCATTTTAAAAAAAACCGATATCTTTGTCAGTCTAGAATATTATACAGTATATTATATTTTACATGTAATTTTTTGTCAATATTCTCTGTTCAAACGCTTATAAAAAAAAATTGTGCTTATGGATTTTAATAATTTTTGAATGACACTAAGAACTACTTCTATTACATTTTTTTTTAGATTCTGAACGGAGTGATGGAATCTATTGGTTTTACAATGATGTGTGTTTTTCTTTTTATTTTTTATTTTTTTTTTTATTTTTGTGTCTGACGACACCTTTTTTGGCAGTAAAAATGCTTCGATTTGCTTATTTGGTACTTTGAGGGGTCAAAAGTAAAAAATTTTCAATATTTTTTAAATGCGACGGGAAAAACCCTAAAAAATTTTGGGAAAAACGGGAGTTTTTACGCAAAACCAGTTTTCGACAAAATTAAATTTTTTATTTTGCTATAACTCAAAAACTGATCAATGTAAATACTTAAAATTTTCACTAAATGTTTAGATTAGCGTTCTCTATACACCGTTAAATTTTCAAAGTATATTGACTTTTATTAAGCTATTTATAAACAATTGAAATTTTCAATTTTTTTAATTTTTGTTTTTTAAAATAACGATTAAATTTTTTTTGGCCGGCCAGAAAGTCTTGAAAATTTAATACAAGGTTTCTTATAAGTTTTTCCTTAACTGATAAAAAAAAATCTAAAATCGTAAGTCACAATTTTTTTTTATAAGCCCTTAAAGCTCAAATTTGTATAAAATGTGTAAAAATCACGATAATTTGCAAGTTATTTTGTAGATAAAAATTCATAAAATTTTTTCTGTGTATACTTAAGGTTCAAAATTTTAACACTATGTTATCTATAAGCTCCTCTTCAAAAATGTTTAAAAAAATTTCTTCCGGACTTAGAGGAAAAAATTTTATGACTGTTTGAAATTTAAATATTTACGAAATTGCATAAAATAACGATTTATTCTCGAACGATTTTTAATATTTGTTATAATTCAAAAAGTATAAGTCGCAGATTTTTCAAATTTTTACCAGCTGTTAAGATTGGCATTTTCTTTCTGTAATATTTTTTTCAAAATATTATATTGATTTTTAAGCCACTTATAGGCATTTAAAATATTCGACTTTTTTACATTTTATTTTTATAATCGGTGATAAAAAAAATTTGGCTCCTACAAAATACTTGAAAATTTAATAGAAGATTCCACAGAAGTAGTTCTTAATATCGTTCAAAAATTATTAAAATCCATAGGCACAATTTTTTTTTATATTTTCAATATAAAGATTTAATGATAATTTAAAGTTGTTGCGGTTTTTCGTTTTTGAGTTAGGGTATTTTAAAAAAACCGATATCATTTGTCAGTCTAGAATATTATACATTATATTATATTTTACATGTAATTTTATGTCCATATTCGCTGTTCAAACCCTTATAAAAAAAAATTGTGCGTATGGATTTTAATAATTTTTGAATGACTTTAAAAACTACTTCTGTGGAATCTTCTATTAAATTTTCAAGTATTTTGTACGAGCCAAATTTTTTTTATCACCGATTATAAAAAAAAAATGTAAAAAAATCGAATATTTTAAATGCCTATAAGTGGCTAAAATCAATATAATATTTTGAAAAAAATATTGCATAAAAGAAATACCAATCTTAACAGCTGGTAAAAATTTCAAAAATCTGCTACTTATACTTTTTGAATTATAACAAATATTTAAAATCGTTTGAGAATAAATCGATATTTTATGCAATTTTGTAAATATTTAAATTTCAAACAGTCATAAAATTTTTTCCTCTAAGTTCGGTAGAAATTTTTTTAAAGATTTTTGAAGAGTAGCTTATACATAACCTCGTGTTAAAATTTTGAACCTTAAGTATGAACAGAAAAAATTTTATGAATTTTTACCTACAAAATAACTTGCAAATTATCGTGATTTTTACATATTTCGTATAAATTGGAACTTTGAGCACTTATAAAAAAAAATTGTGACTTACGATTTTAGATTTTTTTTATCAGTTAAGGAACAACTTATAAGAAACCTTGTATTAAATTTTCAAGATTTTCTAGGCAGCCAAAAAAATTTTATCGTTATTTAAAAAAAAAATACTTAAAAAAATTGAAAATTTCAATCGTCCATAAATAGCTTAATAAAACTCAAAATATTTTGAAAATTTAATGGTATATAGAGAACGCTAATCTAAACATTTGGTGAAAATTTCAAGTATTTACATCGATTATTTTTTGAGTTATAGCATAATAAAAAATTTGATTATGTCGAAAACTGGTTTTGCGTAAAAACTCCCGTTTTTCCCAAATTTTTTTATGGTTTTTCCCGTCGCATTTAAAAAATATTGGAAATTTTTCACTTTTGACCTCCTAAAGTACCAAATAGATTCACTTTCCTTTCAGAAAAGTTGCTACATAAGGCAATCGAAGCATTTTTACTGCCCCAAATCGTGTCGACAGACACAAAAAAAAAAAAAAAAAACACACATCATTGTAAAATCAATACATTCTTCACTCCGTTCAGAATCTAAAATTAATTATTAAAAATTACTGATCACTTATTACAACCAATATTATCATAACTATATCAAGGTCGAACACTGTTGATCCTAAAATTTAAAATCACACCAATATTAATTTTTAAATATATTTTATCGGTTTGACGTTTAAAAAAAATATCGTTAACGAAATAAGTATTACAATGAAAAATCCATTTACACACACACACACACACACACACATATATATATATATATATATATATATATATATAAATTGATTTTCAGTACTGTAACAGACACAAACAACTATTTTAAATTTTTTTATTTTTTGAGCACGTGAACATCGTCTTACACTATACTAATAATTCACCGTGTAATATATATATATACTTATGAAAAGACACATATCCGTTACAGCTCTCCCATGACTTATTTTTAAAGAATTTTTTTACATCATAAATTAATTTTCTCAAAAGTCGTCCTAGTAGAGGTTATTATTCGCTTTTGATGCTTTTTTTATGCTTCCCAGTGAATCACATACAGGTCTTTTAACGACAATAACATTCCGTGGTAAAAAAGTATCGCAAAGTATCACTAACCGCAAATTATTATTATATGACGTATGTCGTCGGACAAGAAACAACTGTTAATGTGATATTCAGCGGATCGCGAAAATGCGTATTGTAAACACGGCTCGTAAATGGCTTCACTCCTGCGTAGGATTCATTAAATTACTATTTTCGATGAAAATATTTCTCGTCGGTGAACTGGCGCGTCTTTGTTTCCGTCATACAGATACGGTTTCTTTCCCTGTTGCATCCTTACATGAGCGCCATATTCAATGACACGCTCATCTACACTTGGACAAAACGATTGTTTGTGCGAATATCAACTGAAATTAATACGATTCGTCTTTGCAAATAATCCGCGAAAACGAGCAGCGAGTGTTCCAAATGTGAATTTCGAAATATAAATTATTTGATTTTGTAAATAATTAATAATATACATACATTATTGAATCTTTTAAAATATTTAAACTGATTGCCAATAAATTGGTGGCAAATTTATAATTTTATCATGCTAGATGCATGATAAAAAGAAACTTCGCTCCTCCAAGATTTTATTTAACAAGATACTTATTAAATTTCATTTTAATTATACTTTGTTGTATTAATTTGTAGATACTAATTTCGGTTTATGTAATAGTATCGTTTAAATAATCAATTTTATGGAAACGAATGAATATATTAATATAGTTTGCAAAAATTAAACATTATGTTATACTTACTAGTCTATTTGTTGAATAAATGGTTTCTTAGAACAAAGTTAATTTTAAAAATATCATATATGCCATACATAATATAATTACAAGATTACAACATTTTATAATGTTTTACTATCTCAAATTTGTTTTCCTAAATGATTGTCCGTAAAAAACCAAACATTTTGCTTAAAAATATACATAATGTATGCATAATAATAATTATACAATATAACACAGTTACTTATATTTATTAGTGTAAAATATGAATAATAAGAATACATTTTCTAATTATTTGGATTTATTTTTAGCTAATCTAAAAAAATATAAAAATTTAGTCAACAAACAATAATTAAGTTTACCAAAATTCAATTAATTGAACGTTAAAATTCAAATCGTTACCAATTATTTCTTAGAAATTATACATTTTAACTGAATATTTATTACCTACACATAAACGTACAATATTGAAATAATTTTAATAAAAATACTAGAAGCAATTTATTTAAAATTTAGATATATTCCGTACAAGCCTAAGACGGATATACTCATAAATATATTTGAAAAAACTCAACAAAATATTAATAGTATCTATATAAATTGTTAATAAACGATGTAGGTTATGGATCGATTTAATATTCTAAACATGTATTTTTAAGTCACATAAGGTCCTCCATACATTATGTGACTGACACATGACACGATATTCACCAATCGCGATTTTCTAATTTAGTGAATGGGGTTTACTAACAACACGATTTGATAAGACAATTGTAACGCAAGCGGCGGACAAATGTGGCCGACGATGCTGGTCGATCGGCAATCGTATCGCGCGAATTGCATACAATTTGATTTCAATTTATTATTTTTGACTTGTTTCAATAGAAACATTTTACATAAAATTCATTGTTGTGATTGAAAAATAACATAACTTAAACAATTATAGTATCTTCGACTATTATAAGAAGGATTTAATGAACTACGAATGGCATGTATCTTACAAGCAAGAGTATTCTTATAGGATATACTACATTGCGTCATATATTCTCAATATATTTTTACAAAATTATGAGTATATCCGTCTGGGTCCGGGGTTAGAATAGATTTAGAATATACCTTGCTAGTCGTAAAAGGCGTCAAAAAGGGACTGAAGAAGGGCAGCAGCTTTTTCAGTACTGGATGTAAGAGACTCAGATGGTCGGTTTAGTTGCATACCAGAAGGCCATAGGTGGAGATGACAGTTAGAATAGATTCAGAGTATTCCCTGCTAGTCGTAAAAGGCGTCAACAAGAGACTGAAGAAGGGCAGCAGTTTTTTCAGTACTGGATGTAAGAGACCCAGATGGTCGGTTTAGTTGCATACCAGAAGGGAATAGGTGGAGATGACAGTCATTTTGACGACTACGGTACTGTGATATAGAAGAAAAAAGGAAACCACCATATAATATATTCCTTAGAATCCGCAACATGAATTGCCTCTATGTAAATACGAAAAATAGTCTCCTATTCGGGTGTCCGGGTGGAGACTACTTTGAGACAAGAAAAACCAAGATTTAAGAGAATAGGATGTTGGAATGTAAGATCTTTGAAAATAAGCGGCAAACTCGAAAATTTAAAATTGGAAATGAGATGACTGAAAATTAATATCATGGGTATTAGTGAAGTAAGATGGTCTAATCCAAGGAATTTTTTAACTGACGACTATAAATTGATTTATACAGGAACAGATAATGGATATACCGAATTCAGTATTATTAAAAATCGGAAGAAGCTATAACCCTATTAAGAGAATGGAATAGACAAGTTGATGAGAAGAAAAATAGAAATATAGTGTGTAAATATAGAATTGAGAAAAGAAACGACAAAAGAGAAATATTATTAGAAATTTGTATCGAACATAAGCTAACTACAACAAACACAATTTTTCAAAATCATAAAAAAAGAAGATATACATGAAGAAATCTAGGGGATACAGTTAGATATTAGATAAATTACATAATAGTCAAAAAAATATATAAGAATCAAATGAATCAATGTAAATCCTACTCGGGTGCTGATGTGGACAGTAACCACAACTTAATCGTACTGGAAATATAACTTAAATTCAAAACAATCAAGAAAAATAAAACAAAAATTAAATTAAATTTAGATAAATTTAAACAAGAAGATATCAGAATGAGGTTCTCCATAAAATGCAATAATGCAATTAACAATCATTGGCGTGAAGATAATAAAAGCATAGAAGATAGATGAAACAAACAGAGAAACAAAGCAAAAAGTAAAACGATGGAAAGAATATTTGAAGAAATTATGCAATGGAAATCTAAATAAAAAGGTGGTGAGAAAGGAAGAAACTTTAGAAAAGCCGATAAAGGTGAGTATATTCTTCAGTCAAAATTCGACGCACCAGTGGAATATATATAAAAAAATAGAGCAAGTGTAATAGATGACATACCAGTAGAATTAATAAAAAATGGAGGACAAATTATATAGACTATAGTTATATATGAGATATGTAATGAAATATATCGAAGAGAGATGATGGTTTTTACATTATTAGAATAGACTCAATACTTCCTTTCTTTCATATTTTTGTATCAATAGTACATAACAAAGTCCTCTTCATCGCTCGAACAAGTGAAAATTGATATCAAAAAAGTCACGCGATTGACACTGTACGGTCGACTGAATATGGTTTCGTGATGGTGAACCTTAAATCGCTTAAATCACACATGTCACACTATACCGTACTTCAATTAAGTCTTACTGCAATCGCGTAATGTGCCGAAGGCCTAAGACATATTTTTTGAAATACGGCCCAATCATCTTTAGAACTCGGTATATACATATAAATAGCAAGCACATAATTTATTGTAAATTTATTGATGTCAATAACCTTCTATTTTCCATGTAATATAAATCCCTCGTGGATAACTGAATTATTTTTTTTAACTTACACAAATGCTGTTTAAATTAAATAATATAATAAAACAAATATGTATTTACAAACATGGGTTATGAGTATTCGTATGTGCATTTCGTCTGTATGTTGAGAGAGGAAAAATACGTCGTTTCAGTATTATAAATTATAATTTACGGTAAATGTCTTAGAAGAACTGTTTTCATACACAATATAAATTATCGCATGTTTCCCGCCGGACTTATCAATTAACCGACTGTTCGGTCGTTCTTGTTCTATATATATAACCCGTGGGTTATTAGATCTGTCGCCTTCCCTGCCACCCGATCTAACGAGTCTATTGGTCCCCGGATAATATCGGTAGCTGCTTCGATATCCCTGAGAGGATTTAATTCTCATTGAGTCTGAACAAGAGGTGGTCGCTATGGTCAGGGTCGTGGGGCTCGACGATAAACACATTTTACCGATCTTTACATTGCCACCATGTCATTCAGCGCGATGCAGTGTACCTGTATTATACACTCACAGCCAGCAATAATAATAAAATAATCTACCTGCCTGGAGTAACGACAACAGTAATTCCGGAAAATCATCGCACTGACGTTGGTGCAGACGGCAGGTTTAGATCGTCCGTATTATTCCCCAGATCGCACGCATACTTTTTCACTATATAACATTATATATACACATATACACAAACATAAGTAAATATATATACATATAAATTACCATCTCCGACTTCGTCAATACAATAGGAATCCGGTAATTACATACCGAAACGCCGCTACACGTAAACGCGATCTTCTAGTCGTAAGGCACATAGGATAATTGTTATACTTATTTGCGCCAGAATGTCACTGTATAACGGCGATTTACGATATTATTATATCGGTTATTTGTGCAAGTCACTTATGGTAGTAGTACGTGTGTACGCTTCTGTGTACCTTGTACAAAATAATATACATAATGTATATACATATATAAACGATGAAAATCGAAAACGAGGAGCTTGAAAAAAAGGCTTAAAAGCAATAATTCGTTTTTACTATATATCATAATTATCTCTACTCTATAGCATTATACTATAGCAGTATATAATATGCGCTGAACGCACGAATTAGAGAGCAATATGATAATCACGCGTCAAGTATCTACGTGATACGAGTTTAGAATGAAAAAAAAAATAAAAAATAACGAATTCGAGTAGATTATTATAATTATAATATGTCCAATGAACGGTGAAAAACGTATAAATATGTATTATCATAGGCTACAAACAGCGATTTTAACGCAACTAATAACAAGTTGTACGGAAGCAATGTTTCAACGTATGCATTTTTATAAGAGCCAAGTGGATATTTTTATATAATATATATTTTATACATTTTTATAAATTTAAATTAAATAATTATGTGGTAACCGATAAAAATAATTGTTCAAGATAATATGTTACATTTATTTGTTAGTTCAATATTAACGTCATGAAAAACTTTAAAAAATATAGGTCTAATTATTTTTAAAATTTTGTCGTATTAGTGTAGTAAAAATAAATATTAGGTATAATTATTAAAAAAAAAAAGAACCGGATGGGCCTCGCTCTGCTATACAGTTGGGGGTGGAGTGCACCTCGTTTATAGCATAGGTCATTATTACAATGGATTTGTTAAATTTGAATGCAATGATAGATATCAATGTATACGAATAACGATTCTGAACAGAGTTAATATGTTTGTCTAGGATATAATACATTGTTATTTATAAATATTGTAAAAAGTATATTTTATATTGAAACGATAAATATATTTTTCAATTAGGATGGGTTGGCAGTTGCCTACAGCGACATAGTTTGTCAGTCTAGAATATTATAAATTATATTATATTTTACATGTAATTTTATGTCAATATTCGCTGTTCAAACGCTTATAAAAAAAAATTGTGCTTATGGATTTTAATAATTTTTGAATGACATTAAGAACTACTTCTGTGGAATCTTCTACTAAATTTTTTTTTAGATTCTGAACGGAGTGATGGAATCTATTGGTTTTACAATGATGTGTGTTTTTTTTTTTTATTTTTTATTTTTTTTTTATTTTTGTGTCTGACGACACCTTTTTTGGCAGTAAAAATGCTTCGATTTGCTTATTTGGTACTTTGAGGGGTCAAAGTAAAAAATTTTCAATATTTTTTAAATGCGACGGGAAAAACCCTAAAAAATTTTGGGAAAAACGGGAGTTTTTACGCAAAACCAGTTTTCGACAAAATTAAATTTTTTATTTTGCTATAACTCAAAAACTGATCGATGTAAATACTTAAAATTTTCACTAAATGTTTAGATTAGCGTTCTCTATACACCGTTAAATTTTCAAAGTATATTGACTTTTATTAAGCTATTTATAAACAATTGAAATTTTCAATTTTTTTAATTTTTGTTTTTTAAAATAACGATTAAATTTTTTTTGGCCGGCCAGAAAGACTTGAAAATTTAATACAAGGTTTCTTATAAGTTTTTGCTTAACTGATAAAAAAAAATCTAAAATCGTAAGTCACAATTTTTTTTTATAAGCCCTTAAAGCTCAAATTTGTATAAAATGTGTAAAAATCACGATAATTTGCAAGTTATTTTGTAGATAAAAATTCATAAAATTTTTTCTGTGTATACTTAAGGTTCAAAATTTTAACACTATGTTATCTATAAGCTCCTCTTCAAAAATCTTTAAAAAAATTTCTTCCGGACTTAGAGGAAAAAATTTTATGACTGTTTGAAATTTAAATATTTACGAAATTGCATAAAATAACGATTTATTCTCGAACGATTTTTAATATTTGTTATAATTCAAAAAGTATAAGTCGCAGATTTTTCAAATTTTTACCAGCTGTTAAGATTGGCATTTTCTTTGTGTAATATTTTTTTCAAAATATTATATTGATTTTTAAGCCACTTATAGGCATTTAAAATATTCGATTTTTTTACATTTTATTTTTATAATCGGTGATAAAAAAAATTTGGCTCGTACAAAATACTTAAAAATTTAATAGAAGATTCCACAGAAGTAGTTCTTAAAGTCATTCAAAAATTATTAAAATCCATAGGCACAATTTTTTTTTATAAGCGTTTGAACAGCGAATATTGACAAAAAATTACATTCAAAATATAATATAATGTAGAATGTTCAAGACTGACAAATGATATCGGTTTTTTTAAAATGCCCTAACTCAAAAACGAAAAACCGCAACAACTTGAAATTATCATTAAATCTTTATATTGACGTTTTCTATACATGGTTAAAATTTCAAAGTATTTTGACATATTTTGACTTATTTATTGACAATTTTTCTAAATTTTTCGTTTCAAAATAAAATATACTTATTACAATATTTATAAATAACAATGTATTATATTCTAGACTAACATATCATCTCCGTTCAGAATCGTTTTTCGTATACAATGATACCTATTATTGAATTCAAATTTAACAATTCCATTATAATGACCTATCCTATGAAGAGTCGCACTCCACCCCCAAGTGTACAGCAGAGCGAGGCCCATCCGGTTTTTTTTTAATATTAATATTAATTAGTATAAACTAATATTTTATAATATTATTAATATTATATTTCAGTGTGTAGCTTAATTATTACAGAATAAAATTTATATTTATGTATATTATAAATTTTAATTTATTACTAATTAAATACATAATTTACATTTGTTTCGTGCGATAACATTTTTTCCTAAAATAAATGGAAATTCAAATATTTTCATGAAAAATTAAAATTAAAAATTTGACAAGTTAGCTTAATATATGTACACGAATATTATTATATTTTAAACTAATATTCATGTTTATGCGAGAAGTCTATATAATTATTATAAAATCTACTTTTTTTTAATATATTTGTTTTATAAATAATGTAATACTATATAATTTATAGTCATGAGATTAGTTGATATTTTAAATCATACCTTATGTATACATTTGAAATGATTATAATTATTTTACAGAGCAAATGGAAATAAACGTTGATACTTAAATTTCTACAATAATTTAAAAACAAAAAAAATCTAAAATACCTATATGTGAAATATGTAAATACAATGAACGAAGCTGTTTTATTATGATTGATTTGCATTTGATATTGCACCAGTATCCCTTAACTGACATAGTAAAAATTATATAAATTTATAACAAACTTAATACAATTATACGTATTGATTATTTTAAATAAATATCAGTGTCAGTATTATTAAAAGCACGTTCAATATTTATATTTATGTGCTATTAGTTGTTCAAGAAAAATACTAATTTTAACAGACAGTATTTATAAAATACTAATCTACCAATATCAATGCTCTGTTGCCATAATTCATCTCTTATGGTTGATGAATAAGTAAAGTATTTGTATATCTCTTATGGTTGACGTACAAATACTTTTATGCATAGAATGCATTTTAATTCCATTTTGCATAAATAATTTTAATCCCTATGTCGTAGTTACTTATAAATTACCAATATTATACACATTATGACAGTGGCAAACATTCAATTTTTCTCAAGGAGAGGGGGGGAAGTTAATAAAAATAACCAACACAAAAACTTTCCTTTTAAAAATACCTATTTTTCATACAAAAAAACAGAAATAAATATTAATAGGTAAAATAACAAAAGTTATAATAAGTTCAAAACGTAACAATGAAACTCTGAATACATTACACGTCATCAATAATATTACAATTTTCTACTTTTTTTGTCCTGGGGGGAGAGTTGAAACCGAACCTCCCCCTCCTTGTTTGTACACCACTGCAATATGAGTTTTATGTTTTTAGTGTTTGCATAATATAATTTAATTTAAGTATTGTCTTACTATACTTAAAAATTAAAAATAATCTAAAAGCATACAAGATTAGGAAGTAGGTCGGGTTATTAAAATGGTTGTATTTAAATTTAACAGAAACGATTTGCGTCAAAGCTATACTATAATAATCTATCGTTTGTAGGGCATTTAGAAACGGACACGAAAAAACACATGCTTTGGGTAACAACATTTGAGAGATACAAAATTAATATAATTGACTAAGACTGTTATATATATTTTCAACTATCATGAAAGTAAAATATAAATTTATTTGTTAATTCAAATAAAATTGATTTAAAATTTTTTTTTTAAAGACATTTTTTTCAGTAAGCTTTTTGAAATTATTTTGAAAAATTTTGCATTGTTTATATAAATTTGTAGTATTATTGAACTATATGGCAAGAATAAGTGCATCAACGCACTTAAAAACTCCAATTCAAGATCTTTTTCTGAATTTATATCATAAAAAAACTATTACTACTACAACAATTGATTATAAAAACAACATTCAACAATGACTAAGTAGAACAAAAATAGTAATTTTCAATAATTGACCTTTTTTCTAGTCATTTTTCTAGTAACATAAAACAAATGTTTCTGAATTTTATATGTGTTATAATTTAATGTGACGAGGGATTTGGTAAAATGTTACCCCAAGGCACAAAACATCTAAAAATGCATTGCGTTGTATATAAACATATATTAAGTAAATACTCATAAAAATATATGTCAAGACATTTGAGATATTATAGATATAGTAAGAAGATGATAGAAATAAACTTATATGATATCTAAAAGTCCTAAAACATAAAATTACATTTTATCCAAATAAATACAAATAACTACTAACCACTTTTTAATTGTAGTTTTGTATTATAGATCATCTTAACGAATTAAAAGGCTTCTAGGTTTAGCTAGAGAAAACTAACCAATGGATCAAATTGTTTACGTTAACTTACTGATCGGAGGTATAAATTGCTTGTGCATGCAACGTTTTATCACCCATAATAGTTTTGACAGAAGAAAATTCTAAAAAATCTTTATGTAGAACACTGAAACTTATTCATTACATACCTCATTCCTATTCAAGCAAATTGAAGTTTTAAGACAAAAACAAGAATTATTATATTATTTATTATATTATTTAATATATTATAAATAAACTTTATTTAATACAAAATATGAAAAAAATTGTAATTGATTTTAATATATTCAGTGGTAGTACGTATATTGCGTATATTTAGTGTTTTAAGCAAAAATAATTACTCCTGAAAATAATTACCATATATTTAAGTATTAAAAAACTAACGATGGTACCACAGTATTATTTAAAAAAAAAAAAAAATCAAAGAAAAAATATTGTTACAATTTAATAACAATGTTAATGAAGGGAAGATATTACCAGTTAACCATACCCTTAAATGTTCGATGTCCAAGAGGTATCACATTTTATTAATGTTTAAAATATTGAAAAGTTAGTGACAAAAATCAATGAAAATATTGGAAATAATTGATAAGACAAAATAAATGTACAGCAATGATAAAATATAATTTTATAATATTAATCATTGGAATTGAAATCTATATTGAAATTATTGTAAGAGTGTTATTATAATGGCCATTAATAATAATAAATATCGGAATAACATAACATATAGGTACAATAAATTATGTGTATTATTCGAATATTTACTTTTGTGTGATTGAGATTAAAAATCATATTAGTTTTTATCCCGTAAAAATGAAACGATTAAGTTGTTTATTTTCCGTTTGAATAACTGTTTTGATCGTAAGTACACGCACTAGAATCCAATTACTAAAACTACAACCTGTACCTACAAATACAAAAAGATCTGGTTATAAAATAATGATTTATAAGAAATAGCTATCATGTCTTACGAGGTCTAATTAGAGCTTTTAATATAAATGTTACGGATTCGCGTGTCACATGAAATATATGTGTTTATCCAATGTAATTATACGTTTTTATAATGATAAAATAAGTAATTTTGTGTTAAATACTTGTAATTTTAATAAAATATTATTTGTATAGAATTAAAATAAGGTTAAACGTTTTATTTTGGATTTGATAAATGAATTCGGTGAATTCACGTGTATTTAGAGCTCTAGTTCTAACCCTTTGTTTGAGTGTGTGGATATGATCAAATCGCACAAGTCTTGTACACGATAAATGTTCAGCTATAACCAACAATACGGTTATAACTTTTCTTATGCACATACACATGAACATTCATAATGGAAACCCGCCTTATATTTTAACTCCTTTTTGGATAAATGCAGTTCGGCCATTACCTTTTTTCAACACAAGTGCAATTTGACCATCCCAGTGGATATATTGTAATCATACCTACAGAAACTATATAACACACAACTCCTCATGAAGGACGTATCCCAGGACACTTAAATTACAAGTATATGATACTCATAGAGATTATAGCAGACAAAACCACATAGTGCACATACAAATATTCTCCATTATTTTGGATTTTTAAAATAATTTTGATCTTACCTACTCATATATACTGTGTTACATACGTACGAGTATCAACTATGCAAACATTACATCATTATTTTGTTCGTATGTGATGTTACATTAAAATCTATGAATGTTATATGACTGTTATGAATAAAATGAAAATGTGACACTACATTTGTTTGCAATTTGTTTATAATATTTATCTTCCCACCAATTTTGAATTTTTTATAACACAGTTTTATATAATATCAATGAAAATGTAACTATGTTAGTATTTCGGTGTACCGTTATTCCATAAATATATTTTCTTAGTTATTTGTCATTATTCTTTAATGCTAAAGAAAAAAAGAAAAATGAAGAGCTTATAAAACAAATGGTTCAAAAAATTACTTATGTGAATATAATTATTAACAGCAACAAATGTTTTCGGAATGTCAATACCTCAAAATAAACGGACTTAGTACACAATAAGACACAATTGGAAATTATTTAGTTTAAGATGACACAAAATATTCCAATAATAATAATACTTAATAATATTAAGTAAATCATGGTAGGCTAATGGCCCATTTGTCAAAGCTTTTTCTTCAATAATAATTTAATAAAAAATATTACACAAAAATATAAATAAATAAATTTGTAATTGCTTTTAATTATATTCTCTAAATGTTAAAGTTAACCATCCTATAATTTTCAAATAATTCATATATTCATCAAATAATTTTTTGGATGTTTAGTAATTTAGTAAGAATTGTAAAAGACCTCTTTTTAATTTGATAAAATGATAAGTTTGACTATATGAGTAATTTATTAAAGAAAGATCGAAATGTTAGAAGTCTAAATAAATTAAATTAAATGTAAGAGATCAGTTTGTATTTGATACCCAAACTCAAATTGTAAAAACTAAAAAAACGGAACTTAAATGAAAAGTTCGATTTTTGGTGAATATTCGAAACTCGAATTCTTTGTTCAAACTTGAATGATTTTGTTTTAATGGAAATAAAACAACACTGTAATATATGATCTTTATACAAGATTGTTATATAAACTAATAATTTTGTGGATTTCAGTACTTTGGACCTATAAAAAACTAATAGTCAATTTCCAATTGATTTTGATATTAAAATACTCATGGTATTTTAACAAAGGTTTGGTACGACATCATAAATTTGATTTACGTTTAAATCGCTATGACAATAATTTGGTTTTATTGGATACCATAAATATGAGTTCAAGTTCGACACAAGACAAGTATAATTAAATTTTTGTAATTAAATTTAAATGATAATCTACTTGATGTAACGGAACTCAAAAAAAAATAAACACTATGTACATAACATACGTAATACATTTTTAACTAGGAAAATATTGTTATCATTTATAATACACGGCTTATTGTCTATTTGATTTTGCCACTGATGGTATGTGTCGTATTACAAATTTAAATAAAATAAATTTAACGCCTAACTTGAATAACTTGTGAGTATTGCACTGGCAATTTACTTCACGTACAAGACACAAAAATTATATAATTATTCATGACTTGTCGAATTGTCGATCATCAAGTTGTTGGCGTCTTGTTCACGGACGTTAGTACACGGCCAAGTGCCGAGACCAATTAAAATTATTTCGGTAAATCACAACCAGAACTGGACTTGTATGCAATTAAAAATATATATTATATATATAGTTTATTATACTATAAGAATCAACATTTTTATATTTTATTAGGAATATAATATTGTTTTAATTTTATTGGTCTAAGTTTTTATTGGAGTAGAATATTTACTGTAATTTTTACGAAATTGCGTTTCTCCAAATCGATAAGTACAGTTATTACTTAGATAATCATAATTCAGTAAATAAATATCTACATTTTAACGTATAGATTAAAAGATATTCCAGTAATAGCAAGGGTCTTAAACATAAAACGGACGAGAACCAATTGAAAATATCCTGATTTTACTTAAGGTGCATGCACCCGTGCAGTAATACACCGAACAGAGAAGACAAGTCAATGTTGATTCTCTTTACATAGCATTGTATACATTCACTTACAACAGCTTCTGATCATCATTGGATAATATAAATTACAGTACAGTGTTTGTGCACTAAATTTCAGTAGTACTTGACTATGATTCATAGAATAAAATGTAAATACAACGGGAGTATTGAGTCAAGATCGTTTACCGTGTTTCGCATTTCATGATTTTCGTAATCACCGATTGCATCGTATTCAAACGTTTCTCGTCAACGCTACCACTATTAAGGTACAAAGGAGGTCACTTCGATGTCTCGCCACTTTCAAAATGGTAATATTTTTAAAAATTTTAGATCGTGGAGTAGACCATTGTACTAACATTATAGTTAACATAGTTGTCAATTCTCACACAAAGATGATGGGAAAACCGTGCTGACAACGACGACAACCGCTGTTTAACAATATACGTATAAATTACATTTCTCATAATATACCAGCATACTCGCTCACGTACACGTATACGCACACGCACAAACACTATCTTACGCGTACGCACGCACACAAACACGTATAACACATAGAACAGTGGTAGAGGAGTTGAGGGCATCATGGGCGGCAGCAGGAAAGAAGTGCTCCCGGGAGTAGTTTTAAAATGCAAACTTGCCGGTGTGTCCCTTGAGACGTTCGACGCCTTCGGGCGTTCAGCCGGTAAACAAAAGCCATGTGCACGCGAGATAACAACAATAACGCTATAGGTATATACATATATATATATATATATGTATAACGTAGTACGTTCGTACGAATATACGAGTATGAGTGTAGGGGAGGAAGACGAGAAGAAGTCTAAACTGAAGGGTGGTGGAGGAGCAGGTACCTTTGGGAGGCGACAGTATGATGTGCACTAGCCCCCGCAACCCCCGGTTACACCTGCGCGAATCCTCGTCTCTGCTCACCAACCTTCCACCCTTACACTACGGCTACTCTTCCACCGATTCGTACACGCGTATCCCCCGTAGACTAATATGTCAGCGAGCTACCATTTTCCGAAGGTTACCTCTATACACGAACGGCACCCCGGAGGACGTTCGACGCCTTCCCCTCCCCGTTCATCCCTCCTGCGGCTTGTGTATATAATATAGGTTCACTCGGTCACATGTCTATACGTATATAAAATATTATTATCGTTTTACGAAGACGGAAAAAGTGTGTCTTGTTATCGAAAAATGAATAAAAAAAATATACCGTTTCTAGTTGCAGCCACCACGATGGCCAAAACGGAGTTGTATTTAAAACATGTCGCTGTACATAATTGCGCCTGACCTTATCGTGTGTGTGCGTGAATTCATACGTACGAAAATGTGTGTGTGTGTGTGTGTGTGTGTGAGGAGCACTCATCAATTCTCCTAGTGGTTTTGTGGGGGATGTAGAAATGGTATTACGGTGTAGGCTGGAGGGGAAGAGTGACAAGCAGCGGGTTGCGCGCGTATATGTGTGCTCTGATGGCGGGGAGGGTAAGAGGAGGTTTTTCGACGAGCGGTGGCAGCGGCAGTGGTGGAAGGAGAGGGATCGAAAGCGCGAGCGTTACTCTGGGGAAATTGCTGCGCTTCGCTAAGCCACTCTGATGGAGTTGCCGGCAATCCCAGGTGGCCGGCGGCCTCTCGGCTTATCTACCCGTCCATCCAGCTGCCCGCCCGCCAGCCCACCCGCCAACCGACGGAGCCACCCTGCGCGCCCCGCCAGCTCTGAATTCGCACCGGTCGAACTCGAGCCCACTCCGCCCGACCGCGTCCCTCGACGCCGCCGCGCCGCCGCCACTCCACGCCATCACCGTACTGACTTGACTAACCGTGCACCCACCTCGCCGCCGCCGCTGCCGCCGACCACGTCACTCTAGAGGATATCTGCCCGTCCCGCCGGAGGCTCGGCATTTTTTTTTTATCCAGATGACGCCAAGCCTTTATCATAACAACGTCGAGTGCACGCGCAAAACGAGTTGATTCCCCGACATCGACTAATTGAAAACCGCGTACACGGTACACATGCCACTGCGATGTATCATTACAGTGTACGAGTTGCAAGTGTCAAACATGCACGTTGTTATCTATTGCAACACTGCGCGGGTGCGCGGCAATCGGCTGTGCGTCGGCGGACAAGTAATATTTCAGTTTCTCCTGTTATTTTTCACCCCCCCCCCCCTCCCCGAGAATTTATTATTGGTTTAAAGCAAGGCTTTTTACGTGTGTATACTCATATACTCGTAGGGATATTGCGCATTGTTTTGTGTGTTCTTCGTTTTATGAGTATGCGAATGCGAATGCATTTAAGAGTTAAAAATGATTTTTGCAAGAAAAATTAAAAATATGCATACCATTGAGAACACAAATACGACGTCGACGTCAAGTCATTTTCCTAACGCGAAATATACAATTTTATTTATTTTCTAACCGTTTTTTGTGTACATTTCGTTTATTATAATCGTTAAATATTGGAGTACACTCGAAATTACAATTTTTTAATTTTGTATCACGAATTCGATCCATGTAATGAATACGCTATTTTTGTTTTATTTTTTATCGCTTCAACTTCATCATTTCGTTTTAATGTCATGTCACACGCCACTTTATCGTCCGTCGCTACCTATTATATTTATTTCTGTTTAAGACCCAATGTTAACCACGTCCTCCGAACTGACTGCATAATGCTCTCTGAAACACTTTCATCCGTATATGCTTCTGAACTTTCTGGTGGTATCTTTTATCTCGTACTATCATGACCTATATACAAACCTTATATTTTATAGTATTGATCTAACATAATTTTTTCCCGCGTCAAATATTTGCGATGTATAATTATTAAACTTTAAAACAGTAATTTAATTACTATATGTCTATGCTGTTTTCATTTCAAAATCTTTGAAATTTTAAAATTAATATACAGGTATGCATATTTTTTATTTTTCTTGCAAAAATTATGGACTCTTATATGCACAACATTCCTAACTCTACTCATATAATGTAAGTTTATTCGGTTATACACTACATTTTTTTTTTTTTTTTACAGTGCAATGATTAATATACAACTTTATTTTATGCAATTAGAAATATGCATATTTTACTTTATATTAATTATACTAATTATTTGTACTGTAGTATTTATTTTTATTTAATTACAAAAATATATATCTATTTAAAATATACCCAGTCAATAATTAGCTATAAACTCCTGGCTACTAAGTTCAATTCTTATAAGATATAATAAACTATCATCAACATTTAAAATAAAATATGTATATTTATGTAAACATTGTAATTTTTTACTTTGATGTACAAAAAACTAAAAAAGAAGAAAATGATCGACAAAATAAAAGTAACATAACGTTTAAATGTTAAAAAACAGTAACAATCGCGTAAATATGTTTAAAAACGTAATATATTTCACGATGAAAGGAAAAGAAGGTAGAGGGTAGAGTACAGCTTAGTTTTTGAGACTGTGGAATACAATTAATCAGGCGCCAAAAGCAGGGCACGATGCCCCCCGGGTATACCACAAGGCGCATACCTAATATTGACTTGCCCACCGCCATGCCGTTTGCCTCTGCATGCCGTAAGAGTACCCGGAAAAAGAAAAAAGCACAAGAAAAACTCTGATTAGTCGGCAAACCCCTCGAGAACCATAACCCCCTCGCATAAAAGGTAAGTTTCCCCGTCCAACGCCACCACCAGTCTCCCATTGGTTTTTTCTTCTTTTTCTTCTTATCTTTTCGCGCTGTAATTGAAACGGCATTTCTCTTCCACTTATTGTATATATATAATGTATATTATGTATATATATATATATATATACACATCATTCCAAGATAATATTACTTTAAACCTGTATATATATATATATATATATACACATATTTTTCCTACCATAATAAACGATAGAAAAATATTATAAAAATCGTTTAAATGGGATTTTAATGGATATTTTTACTTCTTTTTTTTTAAATAAACTTATCTATATACCTGCGATGAGTAAAAAACAGTAAAAGAGAAAGAAAGTTAGAAAGAAAAACAGAGACAAGGAAATAGAGAATGAGTGGGATGGAAATGCCTGGCAGGTAAAAGTAAAAAGGGAGAGGAGCGGCTGTGAGGATTGAAGGTGATAGAAAGAGATAGAGAGAACAAACCGTTCCCTTTGGCATAATGAAACACGTATGAACCGTGGAAATACCGCGTGAAAAGCGGCCAATTTAGTTGAAACGCAACCTCGTTGTCCTGGGTTTGCGGTGGGTGGCGGTCAGAAGTGGAAATTGCAAAAGGAGTTTCCCGCACCTCGTTTCTTCGTTACGGCTGGCCCCAAGGGATGTCGAAAATCCCCCTAGCACCTGCGGGAGCAACTCGAAAATCCTGGGATTTTATTCACATAGCTGCTGGGACCACACGAACGATATAAGAGAAAACGACATATGTATGTATAAACATATATGTTATACGTATGTATATGTTTATGCATTCTATATATATATATATATATATATATATATATATATAGGAATGGAAAAAAGGAAAAAATCAATGTTACTATGATTTTTATAAAAAAAATTTTTTTTCGTTTTCACTCACCTGTAGGAGATAGTGGCGGCATAAGGTCTTCATCATCAAATACGTCCTCTGCATCAGGATTTCCATCTATAAATCATTAATGAAATATTAGACTTTTTATAACATTACAAGCACAATAAGCTTAAACTACTTGACTGTGATTAAATGTCATGAAATATCAGTATAAAAAAATGTATATAATTCAAAAACAAACCCTATAGAAAATACTATAATTTATGTACTCACACAGCGTAATATATAATACATAAATACTTAACAAATACTCTTACACCATTTAAAAATATATCATAAAAGATAGTAAAGTATCATTTTTTTTCTAAACTTTTATTAGAGACTTTAGTTGTTTTATAAATTAATATTGCTATTATATAAATGCATAAATCATTATTTTCTAATGTTTGTATTACGACGAAACATCGTTAAAATATTTTATATTTTTGACACACGGTTAAAAAATAAAGTAAAGGTTTTACACAAAAATCTTATTCAATATAATATTTAATTTTAATAAGAAATAATTTAATTATAATTTTTAAATCCATAAGACTTAAACGACATAACTTCATACGCTTCATATTAATTATTTCTTATTTAATATCTCTAAGAAACATATTAAAAAATATTAAATATCAATTCATAATTTGTGTCGTTATGACACACTTGGACTTATAACAGTATGTCAAGACGCAGCGGTTGAGAAACACTGGCGTATATAATAAACTATTAAATATTACATTTTTATTTTCATGAAAATATTTACAAATCACATGATTAACATTGTTGAGAATTGTAAAATAGTAAAGCTTCGTTAAAATGTGAAAATTGAGTAACACGAATGAAATTAATAATACAGTCATAGGTATTTATTAAAAATGTAAATTTAAAAATTATCTAATGCATATCAATTAAATGTATTTAGTCATAATCAACACAATTTTAACCGTATCAAGAATTATTACCCTTTATTAACTATATAATTATTAATTATAAATAAATACACTCGTATATATTAAGATCAAACATAAAATATTTTTTTATTTTGTTTTTATAAAATATTGTGATTATCTAGTAAGTTTATTACCATTATAAGTTAAGGTTAGTTTACGTTAAGTTAAACTAAAATTTGGTTATAATATTTAACACAAATAATACTACATGAAATCATTATCAACGTGAAATTTTTTAACTATCACTTTATGTTACAGTAACATCGTCACTTTATTATGACATTTACACTACAACACTGACCTCGTTTCATTAAAACGTAACATACATAAATGCAATATTGGTACCATAAAAGTCAAGTCGATTTTTACCCGTTAAATATATGTTTATACTGCAACGTTGTATGCTTTTATATTATTATACTTGTAGATGTACTGCGCCTCTAATAATAACAACAATAATAAAATACATTTTGAAAACTATGAGATATAACGGTATTATACACATACATCACATATTTTAAAAATTACATCTGATAAAACAAAAAGTTTTTAAATGTATAGAAATGACCGAATGTGACTGCAATATTAATCAGACTTGATAAAGTTTTGCCTACAGCCCGAGTAACTTAACAATTTTTGTCAAATATATATTGTTTCTACAGTATTATAGCTTATTATCAATAATAGTACATTGTATCATAAGTACAAATTCATTAAGCTTTACACGCGATATTCTTTAATGGGCGATTTTATATTTTATTAGTTAATTTCTGTTATAATTAAAAACTAATACGCGATACCCTACTGTAATTATTAAAGCTTGACAATTTATAAGCACTATAATGCATTTTTTTATAATAAATGTACAGGATATACAAAATATTTATGTAAGATCTAATAAATTATTTTCAAACATGTATACAGATCGTAATATCGAAAAAGAGTCACTTATCATTTACTTATACATAACTATTTAACTTCGTAGTATAACTAGATACGATTTATATTCAACTTTAGAAAGAAGATTATGTATGTAAATCACTTTTCTTTTGAGCTATTATTTAGATTTAAGAATTAATACCAAACTCAATAGGCAGTTTATATATTGATAATATTACTATCTTGACTTTATACATTACTACATGTTTTAGTACATAATATGAAACTATTAATATTTAAGATGTTTAGAAATTGTCGAATGATTAAGAAGCTTCTTAAGTTGAGTGATAAGGTATTTTAATCCCTATTCAACTTATTTTAAATATGCTTCAGAGTATCGTTACTGACAAATGTGAATGGGATCGGTTGGCTTTCTGTGCAGTGTACCCTTTACAAGACTATATTATGACCTTTCATGTGTGTGGGTTTATCCATAGTTTTTAATATTTTTATTGTTGGGCGTAATATTACAATAGGTAAATCATATAGATAAATTATTTCATCATGGTAGATTTTATAATAAAATATGACGACAATACGGGTAACAAATGTATCAACAACGCGTCGGAGAGCAATAGCAAAACCGGTACCAATCCAAAAGGGAATAAATACGATGAGATTTCGATCGAAAATGCTGCGCGTGCATAAGTGCAATGCGATGTATCCCATCAAAACGATAATTTACTTGTCGAATATTTTATCATCCTAATGGCAGGTAATGCCAACGGCGAATCCGTTTTCGCGGGGAAGTATAATGCCCTTTATTACACGCCGCATGTGTATAATATATATTAGATACATATTGAACCATCCCGTATTATACGCATGGCGTGTATTATAAAAAACCGACTACGGATACCGATTCGACGAGTATCCATCATCATCGCCCGATTGAATATATTATTATTCCGTCCGACACGACGTGCAATTTCGACACGTACGCAAAACTATCGTATCGCTTTCTCCAAACGAATCGTCAACAGAACCACAACTCACAATACAATATTTGTATACCTTCTTTAATCGAGTTCACATTTTTTGAAAACGAGATCTATAATGGTAAACGTTGACAGCCTTTGGTATTGATAAAATTTTATACTCCATATACTTCATACAAATTTAAGTTTGCTTCCCTGTTCAATAGTTACAAAAATGTTAACTGTTTATAATCGTAGCGATTATTTGTTACGAAAATAATGTTATTTATATCATAATAATTAAAATATTACTAAATATACATCGATTTGAAGATAGTTATTTAAATAATATGAATTCAATAACAATAATTATACACAATTTTACATATTTGTTGAAAGTAAAATAAGTTTGCTATATAAACTACAAGTAGTTAGTCTAATCCCACAGCAAAATATAAAAAGTAATCATCTATATACAACCGATATGTCAAATACGAACCAATAAATAGTACATGATATAAAGTTGAAACATAAATCAAACTGTTTGAAGAACACAAATATTTTAAAACATCTTATACAAATAAGGCCAAAACAAATATAATTTAAATATATGTTTAAATGGTTTCCATATTAATCGGATAAAATCATTAAAAAATCAAACACAAAAAGTATTTTCCAATTTAAAAACAGCTTTGTATTTTTTAGCGTTCGACCGATTTTTAATAACTCGAATAACTAATTTGATATTTGTAAAAAAAAATCAATCAAAATAAAATCATTTTCAAATATATATCGTTGATATATTTAAACTATGTTAAAAAAATTATTCAATCTCAGAATACAGAATACAGAATAAACTACATTAAAACCATTATATCTCAACTTTCAAATTAATATATAAAATTCTTAGTAGTCATTAATATTTTAACTGTTATCAATCATGGTTAAGTACAATAAAAATCCATAAGATTTTGAAGAAAATGTATGTTATTTATTTTTAAATATTTTGACTGCTGACAATACAATATCACACGTAAACGAGTACAATAGATGTACGAAGTATGTATAATATTGCAAATCATTAATGCAAAGGTGTGTAAACGACTTACCCCTCATATTACTATAATGCATCGGAGTATGGTAAGAGTTCAACTCCATTAACCAATTCACCCTTGTACCAATGTATTTTGGTAAGAACGAAATCAAATTCTGAATTTATACTTAATAATATTTATACACAATCAGCATTTACCGTTTCGAATTACCTAAGACAATGTCGAAAACTTTTTGTTTATTTAAATGTTTACTGTTTATAAACTAGAAAGTGAAATAAATAGTATGTTAACTTTATTTAAAACATAAATTACCAAAATCTAAAATAGAATGTTTCTATTCTAATCTTTTTATTCTAATCTCTCCCGTCCGGTCTTACACTAAAAGGTTCATAATACATATGCTTGTCGGAAAACTCAAGTATTTTAGGTATATTATTATTTTAGTTGTACGGAAAATTTAAAACAGGCCCACGAGGAAACCTTTGAGGTCCCTTCGTAGATATATTTTAGAGGTCACTAGACGTTTGAGCTCAATACAATTTCTTAGAAGGGCAAGAAATAATGGTATACATCACGGACAACGTGGTCGTAGAAGTTTCCCGACACGGCGATACGTGAGCAGCGTGCGTAGCGAGTGAATTGCCTATCCATTGCCCCTTACGCAGACGTTGTAATAATAATTCACGAACGTAATTGAAAATATCCCGTCTGAAAACACACGCGCGGATAACATCGTGTTGGGTCGTGCGCGAATCTATCATTTCCATCAACATAGTTAGATATGTGCTGACAATCTGAACGGTACGCCCAGCCTACATATTCACAGTACTGTCGACTACAATAAAGCAAAAAATATAGAGATCAATCTGACTTGGTTCAGTCATTCGTAGAATGTTCAATAATTTTTCATGATTAAATTGTGCTCTTCATATATACCATCCTTTTACCCAACGTCTTTTCTATTTTTAAGGGGGGGGGGGGGGGGGTGAGAGCTTCTTTTGGTTGAGTCCAATGCTACCGTGGTACAAATTATTTCAATATCATTTCAAACCAACGACAATTTATAACTGATAATCAATGCCACAAACTGATGTAATTAAATACGCGAAAATCTTAGATTAGACGACACAGTTAATATACGAATATTTTTAAATTGTATATTAAACAATGATATTGATAGATTTAGGGAAAATTACACAAAATATTGACACAATTTTATTTACTCAATATAACTGATCGTGTAGGGTTATAATCATGTTTTTCAGAAATTTTTGGGTAAAAAAACCAGCTCAATCTTAAATGTTAAAAAAATAATGAAAAATAACATCGCAATTATTTATTACTGTTTATCATTTAAAAGAAGTAAATGACATAATTGGAGAATAATAGAACGAAAATCATTTTAAAAAAATGTATAAGATAATAACACGATAAAAAATAAATTTAATTTCTAAATAATGCCTCTTAACAAAAATGTTTATTAAATCACAATAATTATTAATTATTAATTATTAATTTTTTAACATAAAAAATAATTAAAAATTTTAAGAATTTCAGTTTATCAATATTACTTTTTACACAAATCTAAAATTAATCTAAGTATAAGTTAATATATAAGCTAAGTTAATATAAGCTGCATTGGTGTTAATATTATGATCTTGAATAAAAATGCAAAAAGAAATAATGCAAAGTAGTCATCGGAAATCAAATTTTCTTTCTTTTTTAGCGACACTGATCTTATGATACTGGGTATAACTACTTGGGTAGTTGAATTTTGATTTTAAATAAAATATACGTTATTAATGAGTTTTGCATAAGATTTTGAAACTTGTTACAATAAACGAGAACTGCAAGGTATATAAATATAACATAGTGTAGTTTATGTAATTTATAAATACACAGTATCATAAAGTAAATTTAGAATATAATTTATATATTTTACTTACATGTAGTGGTTCCATAAATACCAAATAATAAATAATTAAATACAATTAAATTAAAAGGAATTAAATGAAAACTATTAAAACTGAAATTAAAATGTACCGAAATAATCAATGATGACAATATACGTATTATATAAAAGTTTGGTAGTAAACTAAAATCATATTAAATAATAGTTTTATGATAAATAACTATATGGCCATCTTTTTTCTTTTTTTTTTTTTTTATTGAAAGTTTTTAGAATTACAATTTATTTCAACAATTACACTTAAAAGATAACAAAGTAATGTACAATTATTTAAAAAAAATTTATACCACACAATTAATTTACAATAATTGAATCTAGTTAAATGGACAGACCAGTCTCAAGGATGAAGGATAATATTCGAGTTATAATAATTTCAAAATTTGAATTAAGAATAGAAAGAAATTAATTTCTTTAATTGAATATTTTGAGATTTTAAAAAACTAAAAAGAACTAAACGATTAGAGAATAATGAAAGGCAACTAAAAATTATGTGGAAGAAATCACAAATTATTTAATCAGGATGTTAAGTACAGTAAGGAGAATCATTTAAAGAGAGCTTATAGGAATGAGAAAGAAATAAATAATGACCAACCCGTAAACGACTATATTGTATAACCGACAGTCTGGACAATTTTAGATTGTTGAACCAGGTTATTTTTAATAAGTTAGGAATAACACTTTTATATATTGACGCAAAAATAGCAGGAAGAATATTCCAATAGGAGGATCAAAGATAATTAATATGTTGACGCAAGATTGGGAGAAAGTCAGAAGAAGGGATTTTACAGGGAAAAGGCAAAGATATGGTAGAAGTGGACCTGGCCAGATTGTCAGCAATTACATTACCAAGGATACCCGAATGACTGGGCGCCCAGAAAAATTTTAATGGTCAAGTTAGCTTGGTAAAGAGAAAAAATAATATACTTTATACAAAGAATAAGAGGAAAAAGATGAGAATTGAAAGGATAAGTAATTAACGACTGCATACATGACATTGAATCAGAGATAATTAAAAAGCTATTAGGGGATAAGGAAGGTATGAATGTTTGAGTTTCAATAATAGCGAAACATTCGGCTGATAAGGAAGAAAAGGTGGGAGGAAGATTGTTGGAATAGGATATAAATAATGTAGGAATAGTAAATGAATATCCATCTGAAAGAGGGGAAACGGAACCATCCGTGTGTATGATCATTTTATTTTACACAATTTTTAAAATAATCACAGATAATGTTAATACAGTACGGCTACTATAACAAATTCATAACGTAATAATCACACAATTACAAGTATTTCATATTTGCAAATAATATATAATTTAGTGTTAAAAGTGATATACATCTTACGATGGCTACACGTATAGCAGTGCGACAGCACCCTGTATGTTATTGTATTGTGTTTAAGTGGCAATCCGTGTACCGATCGTTCGCGGGAGACGTCTCGTTCATTTCGCGCAGATAAACCGCGTTTTTATCGTCCGCGACATACGGATACTAATCAGTACGACTTTTCAGTCATCTTTAGTTTGCGCACCACCGGGACGGTGGCGAAGTTTACGGTCGAGGCGGCTTAAAGAGATACATTTCGACAGCATGTACATTTTCGATTTTTCAAATTTTCTTATATACGATATTTTGCGGATAATTTGCGTAATTTTGCGGAATAATTTCCAATTTTTGCGGACAAATAGTTTTTTAGCAAATCAAAAAAACAGTTGACATGCTAGTGAAATGGTTAAAAAAATTAAAAAATTAAATTTCATTTATTTTTTGTATACAACCATTTTGCGGATAATTTGCGTAATTTTGCGGACTAATTTTCAATTTTTACGGACAAATAGTTTCTTAGCAAATCTAATAAAACAGTTGACATGCTGGTGAAATGGTTAAAAAAATTAAAAAATTATATTTCATTTATTTTTAGTTTCTTTAGTGTATATTGTTTTTTTTTTTGATTTGCTAAAAAACTATTTGTCCTCAAAAATTGAAAATTAGTCCGCAAAATTACGTAAATTATCCGCAAAATATCGTATATAAGAAAATTTGAAAATCGAAAATGTACATGCTGTCGAAATGTACCTGGCTGAAAGCACATAACGTGTGGTCGGACCGCGTATCGAACGCGTCCGACGAGGCCTCATCCGTACGACTGGCACGCCAGCAACAGTCGTCGTGCAATTATATCCACGGTGCGCGACAGCCAACAATGTCTCGCGGCAGCATAGTGTACAAACCCGCACGAACCCTTAAAGTCTAAACGAATTTGTACAACACGACATTTATTCTTCACATCAAGATCGTCACACTACACTCCCATGTCCCAACGTTCGCCGTCACGTTATGCCGTCACTGGGTCTATACACTTCCCGAAAACCTATGTCCCAAAACAGGATCATGGTTTCAACTCACTTTCTGTAAGGGCGCTGAAATTGTTATGAACAAAAATGTAACTTTTTGAAGGCACCTATTACGTAGAAAATTAAAAGACAGTTTCTCGTAAAAACGACGATTTATAACCAGTGGCGCCAAACCTTATGTTCAGGTAGGACAGATGACCCATCTAATAATATTTCAGTGGTTGGCGTGTTGGTCTAGTTTCCAGTGGTTGGGCCAGCGAATCATAAGTTACTGTGAATTACAAACGAACACGATCGGTAATCAACTCGTTAGTACACACCAATACACCACCCAGTAGATAATTCTACGTGTCTTATTTATTTAATAATATTATTCTTGTAGTGTAAATATTATTAGGCTTTAAAGCCAGCAGTGAGTCGGTATTCAGGTCTCATTGTTTTATGAGCACATGCCCAACATGAATCATTTGGTTTCGTCATCACTGTTTGTAACTACGAAATTTTAAGAATTAAATATTATTTATAAATAATCATTATTGCTAATTCGTGTTGCATTCGTTTCCCTACACACGATTTATTCTGTTTCGCACTTCGTCCCCGCAAGCCTCATATATAGAATCTATTTATGTATTTATGTATAATATACATATTGCATTACTGCATATTTACACACACCAAATACTTAAATACAGTACGAAAAACTCCGTTCGTAAATAAATTGTAATATATTTTTAATATTTGATAGAAGAGTGATAAAATTATATAATTTTATTGGTAAAAGTAAAATAATCCTCCCCAAAATAAGAGTGGAAAATTCTGTAAATACAAACTGCATGACTCTATACATACACTCGAACGTATACAAATGTGATCGAACGCTCGCGCGCACTACGTACACACAACACGTGTTGACAAATCCGTCCCCTGGGAAGCAGGTGATGTTGCTGTTATTATTATTATTATTATTATTGTTATTATCGTAAATAAAATCACGTGAAAAATCATGTTTTGTGCATATAATACTACAGGTAATTGTATATATACAACTGCAACGTATGTATCACTCTCAACTGTAACGACTAAAATAGTTTTTGAGAGGCGGAAAAACCCCAAAAAGTCCACTGAGGATTTAAACCTACATTTAAATTAAACCAAGAAAAATGCTTATTTAAAATAGTTAATTTTTTTTTTTATATAATACATTTAAAATACAAATATTTTAGTAATATGTTATAATAATTAGAGTTGTGAATCTTAAAAATATTGTATGTACATAATACACTATTAAACGGTTTAGTAGAAGCGAATTCAGACTTTCTTCGAAGGGACTTATTTACCATCTACCATTTGCCCAAAGAATCAGACTTAAAGATTTTTAGATTTAGTTAAACACTTAATTCTTTATAATTTTTATAGGGTATTTCATTAAATTGATGCACTAAATTACAGATCCAGAATGAAGTGAGAGGGACTATTGCTTTTTAAAAAAGTAGCTTCATTGAAATAAATGTAATCATTACTTAGGCCAAGGGGGTTATATAAAAGTAAATTGTTAATATTAAAAAATTTAATTGTCAGTATAAGTTTGAAATGTCTTCATACATTTAAGTCTAGACCATTTTCAACATCTAAGTGTAATTTTTGTTCGCCAATCCACTTCGATGCATATATGAATATCAATTGAATAAAGTTATGTAAGAATCCATCAGAGCATAAATGTTTATCTATTTAACTACATTTACAGAAGTTGATTTTTTATTTTTATATATCACTTCAAAAGTTGAACAATTGTAAGATAAGATTTTTGTACTAAAAATAAAAACAAAAGTTCTACTAAACTATATTTTATTTGAATAAAAATAATCAGATACGTATACAAGAAAGAATTGTAGGTTTTCTAACCGCACCTGCAAATAATATATTATAAAATAATGTTATATATTATAAGAAATTACCAAAAGTAAAATTTGCACGCTTTGAACTAAACACATGTAGTATAGCGAGAGATTTTATGTTTTACTCCATACCCTCTCTGCTTCTTAGTTTCTCACGTTCCTCATCTAAAATTTTCAAAGCTTGAACTCCGGACTTTATATCAAAAAGAGATTACTAGAATAAAATAACTACTTTTTCTCCAAATCGTTTTAATTAAATTATATATTAATTAGTAGTTAATAATGACAGATTGTATTTTGTACAACTCGAGTCTTTTTTTTTATCTTCGTTTTAATTTATATCAATTCAAATTCCTCAAACGGATTGAAAGACGTGAATTTCTATTTCTTTGATTAAGTAATTTACTTTGTGATCGTTTGATCTTCTTTTTTCATGTATACTAGTATTTCGCGATTCATAACATTCAGCAGTAATCAATTAACGAAAACGATGTAATTTCGTTAACTCAAATCAATAAAAATGAAACGAAAATTCGGAAACTGTTTTAAATTTATGGCATAATAATAGTAATTTGTTGGAGCAAAATCGGGTTTATCGACAATATCGATTACGGTTTGCAGGTAAGAATTTCAACTATATACCTATGTTAGAAATATCGATATGCTTGTTCGATTCATGGTTACATCTACATCGATTGAGTTTTTCAATAAATATTCACGGTCTTATTTACTTAAACAATTTTTCCTTTTTTTTTTAATTTGCATCAAAATTAATTATTAGTTCTAACCAAATTGAATATATTGTTTGAGCATCCTAACTTTGTGTTGCCTAACTTTGCTCTTTCTCCCCCCGATACTCGACAAGCTGATATTTTAGCCAAAGACTCCAACATGCCTACAGCCATGTTTGTTGTTTTTGACACTGACCTTTGCGTATTGCATGTGTCGCTTCCGTTTTGTGGATTCTGGATCGTACTCCAATATAGCCGCCATATACAACCACATGGTTTTAGGCTTTAGGTTTTTTATCGATTATTATCGATACTAAGATTACTATATTAATGATGATCAATGATTATGAATTATTATATTGTATCTTTTGACGATGTGGACATCTCTACTCATAGTCACACATACATAAACTAATGTACGAGTATATGACGTCTATAATTTTTGATGCCGCTTATTATAGATTTAACGGAATATAAGTTCCAGGCCGGTACTAATATGATTAATCTTAATGGAGGTGAAGTTTATCCGTTGGGAAATCTTTAGGGAATTATACTCGTGCGTCAATCTATGACCCATACTCTACGAAAGTTGTCTTTTTGAGTTTAATGTATATACTGCACGTTTAGTCCCTCTACTCTAAATCTCCCGTCGACAAGAAAACGTTGGATACACAGCATGTTAGTCGGAGGGGTGGATAAAACGAACATTTTGAATGATATCCTATACATGTTTTTCTAAGCTTTATGTTCTGCGTACCTACCCATAATTACACGCACGCACACACAACACATACACACGTAAATATCGTACTTCAATCTGACGGGTGACATGAGAACGATACATATAGATGACACTATGCATATTATATTAGAGGAGTTATCGAAGAAATATATCATAAAAATCGCATTGAAAAATGTCAAATCTTCACCGCGCATTGCGCCGCTCTGTACACGGGGCACCTAATATGTACGTCGGGATCTTTTACACGCGTGTTCGCGGTCACGGCTTAAAGTTCAATTTCATAATTTTCACGACTGTCACACACGTGCCAAGTTCGGTGAAGGTTGAGTGCCCGATAAGACGAATGCAGCACCTGATCGGGTTCCCCTGCCTCCCCACCGATCCTTCTACATTAAAGGGCGCACGCGCTCATACAAGTACACACAAACAGAAACACTCACACACGCACGTCCAGGGCGTACATAAGAGTATACACACAAACATACATCCCCCGGGGGACAGCCGCTGCTGCCGCCGGCGAGACGCTCTAGAGACAGCTGGTCCCTCGCACAGCCGTACCAGAGAACTGCCACCGCCGCCGCCGACGACAGCCTCCACCATCCTCCACTCACCATCACTATCCACCACCGTCTTATCCACACGCACGCGTATACCCTGCCCGTACGCGCGCACACACACGCCGACGATGACGACCCCGTGACCCGCTCGACGGTGCACCCCCAAGAGACCGGCTACGACGACAACGACCCGATTCGCGTACGACTGCTATTACTGTATGACTGTGCCCGTGTATGTGTATATACGTATAATATACGTTTATGTGTACGTGTGTCAATGTGCGTGCGTCTATATGAGTCTATGTGTGTGTGTGTGTGTGTGTGTGTGTGTGTGTGTGTGTGTTTGTGTAGCTGTATAATGTTAGTAGCACTAACTATATATTACTACTACAAGAAAGTTTAACTATTACTACTACTATTCCGGCACAGAAGAGGCGCGCCCGCGTACTCACACGGACACGTCGGAACGGAAAAGTTTGCTGTCGATATGTTCTCGGTCTCGCGGTCGTGGGGGAGTCTTTGCCTCGCCGGAGAAAAGCGACCGTACCACTGCTCCGCGTATCGGATCGCGAAAGCGTGTGTGTGCAAAGGGTGCGGGCGTGACGGCGACGGTAGCACGGCCGAAGGCAACACGCGAGTGAGCAAACGCGTATACCGGCGGGAAAACCGAGCCGGCAACGCTGCGTCCCCAGAGACCTGACCGTGCCCGTTGAATTTCCCATTGCGTTACAATGGGAATTCATTTTGACCGATGTTACCGGCACGCCGTCGCCGCCGCCGCCTCCACTCGACGCGGGCCACGGACGGACATCCCAAAGTAATTATATGATCTCTAATCGATTTTTATACTCACTTCGTGTACTGTACGCAACGTGCACATGGAAACGACGTTTACAATACACCAACACACACACATGTATTACGAATATCATTGTAAGATTGGGGTTATTTGAGAAATAATGTAATTAAACAAGTGGCTATACTTGTCATAAAGTCCTAGTGCAAAACAATTTCCCTACACACACTGTAGCCGGCCTATGTCTTGACTTCCCGTCAACATAAATGGTAATGTTAATATTTTGTACGAAGTAATATCATATGAATCCAAGCTGTACTGCTGCTGCAGTGTTCGAAATTGTTTATAGAAGGTTAAATATAATTTAATAGTGACCTAATATATTTACACGGTCATTTACAAATTACATATTATCGTACATGCATACGTAGTGCAGGTATCCCTTGAGGGATTACTATTTTAAAGCGGTAGAGTTTACCGATAACTTTATATTACATTCACCTCTTTGAAATAATTATATCTTCGTGGTATATTCTGCATATTGCGTAGATATATTATAATAAGCGTGTTCGTAGAGCACATCGTGGTCAACGGTCACCTCAACCCCTAAGACTCTTTTAATAGCTTTCGAATTAAAGATTTAAGCCCGGAATCGTTACAAGAAAAATATCTACAGATATTCAGTTTACTTATAATATTAGTTCGAATAGATTATAGAACCATGATAATTCTTTACATTTTTCCTAAGCACTTGTTTTACGCGGTATATAGTATGAGATTTATTGAAAATCTAAACATTGTTTTTCTTTTTTAAGAAAAATAAAGTATTATTTAATCATATTTACAAATAACTGGGTTACGATGTAAATAATATTACAAACAAGTTTATAAACTATAATAAGTATCATTTATAAGTTTATAAACTATGTAGATAATTTTTAAATTTTATTTAATTTTTTAATTATTTTATTAAACTATGCGTTGAACGTCAAATTATGAACATGATAATATAATAAAATAAATAGTTTTGCTAAAATCTATAAATAATCTACACCATCTTATTAGATCTAACGTCTACCAAATATCACGCTTGTAAATCTAAAATGTACTATCACTTTTTGTTCGTAAAATGAAATTTATTTTTACAATATAGGATAGTTTAGTTTGTATACCTATCAATACTCACCTAAAATATTTTAAAGTACCATATGAAAAAAACAAAAATATACCAATGAACAAATAAATAAGTTATAGTGGTATCTCATTTGCGCTAAATATAAGATTAACAGTTGTAATAAATGCGATTTTAACACAGGTCTGAACACAGGATGTAAATATTTAACTACATATAAAGTATTATGACCAGCACTACGATGATATTCATCAAAGACTCTTTGTTTTTACGATGAATTTCGGATTTTTAATTAATAAGAAAAATAAATAGCATCAAAGATAATAAAAAAGTATGTATATGAAGATACACAATAACATTATTGGATATCGGTATCAGTTTTTAATTGGTCGAATTCATGAAAAAACTACGTATAATTTAAGCAAATAATTTTTAGTAATAATAATTTTTTTACTATTTTAAATATTTAAGAAAATACTATATAATTCTTTGGTGGTATAATTCTATTAGATACTTAGGTTAGATATTAGGATCAATTTTAGAAATGTTATGTTATAAGTTATAATATTTAAAAATTCATTATTATTTTAAATTACCAGTTTAAATTCATAATATTAATATCGATTTACAAATCAAATTACAAACGATAAGATTGAGCAAGTGACAGTAAATTTTCTTAAATTATTAAAAGATTTTTAAGGTTTTGTCCGTCTTATTAGTTTAAAGCTTATAATACATAACCTGATTAACACGATAAATGTTTTGGATTCAAATGTTGACTAAAATTAATCAACTTGCTTCCTTAGCACTATTTAAAGTAGAAAAAATATTCAAATGTTTTCTAAATAATAGCACTTATTCAAGTTCTTATTATATAAAAACAAAAGTTGTATATAGTATTGGTTTGTTTTAATTAAAGAACAATTTATTTTATTCAAAGCGATTTCTTAATGGCTTAAGATTTTCTTGTATTCCCATTACTAAAAAAAGAACAACATGAATCTTATAAATCACTTATTTTTTTTAAAAAAATGTATTTGTTTATTAAAGAAAAAAATGTCATTAAAAAATCTATAGCATTCTTACTTCATTCGGAATCCAGTATAACATAACATTTTCACTAAATTTCTATTAAATAAAATATTTTCAATAAAATTGATTTATATTTGCACATTTAAGGGGAATAATACTCCCAGTTTATATATTCTACATTTACAAAATAATCCATTCATAATATATCTGCGTTATATTATAGCGTAATAAATTCCAATCTATATTATGTAAAACCAACTCTGATAATAAAGAAAATGTGCAATTTTATTACTCGATAAAAATATCCCAATTATCCGGATTAGCCCAGATAGCGACGTACTTATACATTACAAGTATACATTTGTTTTCGTATTGAATAATTGTTCCGATTAAGCGGTTGTCCTTATTAACCGGTGTCTTTATTAAGCGGAATCGACTGAATTATATTTTTTATTTAATATCTTACCTATTCGTATTCGGGTGAAAAAATAATAGCAAATAGAAAAAAATTTTCAAATGTACAACTGAATATCCTATACATTATTAGCTAACTCCATGTATAAAATACAAAAATAAATAAATCGTTTCAGATAACTTCTACTTTAATTAGCCTCAATTTTCATGACGTTAGATATTTTTGCTCGAATAATAATTCAACGTTAATAATAAATGATCGTTTGATGTAAACTGCATTATTTTTATTCATTATACTGTCCTAATATTATATTGTTAACTATTGAATAATAATACTCTATATTCCATAGAATTGTATGTACTCTGCATGACTTTACAACATTTAATGAAATCCGTTCGAGATGCATTGCCAGCGCATACCATACAAAAATATGGTGATTAATCCATTTTATCGTAAGAAAAAATAATGATGGTTTACTTAGATTTACATGTTTTCGTCGATTATAACCGATTATTTATCGTCAAAATATCGCACAGATGTATAACACTAATAACACTATAATTGTCACAAATTACGTTCTCAAAAGAAAATTTAAGGCGTCAGCATGTCATTTTATACACGAAATTTCTTTTAACAAATTATTTAAGAATGAAAGTATTTATATTTTAACTATTATTTTTAAACATGTTTTTGCAATTACTAAATGGTTATGTTTAAGCGGATATAATAGTACTTATTAATAAATAACATTATTATGTACCATAATATTATTACTATAAACGCTATTTTGAGTTCTTATTTTTTTTAATATGAGAGTCGTGAGTGTTGCTAATGACCTAGATCAAAATTTAACTTCAAAACAAAAATTATGTTACAAACAGGTGTACATATCTTCTTATATTCTCACAAAAATCAATTATCCCCAAAATAAATACCCTGTGTGTGCCACTAGTAAGTACACAACAACATATAAAACCATCATGTAAATTATAAAGTTAAAAATATGTATAAATGGTATTTATACAAAGTGAGTATATGTATCTAAAAAGCTTAAACACTTTACTTCTATAAGAACACAAGTGGCATATTATAGCACACAGATACATCTTAACTGTAAGTGAAAACCGGTGGAGAGCATCTAAAATAGTTTTATAAGAGCAGTTCATAAATTTGAAATAATTAATTCATAAGAAGAGTTGCCATAGTAATACTATTCTAAACGCTAATCTAATTATGATTTTAAAATTCAAGATATTGTTCTATGTCAATGTGAAAAAATTTAAAATTAAAACGATCAAAATATTTAAAAATATAATAATAAATAAATTAATTGATTTGATCTAATTATTTTATTATTCAATATTCAAATATATTTATTAGCATATTACTATAAAATGTTTATCATGAATATAAGTTTATTTTATTATCATAATATAGAAACAAAATATGAAATATGTATCGTTAACTATCAATGTAAATACTACTAGATGTTATGTTATCAAATAAATTAAGTTCCTAGTTTAGCACGCATAAATCCGCTTTGCATATTATTCGTATTGCGTACATCATTCACAAGTAAATCGACTCTCGGAGAATACAAATTAACAATTCTGTAAAAATAACCATTAACATTTTATTCAACAATACCTTTAAATTCCTTAGACAACATAAAGGACAATAATAGTTGTGAAAAATACATATAAAATAGCACTAAGTATCAATTATTTTATTTATATATACTATATATATATTATATATATATATATATAATATATATATAATATATATATATTATATATATATAACTATACTCAGTGTGACAGCAAAAATTTTGAAGTATAAAATGTACTCAGTAAAATATATCACACCAGGTCATCAATAGTTTATTACAATATGTATATATATATAGGTATAATAATAGTTTGTATATTGCTAATAATTGTTCAGTTCAGTAAATAGGTTTCACTTATAGATCTTACAACAGTTTTTTTTCACCTAAAGTACCGAAACTTGAACTCTTCTTAAAATCTTGATCAATAAACTTACAATATGAGTAATAATAAATAAAATATTATTATACCATAGGTGCTGAGAAAACTTACCTCCTGGATTTATATTTACAACCCTAAATTTGTTTCGTTATTGTTATACCGAAGAAGCTCTTAATAATTACTTTGTTTACATAATAATTTTAATAGCTAAATAATAATTTCATCCATCAATAAGGCAATAACTAATTACCATTTTTCATTAATTAATAATTATTTTTTCAAAAGATATTTTTGTTGTTTAACGATATTGTCAACAATTTCCAAAGGTAATTTTGCAGGGATATATCATAACTTTGTCACTTATAAGTTCGTATAAGTCTAGTACTTACAAAAATTTGATACATATGAATACGCATTATTGAACTATAAACTTAGACATAAACTATGGCATCATAATAGCACAATGGCAATTATAAGATTGGTGATGGCACAATGCCCCTTCCCCCTCAGAAATCATTATACGCTCTAATTTAGCTAAATATACAGTATACAAAATTATTTTAAAAGTTAGGTAATTAAATATTTTTTTATGTACTAAAACATATTTTTAACTTCCGAAAAAAAATGTTTACATACATGGTGACAACAAATATTCGCCTGTTACCATTGTTTTACAAAAACAAATTTAAATTTAAATTTTCCTATTGATGCATTTTTTTATAGGATGTTTGAATTGGTGAGGGAATGCAAAAGATTTCTGAACTTATTTTAATTTCTCGCAAAATATTTTAGTAAACCTTTTTTAATTTCTTTTAATTTTTTGTAATGTATACGATGATATCATGTTTTCTTACAAATACATCAGTCTTAAACTAAATAATTCATATAATTAAATATATAGAATATAAAATAATTGAAATATGCAATTTCAACAAAGAAAATTTCATTTTTTAATGCTTATGAATAATTTTTCCAACTTTCCAGTATTTTTTTTTCGGCTACAAATAAAATCTTATGAAAAATGTTCTATCTAATTTTCAAGTCTTAAGTAAAAAATCTATAGCAAATAATAACATAAGGATTCAATAATAGTATCAGCAATTATTATATTTTGAATTGTGATGAAAACCAAAATTCAATTTTGCGAAAAACTGATAATGAATCAGTTTTTCGCAATAATTAAGAAAACTTATGGGGGATTTATAATATTACCCTTATTAGAGTACCAACTAGAACATTTTCCTATCAGAAATCTTTTAAGATTGTGATGATAGGAATGGTCCTTCTGGTCGAAATCGTATATACAAACACAAGAAAAGAATAATAGAAAATAACACGCAATGGTCAAGCCAATGCAATTCTCGTTCCATTCAAAATTAGTGCCGTAAAAACTTAGTGTGCAAAATATGCACTGCACACAGGCCCCAGACCTTGCACTGTATTTTTGAGCCTCAAATGCTCAAAAATGTTTAATGATAAGGAGCCCCAAGGTTTTGATTTGCACACATGCCTGGAGTGAACATGCTTTTTTCGAAGCTGTTGTGAGAAAAGAGAATTGGATCTGTTGAGTACGATCGTGTCTATTGTTTTTTCCGGGCTCGCTTCGTTTTACTTTACACTTAACCGAGAACTTCTGCTATTATTTTCGCGATTCGTGACTTCATTAGGGTGCAAACATATATATATATATATATACTGTGTCTATGTGTGAGTGCATGTTACATTGTAAGCAAGTGCCAGAGTCGCATGCTTCAGGCTAATAAATGATGCACGCTGCGACTTGTGCGTGGTGCTACTAATCTCGCGGTACAGTTCCTACGAAGGGTATTCAGTGCGTGCGTGCGCGCGTGCAGAGTGGTATTGCGGTGGCCGTACGGACGCGAATAAATAGTCTCGGTACTCACGTCTGAGCGAACGCGGTGTGGCCTGTTTCCTCCTGGACATGATGAGCACACGGATTGCGCCTTCTCCAGTCCTCGGTCCTTTGCCCAGTCCTCCTCTGCCGGCCACGTACAAGTCGCCGTTGATCACGGGACCCGCGGTCACGCGATCCTTGCACCGCGTGTCCGTCCGCGACGTCCAACCTGCAAGGCGGCGACTCGTACACTTTTCGTCCGGAAACGGTTGCTACGTTTGGTTATATACTTTCTTATTTTCCCGCACGAAAAACCCAACCGACGGCCACTAATGCACCCGCGCGGTGCCGCGCAACGCGATACCACACCGTGGGCTGCACTGCTCCTCCGTATCAATACGTAATAAACAACGAACGCCCACGAACTACTAGACAACGTGAAACCACTACGCCGCGATATAATGTCCCGGACGCGCTGCGGTTTTTCTACCACCGGACCGCCGTAACACTACCCATAACCGTATACCGTACACTGCTACTACGCGTACTACCCGCTATACGAATTCGAACGAACCGGTACCGCTGTTCAGTCACTAACCGGCCGTCGGTAACGATGAAAAAATATTTTTTGTAAACATTTGCGCCGTGAGTCTTAATTGTTGCACGTCCGACGACCGGGAAGCGAGAGAATCGCGTACAACGACGGCAGCGGCGGCGTGGACGAGTGTTCCGCACGCGATCGAGTGTTTGTCACGCGAGCCGTACGTGTACGTGAATTGTTGCGTTCCCGCGCGCGTCAACGGTCGGCGACGAGTGTAAAAGCACACGCGCGCGCGCGCGCCCACGTTTCTGCGTGCGGTGTGTGCGTTGCAGCACTTCCGGTCCGGACAACGTCGGGCCAGTGACTTCCGCCGCCGGCGAAACGTTCGTCGTAGTCGCCACCGCCGTCGCCGCCATCCGCCACTCTCGCGCGGCCACGAGCAGACGGGCCGGCGCGCGCAACCCTTGTACGCTGCGACGGTGGCGACGGCGTGTAAGGATACACATACTTGTAGTATACACATACTATATGCATTCGGTAGAAACTATATTTATAACGAATTTGACGGTTATTTTATTTTTGAGAAAATGAAATACACTTTTTTGTCGTTTAATAACTCGTTTTCACGAAATGTATGTAAATATGTCAGAAAACAAATTTATACGATAATAATAATAATAATAATATTATCAAATAATAAATAACAGTAGGTACGTCGCAGTAGTTTCGTTGTACAATTTATAACGTGCAAATCTATATACTCTTATTAAATATGCATCTGGTAGGTATTTTTTTTTTTTTAATCTATTTTTATCCAACAACTTTATAAACTATCACAATAATTATTATTTAAATAGTTTAAAATTTAATTTGATACAATTTAGGTGTGTCAAATGGTATCGAAAGCAGCTTGTTGTTCCTTAACTTTATTTAGCTACACATTTGAAAGCTCTGACTTTGAAAGCTTTTGTTAGTATACATATACTCGTAATTACAAAATAATAATATTATATTAAATCAATGAAAAACGCTTTTTAATAAATATTTCTTGGTTCCAAGAAAATAAAAATCGTTTTCTAGAGATTTTCAGCTGTATACAGACAGCACTAAAAGTCGTTTTTATTTTATTTTTATTATTATTATTTTACTATTATTTTATCGTTTATTATTTATGTACAACTGTCAATGACTTAATCCACTGTAGTGATTAATTATATTGTTTATCGAGCACGTTGTCATTGATTTTCAATTTAGATCTGTCCAAGTACAAAAAACATACTTTGGCCGTGCTTTATATTTAATATTCACTGCGAGGCACATAAAAACCGAATCTTGCAAATATAATACAATGTAATAAAAATTAATACAAAGTAGATTATATTTATTATAAATAAAAATCTTTCGTGCTATCACAGGAAGAAACAAACTATTTTAAATAAATATATAATATATATTTATTTATTTTACTTTTAATTTTTTAAACTTATTTGTATATTTAATTTAATTTGTCTCATCACGAGTTATGATTTGTAAAAACTTAACTGTGCCTATTATCTTTGATTTATATACCTACCAGTATAGTGCATAATGAAAAATATCAATGGTTCTATTTATAATTGTTTATTTTTGCACATAAACTAATAATTCATTTAGTTTCCAATTTCGTCTTAAAAGACAGATGTGCAAGTCTAAGTTCCGATACTATAATATATAAATATTATAACAAATTATACAAAAGTTAATAAAAAATCACTTTCCTACGCAAATAACAATACTTTTTTCAAATTTAACAGACAAAAACAACGTACGTACGATATTTTAATTTATTATGTTTAAATATAATATAAATAAACTTGTAAACTTATTGTAGTTAATCTTGAATATTTAGGCATTTGTCTACGAAGTGATTAAATAAATATACGTCGGAACAGTTATAAATTTGGGGTTAATTAATACAATAAAAAATTAATTTAAAAATGCCATAGCATTTCTATATAAAATATACGTATTTTTAATTAAAAAAAAAAGAACCGGATGGGCCTCGCTCTGCTGTACAGTTGGGGGTGGAGTGCACCTCGTTTATAGGATAGGTCATTATTACAATGGATTTGTTAAACTTGAATGCAATGATAGATATCATTGGATACGAATAACGATTCTGAACGGAGTTAATATGTTTGTCTAGGATATAATACATTGTTATTTATAAATATTGTAAAAAGTATATTTTATTTTGAAACGATAAATATATTTTTCAATTAGGATGGGTTGGCAGTTGCATACAGCGACAATTTGAGTAAACCGATCACCGATATTTTTTAGTTACGATAAGTTTAACTTATTATAAACCTTGTATTAAATTTTCAAGAGTTTTCGGTCTGCCAATTAAATTTTAAAGATGTTTAAAAACAAAAATTTTACAAAAATCGAAAATTTAAATTGTCTATAAATAAGTCAAAATATGTCAAAATACTTTGAAAACTTAACCATGTATAGAAAACGTTAATATAAAGATTTGGTGAAAATTTCAAGTTGTTGCGTTTTTGGTTTTTGAGTTAGAGCATTTTAACAAAATGTAATTTGTAAAAACGTGATTTTGCATAAAATTGTTATCGTTTTTTTCGATTTTTTTAAAAAGTATTGAAAATTTGGATTTTTGACTAGCCAAAGTACCATCTACATTCACTTTCCTTTCAGAAAAGTTGCTGCTTAAGCAAATCGAAGCATTTTTACTGCCAAAAAAGGTGTCGTCAGATACAAAAAAAAAAAAAAAAACACACTTCATTTTAAAACCAATAGATTCCATCACTCCGTTTAGAATCTAATAATAAATCAAAATATTAATTTTAAAATAAAATCAGTATCATAAAATGTATTAAATTATTGTATTAAGATGGGTACAAGTTTATTACATTTTTGAAGATTATGAAAAATTAATTATTGGGAATTTATGAGTAATTATGACATTTATTACCTTACACAATAAAAATAAACCATCTACCACCGTATAACTATACAGATTATTTTTCAAAAATATTAATACCAAAATGTATATCCATTTAATTAGGACTATAGACTATAAGGTACTAAGAAAAGGTTTTTTTATGCATTTATAATTTTAAAATACGTTCAATATTTATAGAAAATAAATTAACAATTCCACATAGAACTTTATATAAAAAAAAATTCATCTAATATAATTTTTAAGCTTTGAAATATATATATATACATTTCGAAAATATAATTTTTTTGATATATTGATTAAAGTATTATAAAAAATATTAATTCTAGCTTTATATATGTCTTGAGTTCTGTCGTAATATAACATTCAAATAATCACCTAAAATGTAGAAAAATTAACCTAATAACTTAAAAAATCAAAATATGCAAAATTATGTTACAAATGTTCAATTTTTGTAAAAGCGTTATCAAATGTACTTCGTATTTATTTTAAGCATATACATTTTTATCAATAGTTTAAAAAGCGAATTTTTGGTTTTTACATATATTTATTGACTTTATATAACTAAATGAAGATAATAAATGTGAACGATTTATTCATAACATAATTTGTAAAAAAAATCTTTACTTAGAGTTTACTTATTAAAACATATTTTAATTATTAGAGAATATTCAATCTTTTTTTCATATTTTAGAATATATTATTTAAAAAATATAATTTCATATATTTTCTTCGTCTCTCGAGTTGTGATTGTTTTTTATCACAAGAAAAAATGTATTTGAATTAAGAATAATAAAAATTATTCAATTCATTATCAAATCATTAGTGTTTATTATCTCTTCTGTACAAATCTATAAATTATTTTAAACACTACAATAATATTTAACAAACCTAAGAAATACAAAGTTAATGTTTAAAGATTTTATAGAGCATATTTGAATCATATTTAAATCTTTAAATATACCAATACTTATATTTACCGCTATTGCAGCTGCAGCTTTATGAATTACTCGTCATTGTCAGGTTAAATGCCGGGTATAAAAACATCATTAATAATAAGAAAGTAGGTACCTACATTTGATAATATTTATAAGTTCAATTATGGCGGTGTAATACTTTTGCAATAATAAGGACATAATATTTTCCCATAGATTTTCTATTTCAGATTTTCACTCAATATTTGAAAAAACTTATGTCTTAACTATTTTGGTACAAAAAAAAACTTACCTACATTACACTTTTATTTTTATATCATTCTTGAAATTCCTTTCGGCTCTCATCCATGGTTTAAGGACCTCATGATTTCCATGTGCATAATTATTGTCACTTTTGTACAGGACACAGCTTAATTTTCTACCATTCTTATAAATTTTCAATACACTTCAGGAGAACTTATAAAGGAATCTCTTCCCCTATGTATCCGATATCTTGAGAAAAATTTTTTATCTTCAACCATATTATTTTTAAATATAATAAAACGTATTTATATTTTTTTTTTTTTTTTAATATTCTCTCTAATAGACAACTAATTCTACTTTAATTTGTAATCAATTTATTATTAAATACCTAGCTTAATGTCTTTAATAAAAAGTAAAAATAAAAAACAAATATTTATATAAATTAAAATTATAAATATATTTTTAACAAATAATGAACTATTACTTTTTTGTTTGGAAATAATATAATGGTGACAAAAAATTTATTACTTTATAATAAATTAACTAAGATTGATTATTTATTTTAGAAAATCAAAACATCTTTATTTATAATACTTATGACAGCATTTTTTTTTATCAATCATGAACTATTCTTGATGGATTAAAGTATTTCTTCAAATTTTACATTTTTTAAACTACATATATTCATCGTCGTAAAAGCTTAAAGCTCATCTCAACTCATTGAGAACAAACTCATAACAAAACTCTCATCATTGTATTTATTAACTTTAACTAACTAAATGACCTTTCAAAGTTGACTTGTATGAAGTATAGTATAAGTATGTATTCGTATGCCAAAAATATATTTGTATAAACAATAGAATACTTATTGTACTTATACAAAATTTTATAACGAGCATTTTATATCAAGCAATTCATACACTCCTCAAAATCATGTTATCCCTTAATTTTTGTATTTTTTAAACGTTTATCATTAATTTCTTCATCATCTTTAGCACTATTATCATTGTTGTTAGTATCACAATCATTTTCATCTTTTTCTCTTTCTATTTCTATTTTGCTTATTGAGTTGTGCTCTGGTGAGTTCTTCATAGTAGTTTCAGTTGTCATCATTATCATCACCGGCCATATATTTTATATTGTGTTATTATTAATTTAAAAATTATTACATGTACAAATTATTACATTGATATAAATTATAGAACTTGCTAATGATCCGAGCATTTATATATATACTTACTTATAACGTATAGTTTTGTCCTTACAATTTACTGGTACTAACAATCGTAAAGAGCTAATTTATTTAGAAAATAGTTTCAACTAATTCAACGGAAGAAACTGCTTTAAAATGAATTAAATATTTCATTGTAAAATGTTATGCTGAAACTTGGTTTTCAACAGCTAATGCTAATTAATAATTTTTATTAATTAGTTAGTTTCTACTCTGTCTGGAAGTACTTGCGTCACACATGGCTTAGCTCAGAGATGTGCTTTCTACACTGTCGTTGATCCTTTCTATGATGCTGGCGGGAATGTCAATCAATTGACTCTAACATGTCGTCGAAATAAAATCTACGTTTTTATTTATGCCCTTTATTTATCCATTGTAGACCAAACATTAATGACGATAAAAATTTGATTTTTTTTTGAGCTATTATGATTTTTTATTTTGTAATAAATTATCATACTTAAAAATTTTCAATTGAAGGTAATTTTCAATTCTTAGAAGACCGGGACAAAAGAGGCCCTATGATGAGTTGGGGAGGGGGGGGGGACTTTTAAATACCTTGGGTCCATAACAGCTGTAATTTTTTTTTATATTCTATAATAAATTTATAATTTATTAGATAATTTAATTATGATATTAATTTAAAAAATGATGAGAAACTTATATATAATATATGTGTTAATTCAACCACAACGCATATTAAAAGAAAACAAATTTAGCATAAAAAAAAAAAATGGTAAATTTAAGTTTACTATTTTAATTATCTTAGTTTAAAAGTGGTAGAGTGGGCACGATATACAAAACAATAATACGATGATCATAATGCAATAACATTTTTTATTTCACTACATATATATATTGGGCCATTTTAACAAGTCACTGCTCGCGTGGAGTAAACATTTTCCAGAATATCAAAGAAATATGTAGAAGATATCTAGATTTTCTTGTTAATCAATTACCGTTACTGCTAGAAAATGTTTCATTAGCCACGCGGGAAAATATGTATTTTCAACAAGACGGTGCACCAGCACACAACACCATAATTGTTAAAAATTATTTAAATGAAATTTTTTCTAACCGATGGATTGGTACCCATGGAGTAATTCCATGGCCAGCAAGATCTCCAGACTTGAACCCACTGGATTTTTTTTTATGAGGGCATTTAAAAAATGTTGTATATGCAGACCCACCTATTAATCATTAAGATTTAAAAATCAAAATACGACTGGCTTGTAGCAATTTGAGAAAAGAACAAATAAACGCTGCCATATCAACGGAATTATTAAAACGTTTGGAATCATGTTTGAAACATCAAGGTGGAAATTTCGAACAATTTATCAGATAGAACTGTAGAACTTAATTGCAAATAAAAAAACCTTGATTTAAAATTCAAAATGTGTACAATTTTATAGTTTTCATTACCTTCAAATGAGAGTAAATTACGATAAAAAAAGTGTTTATTTATATCTTATCTGTGTGCAAACAGGTATTCAACAATATTGAATACTAATAACTAGTAATAAGTAACAATAAGTTGAATTTAGTTTTAAATTTCGTCAAAAACAGATTATTGATAAATTTAAATTTCAACATACTATAACTTTGGCACTTTTGAAGTTGTAAAAAAACTTTTTATAAAAAAATTGTTTTAAAAAAAAATACTCTACCCGAATATGTAAAAAAAAATATGGTGTTGCTATTTAAAAAAAGTAAGTTGTTTTGCGCATGCGCGTACCGATAGAGTCAAAAATTTTAGTTTTTAAATTAGCCTGTAATTGTGTATTTCGGTACTTACTTTCATTTCTCGAAAACCCCATTTCAATACAAGATCATCCAACTAAGATATTTAGTGATACCTCATAGCGTGAACACACTTTAAATTACTACTAAGTAGTAATTAATAAATAATAAAAATTTCAGAGTAATACAACACTATTATTTGAGAGACAATCAGGGCAAATTTCTATCAAGTGATCTCCACATATAGGCTTTATACAATTGGCGTACTTAACTCCTAATTTCTCTGAAATTTTATAATTCGCGGTTCTTACACAAATATTTGGCCTTCTATTCCATTTCGTACCGTCTTTATCAATCAAAAATTTACGCGTTGAAGATATGGGTAAATCGTCATCAGATTCATGGTACAAATATTCAGAATCTGACCCATTAGAAATATAACCAATATAATTTATTTTGAAATTGATTGTTCTGTATCCATATTTTTGTCATAAGGTTCATATGTTGATGTATTTTCATTATCATTACTCGATGTGCCTCCTAAGAAATTATTTTCTTTATTTTCTACAAACAAACACTCAATTCGTCGTCTCTCAGATACACCCATGCTTCTGTAATGAAATTACGGAAATTAAAAAAAATCAAAAATAAGAAATAAACCCTTCATTTGCGGGGAGTAAATATTCTCTAAACAGATAAATAGTTCTTTAGGCGGGTGGGTAATAATGATGGTAAGAAATAACAGTAGCAGTTATAATAGCACTAATATTCAATGTCAACAATAGCAATGATTGATAAATTATGTGCGTGAAGTTGGCCCCCCTAAATCAAGCTGGTGACTCCAAACCTTCACAGGAATTTTGCAATTAATTTGCTATAATTTGCTATGTAATTTTCAGAATTTGCATACCCACGGTTTTTTCAGAAAAACCTATTTTTGGTTCGGGGGGCCAACTTCACCACAGCCCCCCAATTTTAAGCTAGCGACTCCAAACCTTCGCAGGAATTTTGCAATTAATTTGCTATAATTTGCTATGTAATTTTCAGAATTTGCATACCCACGGTTTTTTCAGAAAAACCTATTTTTGGTTCGGGGGGCCAACTTCACCACAGCCCCCCAATTTTAAGCTAGCGACTCCAAACCTTCGCAGAAATTTTGCAATTAATTTGCTATAATTTGCTATGTAATTTTCAGAATTTGCATACCCACGGTTTTTTCAGAAAAACCTATTTTGGTTTGGGGGTCAACTTCACTACAGCCTCCCAATTTTAAGCAGATTTAATGGAAAAAATACAGAAAGAAGACTTCAAAAATTATACTTAACTTAATTATAATATTAAAAATTTTTGAAAATGGGGTTGGGGCTTAATAGGAATTATTTAAAAATTATGTGTTTGTTTTCTTCAAAACGTTTTACATTAAATCTTAATAAAAACAGGTTTTAGTCTTTCAGAATGAATTTAAAATTAATATAGTTATATATACTTAATGCGTTATACAATTATTGAGGTGTGTTCAATCACTTTTCTACTTAACATTTTAGATTTTGAGTAAAAGAGGACTGTATTTGAATTGTTTTAATTTGTGTTTGCCATTATGACCACAAAGAATACTCCGAGACTTTAAATCCTAGTAATCGTCAAATTAATCTAAAACACTTTGATCGGATGAGAAAGTATATGTAAAATTTTAATTCTACAAGTGTTTTTACTTGATACCTAAGAAATATAATAATATTTAAATTTAATTAATTAAATTATGCCCACAATGCCCATAAATTTCTTTCGTGGAGCCCTAGGGCTCTGTGGAGAACAGTTTGATACCACTGATTTAGTAAATTATAGTCAAATTATTTTGAATTTCGATTATACAGGCCGCAAAAGAAACGTTGATGTACGATAATGTGTAAAAAACAAAGTCAATCAATTATTGTTCAATCTCCATAAATAATTATTATTACAAAATGGTTTTATTTTCTTGCTTTTTCCATATTTTTCAAATATTATTATCATTGGGTCCTATTTAGGCTGGGGCTATGGCCATAGGTTTGATACACGCAATACACACAGTTATAGCAGCACTGATTCTGACATATTGTATTATAAATACGAGTATAGACATAAATAAAATGTATTATAATAAATAAATTATTGTTGCATTGAACATCCGAATAATTTAAGCAACTTACAACGGGAAATATTCTATGAATCTAAAATATTAACACTCATATTTAAATATTAAATTTTCTTCATACCTAAACATTTATTACACTAAACTACTAATGATTTTTTTAAATTCTCAATATCTATTGAAGTTATACAAGCGTAATTTAAGTATACCAAATGAAAAATGTTTTCTCGGGAAAACCGCTGGTATGCAAATTTTTAAAATTACATAGCAAATTATAGCAAATTAATTGCAAAATTTCTGCGAAGGTTTGGAGTCGCTAGCTTAAAATTGGGGGGCTGTGATAAAGTTGGCCCTCGAACCAAAAATAGGTTTTTCTGAAAAAACCGTGGGTATGCAAATTCTGAAAAGTACATAGCAAATTATAGCAAATTAAATGTAAAATTTCTGCGAAGGTTGGGAGTCGCTAGCTTAAAATTGGGGGGCTGTGGTGAAGTTGAAGTTGCCCCCCCCCCCCGAACCAAAAATAGGTTTTTCTGAAAAAACCGTGGGTATGCAAATTTTTAAAATTACATAGCAAATTATAGCAAATTAATTGCAAAATTTCTGCGAAGGTTTGGAGTCGCTAGCTTAAAATTGGGGGGGCTGTGATAAAGTTGGCCCTCGAACCAAAAATAGGTTTTTCTGAAAAAACCGTGGGTATGCAAATTCTGAAAAGTACATAGCAAATTATAGCAAATTAAATGTAAAATTTCTGCGAAGGTTGGGAGTCGCTAGCTTAAAATTGGGGGGCTGTGGTGAAGTTGAAGTTGCCCCCCCCCCCCGAACCAAAAATAGGTTTTTCTGAAAAAACCGTGGGTATGCAAATTCTGAAAATTACATAGCAAATTATAGCAAATTAATTGCTAAATTTCTGCGAAGGTTTGGAGTCGCTAGCTTAAAATTGGGGGGCTGTGGTGAAGTTGGCCCCCCGAACCAAAAATAGGTTTTTCTGAAAAAACCGTGGGTATGCAAATTCTGAAAATTACATAGCAAATTATAGCAAATTAATTGCAAAATTCCTGTGAAGGTTTGGAGTCACCAGCTTGATTTAGGGGGGCCAACTTCACGCACATTGATAAATTTTGTATTTTGGTTTTTATGTTTTCCTAGTTTCCTACACTATTTTAAAGCTGCTATTATATTAGAAGTTAGAACACATAATATACTATGAAAAATAACAGTAGTAGCTATATCGGTTAAGAATGGTAAAAAATCGTTGACCATGATATATTGTAATTTCGATACATCGCATATCCAATATCGATACCACGATATATCGACTACTATTTTACCAATATATTGATATACATCGAAAAAAAACTTCTAATCCTAAAAAAGGTTTACAGGTTTGCACTAGTGCTCTTGATACCCGGGTACCCGGGTACTATCCGGATACCCGGGTAACCGGGTTTTACGGGTATTACCCGATTTAAAAAATTTCGGGTACCCGTTATGGATTGGGTACCCGTTATGATTTGTATACTCATTACTAGAGCTGGGATTTGTATGTAAATACATATTTTTTTTAAAACATGATAAATTAATTAACTATGGTAAATGATAAATTCGTTTCACATGATTTACAATAAATTAAGAAATATTTAATACTACACATTTTTACATATTCCGTATATTTTGACAATTCCAATATGTATTTATAATTCGATAAAAGTAAAATGTATACTTATAAGAATATGAAAGTATTAATAACTAGGCTTTAGTTTATCTTATCTGTTTCTGTTCGATAACCATAGCTTAATGATCTTAGGTATGTTAAGGTATGTATATCTTAGATTATATTTTTATAGATAATTTTTATATTTTCTTAGATATTTTTTATTCGAATAATTGTGTAATTTATAATTTAATACTGATTACCTCTTAGGAGTTAAGACTTAGCTAAACCGTTTACGTATATTAAAAACCATCGGGTACCCACTACCCGAAAACATTGACTACCCACAAAATCGGGTATTACCCGGATTTCTCGGTACCCGGGTATTACCCACATCAAATCAAGAGCACTAGTTTGCACATAGGTGATAAGTTATAATTTACTTTAATAAAATGTACCTATAGCCGCAGGCCGTAACTTGTAATCGATATTTACTATAGTATTAATGACAAATAAATTGATTAAAACATATATGTTTAACAAAATATTTTATATTATAATACTAGCTGATCCCGTGCACTTCGTTGCTCGTTAAATATACCAACTCTATATGACTCTAACTTTGTTCAACTCGTTATTTAATATTCGGTGGATGATGTTCTAGATTTATCTTAAGTTTTCTCTCCGGAATAAAAATTCTGATTCACAGCAGTATATTATCAGGTAGGCAATCTACCTGCGGTAGATCGCAGACCTAGTGCTGTTTGTACGTACCTTAGTGTATGATTTAAATCTAATGAAGTATCAAAGTTATACCAAGTTTGACATAATGCGGTGGATTAATATAATCAATTAATAAATAATCCTAACCTAACCTTAACGTACTAAAATCCGTAGTATAGAATTGTATTGTTGACCATTTGCATTAGTATTACGAACTATTTCTGTCGCTCCGAACGATGTCATTTGAAAACATGAATAGAATGTTCTAATTGATTTCAGAAACACGTTAGAATCTGGATCTGTTAAAACCGTTCAACGGTTCAGGTGGTGTTTCAATTTCAGATAGTTGCATCTTTCCAGACACATCCAGACTGGCTCATTTTTGAATTTGAGAGCATAGCAGTGCGAGCATTCCTTGTCCAGAGCACAAATTACTACTTTTGAATGAGCATATTATTCAATATCAGGCTCATACTGGAATGCTAGACGCAGGAATGAATCAAATATAAATGTTCGATGTACCTGTTGGCGTAGTTGGTCATTTGCTCTGCGTGAGTCAACTACGAATCATTTGCACTATCGGATTGGCATTGTTCGTCTGTTATTTGCGCTCTTCTATTTCTCATGTTTGTAGCTGCATTTATTCTACGACAAAAATTGGCATTCTGGCGTCTTCTTGGCATTTTTAATGACACAAACAAATAGAAAATATTCAAAGTACTTATTTATGTTTTTTTTTTTTGGTTACCTTGCAACGTCAGGTAATTCATTATATTAACCACTAATAAATAAATATTATTCTCAAACCTTATAACCCCCATAGCAACCATTTATAAACAAAAAAAAAATTTCTATCGTAAATCTCAAAATTCCTGTTTGACCACCTCCCGGGGGTGGAATTAGGTCCATACATAAACCCTATAAACCCGCTCCACGACATTCTCTATCATTTAAAAAAAAAATTAAGATAATTGGCCCAACCGTTCTCAACTGATGCAATTTCGAATTTTATGTCTCCATTTTTATATATAGATATAGATTAATTAAACCATATTAATAAATTATAATAAAAATAAATGTATTTATTTATTTTAACAAAATTAAGTTTTTTTAAATATCATCTAAAATTAAAACAAAAAAATATAGAATACAATTTAAACCTATTGAATATGGAACCAAAGATCATCATCTGAGTTTAAAAGCAGTAATTTACTTAATCTTTTTCCTAATAGTATATTCCTTGATTTTGAAAGAGTTAAGCTAGCCTTTGAAAATAATCGTTCTGAAGGAACAGATGTACCCATGATTGACAAATATTTCCGCGCAAGTACATATTAATCTGGATAAACAGTTTTCATGTCTTCCCAGCATTGAATTGAATCTTCTGTTAAAGAAATTAAAGGCTGTGATAGGTAAGCATTTATATTGGTCGTTTCTGCTGAATCTGTTTTAGTTTGTTTTCTTTTATATTTCCTATTTTCTGCTAATACACAGATATATAAAATAAATAAGTTTATTCTATATATCTGTAACATATGATAATTGCGTGTTATCGACGATGATAATATTCTCAAATAATATGTAACATTGCTCATATCAGATATCAATATCTAATATGACCAATGTTACATCCAATTGCTGTATTTACCATTTAAAGTGCATGTTTTATAAAATGTTCATAACTAAATAAATAATAAGAATATTTTAATGTTTTGTGAATGTAATACAATAACCTAATACATGAGGCAATGAGATATAAAATATGATCCTACCTTTGTTTGAAACGTAAGTACACCTGAAATTATTATTATATAATATTTTTTTTTTTACACATTTTCATTCTAAAAGAGAAGCATCTAAACTTTTTCATTATTGAGCGTACTACCACGATTATTAATCAACATCCCAGCCTTTAAAAAAACACGTTCATGAGCTCCATGTTCCTTATAACCTCGATCGGAAGCAGTTTCTTAATTTATCAAGGGACGACAACTTTGGCCGAGTAGAGATCGAGGACGTCACAATTGACGGATGGCTAAACTACGTAAACTTATACCTGAAATTGCAACAGGTGTACAAAATATTATTAATTATATTATAATTAATTTTAACAACATTATAATTAAGTTTGATGTTTATTTTCTTACTCTAATATAGATTCCTTATTATTTTGCAACAACAGGTGAATCGGACCTGCTATTACTTATAAAATGGCATTTGACACCTGTAATGATGTGCACTTAGGCCATCATATCTTTTTAAAATTTAAAAATGTATAATGAAATAATTATAATAATTGATAGCTATTAAGTATTATAATTAGTTATAAGTATTAAAAGACAAAATATAACGATAAGGTATGACACACCCATACACACGTTTATGCACACATAGACAAAAAAAATAAAATACAGGAGGGCCGGTCATCGACGGCCGCCCAGGTATTATTCATTCCTTTAACGGTCATGATAAGCACTATTGTAAAAAATATTGAATGTTCATTATAATAAATTAAAATATAAGTATTGATGTGTGTCTTAAGTTTAAAATATTGTTATTAGTAGTGAATTAGAGAAAGAGTTTGTTTTCTTTTTTATTCTAAAATAATAGACGACTACCTCGTTTTATACTAATTATACAATGTACAATCTCTACAAGAAGATCACTACAAGGATTGGAGAGATAATATACTAGTTTATAATTATAGTTAAACAACTAATATAGAGACATATAATTATTCCCGGTAATCTTTTGATACTCCCCACCATAAATTCATAACACACTCTTTGCCAAAATTGGTGGTCATATTCAAGTTTTTATGTTTATTTGTCTTACTTGAACTAAACTGAATGTTTTTTAATTTTCTAATGATTGACTTCGAAAAGCTTATTTTATTATTTTATTTGTTCCTATTTGTTGGCGTTTGTTTTCATTTTTATATTTTCTAGAACATTTGTTTTTTATTCAATTTTCATCCTTCTTTTACGATATTTTTCTTTTAAATAATGTTTTTTTTTTATATTTTTAATATACTTTTCATTTTTCACCTCATCTGTTTTGGTTTTATTTTAATTTTATTCAGAGTTTTTTGTACTTTCATTATTTTATAAAAATAGTTAATGATTAATTTTTGTTTTTCATTAAAATTAATTATTTTAATATTATTATTTATTATTAATCTTTAAGTTATAATTTTCTTTTTATAATGTTACAGCTTAACTCATTTCTCTGCTAAGTTTTTGTATAGGTACGTTTTATTTTAATATATATAATATATATTAAATTAAATATACAGTATAATTTAATTTTTTATTTCATATTTCATACTGAAAATATACTTACTTTAAAGTTTTATTATTATATTTTTACTAAACTAATTTTTTTAATTTTATAAAAATGTTGCAACTTATTATTTTGTTTATTATATATAGAAATATATAATGATTAAATTATGTAACTGTATCACTTTATATTTTTATTTTATGCATTAAAAAAGATATTGTTCATTTTTTAATCGAAATTTTGATGTCATATAAATCGCATTATATTTATTAAATAGTATTATATGTATAGTATTATCTGTTTGGATAACTTTCAATTTGGAAAACTTATTCAACTTAAAATCCTAAAATGTTCCTTTTTATTATAATAATTTTCTAATACACACCTGTAAAAACACCACCTGAACCATTGAACGGTTTTAACAGATCCAGATTCTAACGTGTTTCCTGAAGTCAATTAGAACATTCAATTCATGTTTTCAAATGACATCGTTCGGAGCGACAGAAATAGTTCGTAATACTAATGCAAATGGTCAACAATACAATTCTATACTACGGATTTTAGTGCGTTAAGGTAAGGTTAGGATTATTTATTAATTGATTATATTAATCCACCGCATTATGTCAAACTTGGTATAACTTTGATACTTCATTAAATTTAAATCATACACTAAGGTACGTACAAACAGCGCTAGGTCCGCGATCTACCGCAGGTAGATTGCCTACCTGATAATATACTGCTGTAAATCAGAATTTTTATTCCGGAGAGAAAACTTAAGATAAATCTAGAACATCATCCACCGAATATTAAATAACGAATTGAACATAGAGTCATATAGAGTTGGTATATTTAACGATCAACAAAGTGCATGGGATCAGCTAATATATATATATATGTTATGTTATAATATAAAACATAAAATATAATATTATAAAATAATATAGTTTTAATTATTTTTTTCACTCCGAAGCAATGTAAAAAACAGTTCCGAAGTCGTCGTCGGTTCAAAAAGGAAAAAAAAAAAGTTTTAATTAATTTATAATACAAATGTAAAAAAATAAATATTAGATTTTTTCAATGTTAATACATTGTGTCTTTTCTTCTATACTTAAAGCGTTTGTTGAGTATTAATTCATTACTTACAATTATTATAGGTGGATACGAGTAAATCGATTATATTAAAATGTATTGCGATGAATTATTCATAAAGTTGTATATTTTTTATTATTATAATTTTGAAACAGAATCTACTCTTAGAAGTTCAATTAATTCCAAGGTACCCTATATTGATTGCATATCTAATGATGTTTGTTCAGAAATGTCAGTTCCAATAATAGTAAGTGCCCACCTCACAGGCTACAAAAAAAATACTCACAATAGATGTTTTTGTTTGTATATTCGACTGCAAACGGCATGCACAACTTAATGTTGTCCATTTTCATCTAAAAAAAAGACCAAATTTGTTTTCTTTGTCAAACATTAATTCAATCTAAACAGTAAATATTAATTTATAGAATCTTTTTACGACTGAAAAATTTCTCTTTAACAATAACTAACAATACAATTTTAAGAGCAACTAAATATTCTCCAAACTGTTATTAAGTGTTGAGATTAGATATTTTGTTAATTATTACATTTTAGGTACATATAATTTAATCGTATAACAATTAGTTTTTAAGATGTTGTTAAAAAAACATAAATTTATTATATTAATACTTTTTATCAGGAAAGTCACCATTCCCTGAATTTTTTAGTTATAAATTTTGTAACTGAATTATACTAAAATATCAAGGTAAACAATTAAAATAATGATTGATATTATACTACAGAAATATTTTATAATAGCTACGATACAATATAATGTAATGTATACCTTATACTTAAATACAAGGTTAATAAACTTTGCATCATTTAAAAATGATTGGATCTGAGTTCTACATATTACATATTATCATGATTACAGTGTAATTTAATTATAAAATAAACGTGTCGTGTATTGATTAGAAATCCTGGAATATGCTCTTAAGCACCACAATCTAATAATGAGGCTTGACTTTAGACTCCCAAGGATATTATGAAATTTAATTAATTTGTAAGGATTACTATTTCCAAACACAAAAATAGTTTAATATACATGACTGTATCGTTACTTGATTATTCAATAAAGATTTAATATCGTTAGTGAAAAACAATAAAAACAAAAAAAGAAAGTGGAAAACTAGAAAATAAACAGTCAATTCCATACTATTTAATATACGTTAAAATTTACAAATTAACACAACAATTAAACGCAACTCCCAATGTGACAACAACTATCGATAACTTTCACGGTAATGCTATTACGACAGTACTACCATCTTGTAAACAAGCCTTAACACAATAACGATTACAATATAAAAATAATTTCCAAAATATATACTTGCCTATTCTTTTTGATAATATAATACCTATATAATTTCTTTGTATGCACGCTCGAATAAAACTGCTCTAGTCTGGCTTACATCTGCTGTTGTCTTAGTTCACTCAGTAATAACTCAATCAAAATAAGTGTCTTATTCGGAATGATAGGAATATTATGCAATATTGTTCACATTGTAAGAAGTTAGTATGGAAACAAATCGAACCCGTAAATATTTCAATAGGAAAATATTAATTATCAAATAAACTACACAATAGTAGAACTGTTCGATTATTTTTTTTACCACTCGATAGTTAATTCGACATTTTAATCGATTATTTATCGCCAATAGATAGTTCCTGGATGCGTATTTACGTTCTGTACATGAATCTAGCACTCGGTGCCAAATCAACGTATAATCCGGAGCTGTAATTTCTGTTCCGTTTTATACACGAGTTTAGCACTTTAGCGGTAGTCAGCATACAATAGTGTGTAACGGTATTAAATTAAATTAACCTAGTAAGAGTTTTTGACCTGTAGCTGTGGGTACGTAATATTATGTTGTAATTTTTGTAATAAAGCTAAATTACTTGAAGTAAACAAAAAAAATGATACAACTTATGAAATTAATTCATCATCTGGAAATAATTTTTATACAGTTATAAAAAACGATAAATTAAATTTTTTTTGTGATTGTGCATTCGGTCAAGGTGGTCGATTTTGCAAGCATATATGTGCAGTACACTTATTTGGAGACACTGTTAATAATCTTCCTAACTTGACATACAATGATCGAATTGAAATAGGAACTTTGGCTGTAGGAAATAAATTTGACCATACGTTTCTACATAAAATGGATATGGACACAATGGATACGGAGATGGAGACTGAATGTGCAACGTTAAATAAAAAAGAAAATAACTTGGATAATTTAAATTTTCATAGTAGTATGCAAAAATTTAATATAGAAATTGGACTAGAAAATGATTCTAATATTAACAATGACAATGCTTTAACTGACAGTGAAATGGATATTGAATTGGAATTACTAACTAAAAATATAAATAATATAAAACAAATAGCAAAAAATAACAACAACAAATTAGTTTTAAACAAAATAAAACTATTAAACAAAAAACTTGGTGGAATTACTACAGTTTCAGAATTATCTGAAATTTCTGCTAGCGTATTACGTCGAGGCAAAGTAATAGGAATCCAACCAACATCGCGGTCAAGAAGAATAAGTCAGATAAAAACAGGTGTCAAACGAATTCAAGCAGGTCGACCATCAAATAGTGAAATGCCATCTAGGAAAAGATGTACCAAAAAAAGATGTTTAAGAGAAAATATAAAAAACAATACGGCAAATGCAAAATCACATTGACATAGGTAACAAACTCTATTTATATTTAATATAGTACATATTTTTTAATTTAATAATTGTGATAAGAAAACAACTTAATTACTAGGACTAACATTATTTTATTATTATATACTTTAATACTTAAGCTGATTTATAAAAATGTGTAACTAGTGTGTAAAAAAAATATATTAATAATATTTAATTACAAACACTAACATAATTGTATTATTATATTAATGTAATTAATTTAATTTAATTTAATTTAATTTAATACCGTTACACACTATTGTATGCTGACTACCACTAAAGTGCTAAACTCGTGTATAAAACGGAACAGAAATTACAGCTCCGGATTATACGTTGATTTGGCACCGAGTGCTAGATTCATGTACAGAACGTAAATACGCTTCCTGGATAGAAAGAATACAAAACTGCACACATTGTAATACATACTAATACATAAACATAAAAATAACTATTAAAATAATTAAAATGTATTTTATGTTAATTAATTAAAACTATATACTACATACAATATATATATAGGTTATACTGGTTATAGCCTATTAGTGTATAATAAAAAAATCAAATATGTAAAAATTGTATGTTTTTAAATAATTATGGTAAAAATTAAAAAAGAACCGGATGGGCCTCGCTCTGCTGTACAGTTGGGGGTGGAGTGCACCTCGTTTATAGGATAGGTCATAATTACAATGGATTTGTTAAATTTGAATGCAATGATAGATATCATTGTATACGAATAACGATTCTGAACGGAGTTAATATGTTTGTCTAGGATATAATACATTGTTATTTATAAATATTGTAAAAAGTATATTTTATTTTGAAACGATAAATATATTTTTCAATTAGGATGGGTTGGCAGTTGCATACAGCGACATAGTTTGTAGTCTAGAATATTATACATTATATTATATTTTACATGTAATTTTATGTCAATATTCGCTGTTCAAACGCTTATAAAAAAAAATTGTGCCTATGGATTTTAATAATTTTTGAATGACATTAAGAACTACTTCTGTGGAATCTCCTATTAAATTTTCAAGTATTTTGTAGGAGCCAAATTTTTTTATCACCGATTATAAAAATAAAATGTAAAAAAATTGAATATTTTAAATAAGAGGCTTAAAAATCAATATTATATTTTGAAAAAAATATGACATAAAGGAAATACCAATTTTAACAGATGGTAGAAATTTAAAAAATCTGCGATTTATACTTTTTGAATAATAACAAATATTTAAAATCGTTTGAGAATAAATCGCTATTTTATGCAATTTCGTAAATATTTAAATTTCAAACAGTCATAAAATTTATTCCTCTAAGTCTGGTAAATTTTTTTTTAAAGATTTTTGAAGAATAACTTATAGATAACCTAGTGTTAAAATGTTGAACCTTAAGTATGAACAGAAAAAATTTTATGAATTTTTATCTACAAAATAACTTGCAAATTTTCGCGATTTTTACACATTTTATACAAATTTGAGCATAAAGGGCTTATAAAAAAAATTTGAGTAAACCGATCACCGATATTTTTTAGTTACGATAATTTTAACTTATTATAAACCTTGTATTAAATTTTCACCGATTATAAAAATAAAATGTAAAAAAATCAAATATTTTAAATGCCTATAAGTGGCAAAAAATCAATATTATATTTTGAAAAAAATATGACATAAAGGAAATTTGAGTTGGATGATGTTTCAATTAATAATGTTAGAACAAAACAAAATATGTTTGCATACAGTTGGAAGGTAGTTAAGGAGATGGCTATAGAACAACAGCGATAACTGTTAAGTTTCCATCTTACTCAAAGACTAGATGGTGGTCTTTATAGGACCTCATAGAAGTAGTTTTATCTCAAGAACTTCCACTTGCTTAATTTTTGAGAACATACAACTAAGGAGCGTTTAAAGATTAAATTTTAAAAACAGTTATTTCAACATTAAGTCCAATTCGCAACATTTTTGATAATTTAGCAAGCGAGTCTTATGTTACGCGATCAGCCATATTATCTGTAGTTAATATGATACTGAAAAAAATATCAGAAGTTCATGAACAAGTACTTATCGAAGAAAATAGAGTTTATTTAGTTTTGAAATAAAAAATTGCTAGAAATAATGATGCCTGTATTCACTAATCGTTATGGGAATAATATTTTTTTCCCTTGGCTTAAAATAGACCGTTTAGATCCTTCGCCGCAAACATCACTTCCCTCCATCTATCTCTATCCGTGGCTAGCTCTTCGCCGTTCAAGATTCCCAGCATATCCAAGTCTTTATGGACCCTATCTACCCATCTTTGTCTTGGGCGGCCAATTATATTGTACTTTTCATTACTAGCTAACCATATTTTACATTGTCTGTATGTCATAGGTTTGTTGAAAAATATTTAAAAAGACCAAAATATCTAAATATTGGCCTCAATAATATACTATAAGATAGAAGAATAGTGGTTTTTAGCCAAAAAATATTGATGTTAGGCTTTTGATTTGCTTTTGATTAGCTTTACCTTTCATACAACTTAGCAGTCAAACTTCAGATTAGTATAAAGAAAGTCCATCCTAAATTTTTAAAAGATTTTTATAACCCAGGACTTGACCTCAGTACTATACTCCTCTGTACGCTACTGCATACCTATAACTTAGTATAACAAGTCTTATACCTTAGTAAAAACGTTCAATGTATTGTTAATATTTTTGTTTTTACAAATCAAAATCAAAAAATTACCTATTCACAAAAAATAAATAATATACATATTACAGCTGGATTTTAAATTTGAATCAAAACTAATTTATAATTAGTAACTTAAGGTTATTTGACTATAGATACTTTACAGTTACTAATTATAAAAGTAAAGTACCTATAATTAAATAATCTTAAAATTCATAGCCCTCAGACGACAGATAGTTTACATACTTATTATTAAAAATTTCTTATCTTTGCTATACCTACTTATGATATTTTTATTTTATATACCAATTGAATTTGTATATAGTAACAAACTCATTTATTTTGTAGTGATTAGGTGCAAGTTTATAAAATGTAATCAGTTAGGTAAAAATATTAAAATAATAAGTTCAATATTTATAAGTTAAATAACATAAATATTGAATTTGTTATTTTATTGTAAACTATTACTACGATTCAAAAATATGTTTAACATTCTATAATATATAAATACAATAATGTTGATGTATAATACTATAATACAGTATTTTGCTTAAAGTAAATATTTTACTTTAAACTCAAATAAAAATTTAGTATATTTTTTAGTATATTATTAGTTAGTTCAGTATATTATTTTTAATTGTGAAAATGTTTTTTTCTTTCTAAGAAGTCAATTTTATTACAAAAAATGTATATAATTAATTTACTGATTGAATATTTAAATGCACATATGTAGTATATTATTTAGTATAAAAAAAATCAGCTTATGTTTATCTCTAAGAACATGTAAAGTTCTTTAAGTCAATTTTTTTCTTACAAAATATTGATGGGATATATATTTGGTGCTGCTTGGATATGCGGTCTACCGACGGTACGTGGTCTACAAACATGTATGTAGACTGCATATCTGAGCAGCGATAAAAAAAAACATTAAAAGGTAAAATTGATCCAATTATAATTTGTTGTAATATTATGTATACCTAGGATATCGTTTTGTATTTTCCGCCTATATTTATACTAAAAGACAAAATCACTGATATACCACAGTGTGGTAGTGTAGGTATTTAATAAGTTTGTTAGTAACCGAACAGTCGTCGATCAGTAACCTAACCATATATTAGTGCATATCATTATGCAATTAAAAGAGTTCTATTCAATCTTCACCTGTAGTGAAGAAAATGCCACTGCTGTGCCAATGCATGCATTTTTAAGGGAGCATGGCTTATTAGACACTGTCAACAAAACGTTACATAGTGTACCTATGAACGTAAAATATATCATTTTTATTGCATACATTTCGTTTGGTAAAAACAAGTTTTTCGAGCGAAAATATATATAATTCTTTTTCAAAGAACTGTAAAGTTCATCAAATAAAAGTTCAACTGTAGTTTTCCGAAAGCGTAAGTAACTCGACAATATTATTACTCGATAAATCGATTCGACTGATTCAACTACAATTAAGGTTAAACATAATATTACCATCCACTACTGAACACTAGATTTAGAAATCAATACAAATATGCATCGTAACCACGTAGAACTTCAAGAGTTAATTCGCTACAAATAATGTAGCGAGTCAAAGTAGGTACGCGTCCTACGACCAATATCCGATTGATTCAATTTTATTTACATTAAATTCGTTTTAATAATAATATATTGTATCCATGTGTTAAATTAAAAAAATTTACTCAAAATTGATTTAAATCTGGTCATTGAGGACACATCGTGTTGTACACGTGTGCCGCGTTATGATTTAATTAAACCAGCCATTACTATTGCTCCTCGTGTTGTCATATTTACTTACCAAAATAAATTAGAGGTAACATCGAAGGCAGTGAGCGGTTATATTAGAGTTGAATCGTATAATACGGTATAGTATAAAACACGTATTATACGTAAGTATAAAACGTATAATATATATCACATAATTATATACGTTTTATACCATATAAAAATAAAATCACTTATTAGCAATAATACATTTATAATTTACATTAAATATAAAAAATGAAAAATAAATTATAAATAGACAAGTGTGGAACTATTAATTTATGATTAATAATTATCATTATCTTGTCGTAGACGTATTTATAGTAAATTGCTCTTGTGTCATTTATAAAATTTTAAATATTTTTGATAACGTTTAAATTTATTTTGTATCAATGTAATAATATATGTATTATATTCTCTTTTGATAGCAATTTTTTATTTTTTATTTAGTTAGATTAGAAAAAATGAGTGAAGAAAATTGCGAACATAATGATTTTTTTTTTTGTTAACTTATTTAACACATATAATTTTTAACTATAGTCGAGCTCACGAAAAGTGAGGGCTGAATACAGCGATATACAAACTAAGACCGACAATAATGAAACTTTAAGAAATAGTTTTTTTTTTATAATTCAGTACAGTAATGAAAATTATGACATAATAATCTGAGCTGGTATCAATATAATGTTAGTTACTACTGTCTACAATATAACTATTGTCTATGATCAAAATATGAACATAAATATTAAAATATTAATTCCGTTTATTTTATCATTCACATAAAATGAAAATACAATATTTTTTTAGTTATTTATTTTATTTTAATATTTAAAAAAAAAATAAAAAAAATAAATATAACCATTTCATAAAGGTTATTCTTACGAACATTTTGGCATCATTTTTTTATTTTCAATAATAAATTTTTTGTACATAGAAAAAAGTATACATATTAATCCTTCTTCAGACATTTAGTAAATGTAATCTGACTAATATAACAAAGGATAAACATTTAAAAATTTAAAATTCACATTAACAAATTGAAATTTATAATATATTTGTGGATATTTACAAGTTTCAATAGTAAACAAGAGATGATTCGTATTTTTTTTTATTGTAATTATACTTCTAATAGTTCATCTAGTGTCTTCATAATTTTAAACTTAGAACTTTGTTTAGGGTCTAGAGGAGCATTACCAGGTCTTACCAAAAGAGCTGAATTACAACCAGCCCTTATAGCTGCTTCTGCTTCAGCTAATACATCAGTCAAAAATAATATATCATGACAGTTCACATTTATTTCATTGGCAATATTTTTATAACTAGTCTCTGAACCTTTTGGTCCCATTTTGGTATCAAAATAATTTACAAAAATACCAGACACATCTCCATACATAGAGTATTGAAATAAATAATCTTGAGCTGTCGTACTTCCAGATGAGTAAGTATAAATTTTTTTACCCATATCAATTAATTTTGTTAACACCGGCAATACATCTTCATATAAGTGACCTTTAAGGAGACCACTTTCATAACCTTCTCTCCAGATATGACCTTGTAATTGTTTAAGAGCAGTATTTTTTCTATCTTTACTCATCTGCCATAGTACATTATTAATGACAGATTCTTTTTCATTGTTACCCGTACAAATCGGTACAAAACCTTCAATGTTAGAATCAAGTGCAGCTTGTGCACGTAATAGTTCTAAATCCTGTTGGAAAGTTTCACTATCCCAGTATTTGTCAACATAATTTTTCAAAGCTGCGGCAACATAAGGAAATAATGTATCTTTTACAAAGCTAATAGACGTAATAGTTCCCTCAATGTCCAGAAGAATTACAGTCTCTTTTAACGTCATTGTAGACCACAGAATATTGTAGATCTGTAACAATAAAAATAATAAAATAAAAATTAGTAAATGATTAATACTTGTAAATTATAAATTAAATTTATAAAATATTTGGTGCTGCTCGGATATGCGGTCTACCGACATTTTTCTGCGCAGATATGCGGTCTACATAATATGTAGACCGTACACCTATAATACGCAGTAAATAGTAATAGTAGTATGTAAATAAATAAATAATCAAATTAAAATAATAATCAAATATTTTAATTATTAGTATATTAGTAAAAATCATAAAATATCATGGTATGTAAATAAATAATACAATACACATGGTAACGTTTCGTTGACCGTGTCTAATAAGCCATGCTCCCTTAAAAATGCATGCATTGGCACTGCAGTGGCATTTTCTTCACTACAGGTGAAGATTGAATAGAACTCTTTTAATTGCATAATGATATGCACTAATACATGGTTAGGTTACTGATCGACGACTGTTCGGTTACTAACAAACTTATTAAATACACAACCACACTGTGGTATATTAGTGATTTTGTCTTTTAGTATAAATATAGGCGGAAAATACAAAACGATATCGTAGGTATACATAATATTACAACAAATTATAATTGGATCAATTTTACCTTTTAATGTTTTTTTTTTATCGCTGCTCAGATATGCAGTCTACATACATGTTTGTAGACCACGTACCGTCGGTAGACCGCATATCCAAGCAGCACCAAATATATATCCCATCAATATTTTGTAAGAAAAAAATTGACTTAAAGAACTTTACATGTTCTTAGAGATAAACATAAGCTGATTTTTTTTATACTAAATAATATATTACATATGTGCATTTAAATATTCAATCAGTAAATTAATTATATACATTTTTTGTAATAAAATTGACTTCTTAGAAAGAAAAAAAAATTTTCACAATTAAAAATAATATACTGAACTAACTAATAATATACTAAAAAATATACTAAATTTTTATTTGAGTTTAAAGTAAAATATTTACTTTAAGCAAAATACTGTATTATAGTATTATACATCAACATTATTTATTATAGAATGTTAAACATATTTTTGAATCGTAGTAATAGTTTACAATAAAATAACAAATTCAATATTTATGTTATTTAACTTATAAATATTGAACTTATTATTTTAATATTTTTACCTAACTGATTACATTTTATAAACTTGCACCTAATCACTACAAAATAAATGAGTTTGTTACTATTTACAAATTCAATTGGTATATAAAATAAAAATATCATAAGTATAGCAAAGATAAGACATTTTTAATAACAAGTATGTAAACAATCTGTCGTCTGAGGGCTATGAATTTTAAGATTATTTAATTATAGGTACTTTACTTTTATAATTAGTCACTGTAAAGTATCTATAGTCAAATAACCTTAAGTTACTAATTATAAATTAGTTTTGATTCAAATTTAAAATCCAGCTGTAATATGTATATTATTTATTTTTTGTGAATAGGTAATTTTTTGATTTTGATTTGTAAAAACAAAAATATTAACAATACATTGAACATTTTTACTAAGGTATAAGACTTGTTATACTAAGTTATAGGTATGCAGTAGCGTACAGAGGAGTATAGTACTGAGGTCAAGTCCTGGGTTATAAAAATCTTTTAAAAATGTAGGATGGACTCTCTTTATATTAAGCTGAAGTTTGACTGCTAAGTTGTATGAAAGGTAAAGCTAATCAAAAGCAAATCAAAAGCCTAACATCAATATTTTTAGGCTAAAAACCACTATTCTTCTATCTTCTAGTATATTATTGAGGCCAATATTTAGATATTTTGGTATTTTCCATCGGCGGAAATCGGGGGGGACTGAGGGGGCTTAGCCCCCCCAAAATCCCACCAAGCCCCCCAAACATTCTTGCAAACATAACAATTTTGTAGTTTTATTTTCTTATATTATATTCAAAATTTGTTTAGGATCATTTATGAGGGGGTGTGAGGGCATAGCCCCCCACGGCTTTGGTTTATGAGAAAAATCGTAGCCCCCCAACTTTTTCAATGGATTTCCGCTTATGGTCTTTTCAAATATTTTTCAACAAACCTATGACATACAGATAATGCAAAATATGGTTAGCTAGTAATGAAAAGTACAATATAATTCTACTTTATATTTATCTGAGTAAAAGAAGAAATCTCTGTGCATATCACAAGTACATTTTATCAATATTGATTGATATATTTTAATAGTTTTTAGAAATAAAAATTATTTATCAATGATCACCACTAAAACAATAATAATTTTCTTCATTATTGAATCTTCAAGAATCTTTGTCACAACTGCTTGTATATACATAAATTGTAGATTAATTTTTAAACTCATATTTTCACATTTTTATGAATACATGAATACATATTTAAATAGTTTTTAATACTGCAAGTTTGGAACCTAGGTCATTATATATAATACAGATAATTTATTAGAATGTTAGATTTTTTTTTGGGATATTTAAGGTAACATTTTACAATAACTTCAACAATATAGTCATAATTATAATTTATAATTTACAATGATTACAAATTTTATTTGTATTTCCAATAATCAATACATAACAGACAATACACATATCTACCAACTAATTAATTAATAAATAAGTATGTACTTACTTCAATAGATGTAGAACTCTTAAGCTCAGAACAATTTTATATATTTTTTTACAAAATTATGAAGTTGAACATATACTAATGACTTTTAGTTAGTTAAAAGGTATCTATACAAAATAATGCAAAGTTAGTAATTAGTTATAACTACTGGTCTATTCGAATAATTTTATTACTATTGGAGCCCGGTGTCTTGTTTTATCTTACACTCAATGGCCAGTAGTCTTATCATCAGGAGATAATAAACCTATAGAGAAATAATTACTTGCGACTCATCATGTAATGGTATTAATAATATACATAGAAAATTATATAATATTTAATTATTAGAATAATATATAAATATTAATATACTGAATCTATTCTGTGTAGTCTTGGACTTTAGAATTAAAAAAAATAAATCATTCTTCTTTTTAATGTTATCTAATCTTGTATGTGTAAAATGGATAATGGTGTAGGTATTTAAGATTAAAAGACTACAAAACTGATAGATTAGTATGCCATTTTCGGAAAATGAAATCTAAGTTTGATTTAATAATTTAATTTTGATTGTTTAATTTTTTTTTTTTATTATTGTTGAATAAAATTCAGTTACAAACGAGTCGAATATATATTGTTTTTTTCTAGAAAACGTTATCTTTCTCTTTAAATAAAGTTGAACATAAAGTGTTATTGGAATACATTTTTTTAATACTATATGTATATAGTCTCTTCAGATAACTATACTAAACTACGCTCATGCTAAAATTACCTAATTTGAAACTATGAAAGATGATATCTAACAGCAATGAATATGTTATAATAATGAAATGAATTAATAATGTAATAATTCTACGGAATATATTTTTCATTCTGCTTTTTTAACAATGCATTTACACTCATAATGACTAGTATCATATAAGTATGGACAATTATGCACTGGATCAATTAATTATTCAGTGTCATCTGCCATAGTAAATAACCTGCTTTTTTTTTTTTTGCTATTTCATATTTCGAATATTTTTTGATTTTATGCTGTTACTTTAAAATTAAATTAATGACATATATATCAGGGGTGTATACAAGGGGGGGGCGATAGTGGCGATCGCCCCCCTGGACATTGTTGAATGTATTTACAATAATTAATGTTATGGGTTATTAAAGTGGGTAAAAATTAGATGTTTAAGCAAGCGAAACGATCGAAAAATTTTGATCCGCCAATTTATTTATAATCTGTACACTGTCGAAAAGAACCTATGATTTGAGTTCAAATTTCGCCCCCCCCCCCTGAAAGAAGAGCTGAATACGCCCCTGATATATATATATTGCGCAATTTTTATTGTATAGAGCATTCCATTTGTATTTGCGCCAGGAAATGTAACCGTACCTAAAAGAACCGGAACCCTCTGAATATTGGGAACCGGAACCTCACCGAAACGCTAATTTAAATTAATTTTAAAACTGGAACCTCACCAGAATCTTTATTTGTATTCATTTAAAAATCGGAACGGATAATTTTTTTATTATTAATTTCTGTATTATTAAAATAGAATTGCATTATTTTTATTTATATCTGTCATGAATAGGTAATAAGTATAAAACAAATACGTAGATCTATTATTATTATTATTGGGATTAAATAATTATATATAATAATAATATAATTAAATTTTAAATTATTATGCTTTTTTTTATTTAATAATATTCAAAAATAATCATGCAAGTACTTAGAGTTTAGACGTGTCATTAAACTATTAAAGTATACAGTAGTTCTATGTAACAACTGATAATTATGTAATACTGTAAAAATATATATATATATATATATATATATATATATATATATATATATATATATATATATATATATTTATATATATAAATACTAGCTGATCCCGTGCACTTCGTTGCTCGTTAAATATACCAACTCTATATGACGCTAACTTTGTTCAACTCGTTATTTAATATTCGGTGGATGATGTTCTAGATTTATCTTAAGTTTTCTCTCCGGAATAAAAATTCTGATTCACAGCAGTATATTATCAGGTAGGCAATCTACCTGCGGTAGATCGCGGACCTAGTGCTGTTTGTACGTACCTTAGTGTATGATTTAAATCTAATGAAGTATCAAAGTTATACCAAGTTTGACATAATGCGGTGGATTAATATAATCAATTAATACATAATCCTAACCTAATCTTAACGTACTAAAATCCGTAGTATAGAATTGTATTGTTGACCATTTGCATTAGTATTATGAACTATTTCTGTTGCTCCGAACGATGTCATTTGAAAACATGAATTGAATGTTCTGATTGACTTCAGGAACACGTTAGAATCTGGATCTGTTAAAACCGTTCAATGGTTCAGGTGGTGTTTCAATTTCAGGTAGTTGCATCTTTCCAGACACATCCAGACTGGCTCATTTTTGAATTTGAGAGCATAGCAGTGCGGGCATTCCTTGTCCATAGCACAAATTACTACTTTTGAATGAGCATAATATTCAATATCGGGCTCATACTGGAATGCTAGACGCAGGAATGAATCAGATATAAATGTTCGATGTACCTGTTGGCGTAGTTGGTCATTTGCTCTCCGTGAGTCAACTACGAATACCAAACTGGAAACTAATTTTTAGTTTTTTAAGAACCGAAAAGAAACGAAATTTAAATTTTTGTGATTTGAATAACCGAAAACAAAATTTTAGTTTTTCTTTTGAAATCGAAAAGAAACTGGAACTCAAAATTTAGTTAGGTATTTTAGAATCGGCATCAAAACTGATTTTTTTTTTCTAGGAACCGAATCGGAACTGAAACCGTACAATTCATCAAGGTTTCAGTCCTTGATTTACACCCTTGCCTCCCGAGACTTAATTCGACTCTAAATGTACCTTACTGTTATATAAATTAAAAAAAAAATAACATTCAATATATTATAACGTTCAAATATATTTTGGAAAAATATTTAAAAAATAAAATTATATTTATAATTTCTATTTAAAAATAATTCTATCTATTTAATAAAAATATTTAAAATAATCAAATTAATATAACATTTTTTGTATCGTAAAAGCTATTTATACAAAAGTATATGTATTTTACAACGTAATTAATAAGGCACTTTGTATTTAAGTTATGGAGCGATACTATTTACTACACTCCAAATATATTAAAATCTATGATCATGACTAGGGCATATCTATGTAATCAGTATGCTTTTTTTTTTTTATTAAACTTGTATGTTATCCCATCAGAATCCATAGACCTTATACTCATAAGGTCTATGTCAGAATCTATTTGATATTAATAAAAATATATAACTGAGGGAATCAAAGCAATGTAGTATCTGGTTTTCAGTACTTATGAATAGTTTTCTACTAAATAAGAAAGAGAAGATTTTTCTTATGAAAATCTTTAATATATAATTTTCATCTTAAATCTATATGAAAGAGGAGAAAAGACAACCTAGTCACTTAAGAGGGCATAACAATCATAAGATCAATGATAAAACAGACGAGTACATTTAATCAGTGGTGTTTTGACACAAAAACTAGAGGGTATACGCGTATTTAAAGATTTATGACAATGACTATTGTGTATTTATTAGGATCAAAACTTATCAGATTTCACCACTCAAAAAGACACTCGCAAGTATTCAAGTGTTTTCTGGATCTCATGTTCGCAAGTATAAACTTTTATACAAAAAAAAAAAAATGTGAATTAATTTTGTCCCATATTATTTTTTGATTTATCTAAAGTATTTAATGATTATAATGTGATACCGATTGAATATAGTTAGACGATAATCGATAGTTATAAATAATAATCAATTATCAATGTTATTATTATCCTACCAATAACAAATTTTCTAAAAATAAACGTATTTCCTATGGATTTTTTATTTTTATTTATGAAGTAGATATAGCGTATACGTGCATATTGGTGGTACTTTCATAAAGTATACGCTAAATCACCAAAATGGTTCACGGGTATACGTCGTATACCCTCCAAAACACCACTACATTTAATGTATATAGGTATATAAATAAAATAATTATTTACATTATTAGTATCGCAAGATAAAACCTTTCAGTTGGAGGATTATATTTTCGTTAATAGAAGAGAAAAATATCTAAGATGTACTTAATATTAGAATTTTTTTGTAACTTATTTCAATCGTTTTTCAAGATAAACTAAAAACAAATGAAACAAATAATTATAATATTAATGACTATAAATCTATACTTAATAGTAAAAAAATAAAAACATATAAAAAATAATGTTATTCTTTACACTGAAAGGTTTTTTTACTAGTGTATCATGTTCTGTTAATATACAGTGTAACGTAACCCGTCATCACCATATTTTGTAAAGTGATTTGTATTGAAAAACGCTAACACTGATATTGATCCGTTCATCGGTTAAGGGTTATTACTTCTATTTTATTTATTGATATAAAAAAATAGGCAAGGCTAAAATAAATATAAATTATGCATTTTATAAAATAAAAGCATTAAAAATACTATGGGTCTTAAAAATAATATTTTACATAAATTATTAAAAGGTTACTCATGAATCGGAATTACCAAAGTTCATGGTTCTTCGCCGTTTAACTTGTGGCACATAAAACAGACTGCTACTTTCAACTACTTTTTCTATATGAATTGAGTTTTTACTAACATCAATATCTGTTTTTTTAGCACCATAAAAACTAGGCAATGGTTGTGAGAAATGATCCTGAATAGTTATTAACTGTACACGTCTTCCTTTTTTTATTTCTTGTTTATTATCATCAGATTTTGATAGTTTTATTACTTTTCTTGCACCTGAACGTCTAAATATGGACCCTTGTTCAACCTCTATATTTATAGATGGTATACTTATTTTAGTAGATATTTCTGTAGAATAACATTCAATAGAATCATTTAACTGAATAGATTCTGTTGAATTATTAACATTGTTAATGGTAGGTGATTTAGATTCCAATTGACTATTTCTCTGTTTGGATAAAATAGGTGATTTTATTTCATTACTTGGAGACAAACATTTTACAATTCTTGTAGAAGTATTACATTTGTTGTTAACAGATGGACTAGTACAAATTTCATGTGAAGATTTTTTTACATCATTTGGTTTTTTATTATTATTCTTCCTTCCGGTAACTGTGGTTTTTCTTCTAAATGGTACTTGTTCAACTTCAATGTTAGTAGATGGTAAACTTGTTTGGTCAGGTATACTTTTTCTAGAAGATTTATTTTTAGGAGAATGTTCAACAGAATCATTTAGCTGAATATATTCTGTTGAATTATTAACACGGTTTATGGTAGGTGATTTAGATTCCAATTGACTATTTCTCTGTTTGGATGAAATAGGTGATTTTATTTCATTACTTGGAGACAAACATTTTACAATCCTTGTAGAAGTATTAAATTTGTTGTTAACAGATGGAACAGTACAAGTTTCATGTGAAGATTTCCTTAAATCATTTAGTTTTGCATTATTAGTATCCCTTCCTAGAAATATTGTTTTTCTTCTAAATGGTACCTGTTCAACTTCAATGTTTGTAGATGGTATACTTGTTTGGTCAGGTAAACTTTTTCTAGAAGATTTATTTTTAGGAGAATGTTCAACAGAATCATTTAGCTGAATAGATTCTGTTGAATTATTAATATTATTAATGATAGATGACTTAGATTCCAATTTACTATTTCTCTGTTTGGATGAAATAGGTGATTTTATTTCATTACTTGGAGATAAACATTTTACAATTCTTGTAGAAGTATTACATTTGTTGTTAACAGATGGACTAGTACAAGTTTCATGGAAAGATTTTTTCACATTATTTAGTATTTTATTATTGTTATCCCTCCCTTTAACTGTGGTTTTTCTTCTAAATGGTACTTGTTCAACTTCAATGTTGGTAGATGGTAAACTTGTTTGGTCAGGTATACTTTTTCTAGAAGATTTATTTTTAGGAGAATGTTCAATAGAATCATTTAGTTGGATAGATCCTGTTGAATCATTAACATTGTTAATAGTAGATGACTTAGATTCCAATTGACTATTTTTCTGTTTGGATGATATAGATGATTTTATTTCATTAATCGGAGACAAAGATTTTATAACCCTTGTAGAAGTATTAAATTCCTTGTTAACAGATGGACTAGTACAAGTTTCATATGAAGATGTTCTTATATTATTCGATTTTGTATTATTATTTTCTTCTGTATATTTTTCATCAGCAATGGTTTTTCTTCTAACTGGTATTTGATCAACTTCAATATTTATAGTAGAATTACTAGTTTCAACAGATGTATGTTTAGAGGAACTTTTAACAGAATCATTTAACAAAATTAATTTTGAAAAATTACTAACATGCTTATTAATAGGGAGCTCAGAATCCAATTGATTATTCTCCAATTTTGACGAACAACATGATTCTTTTTCATTATTAATCAACAAAAGTTTATCTTTGGATTTGACATTATTGGATGATATGATAAATTGATTATCAGATAAAGGAATTAATCCAGTAGCACATGGCGATTTAATTACTTTTTTATGCATTAAAGAATTACTATCCTTTTCTTCTATTATTTCTTTTCCAACTGGTACATGTTCAACATCAATAGTCTTAGATAATTGATTACAGTTTATTGAAGTAGATGGTTTATTATTATGAAATGTATTATTCCTTATTAGTTGTTTATTGTCTATTTTTGATTTATCTTTATTTGTATGTTCATTATTACATGTTGATTTTATATCTTTATTTAAAGATTGGTTTTTTTCACTCCTGCTTAAATTTTCATTGAGCATATTTGGCACACCAATAGTGGCTGGAGCTATGACCATTTTCTTTTTCATTTTAATTGATTGTTTTAGTGAAGTAAAAAATGATTCAGTAGAAACATTTTCTTTCTCTTTTTCTGAATTCTCAAATTGATTAATTGGAGTAGCGTTATGCATACAATCATTTGAGGTTAAATCAGATTCACAAACTATTAATGTAGACTTAGGATTATTTTCTGAATCATGATGAATATAAGGAGTTATCATTTCTTTTAATACATTTTTATCATTATTTAATTTTTCATTTTTATCTTGAGTAATTTCACCAGTAGAAATTGTATTACTACTTTGAATGTCTATTGGCATTTCATTTTTAGGTACACTAACTTGATTTTGTTGAAATAATTTTTTACATAATCTTGTATAGTAAACTGTTTTTGGAATGTCATAATTAGGCTGGATTAAAATATTTGTTGAATTATCCTTATTATTTTCATTGAGTATGTTAGATTTCTCAGCAACATTGATAACATGTTCTGTATCTTTATGTTCTTTGGAAAACTGATTGTTCTGAGTTTTTTCTAATGGCAAAATATTACTATAAGAAAACATTTTTGATGTTACAGGTGCATACGTATTACTAGAATTAAAAAAAAATATATATATTTATTATTCCTAAATATAATAGTACAATATTTTAATAAAAATAAATAATTACCTTTTACGAATTTCTTCAATTATTTTATCTTTTCTTTGAATTTCATTTTTAGCAGTTTTGTATAATGATGAAATATTTTTTGATAATATTGAATTAAGTGATTTAAAGTATGAATTTTCATTTTCTAATTTTTTAATTTGTTGTTTTAATTCTTGAACAAGATTTTTAAGTTTTTTTATTGAATTTTCTAACTGTAAATATAATACAATACTATTATACTAATACTAATAATATAATAGGTAATAGGTCATATAATTTTCATAAATTACTACTTTGTTTTTACAGTTATAGTTAATTTTTAAGAATTTATAAGTGGTTAAGATTTTTCTCTCTTTAACACATACACAACTTAGGAATTAGGATGTTTCCCAGTTTCAATTGTACCGATTTAGTCCATGTCCATATGAGAACAAAATTCTTACTTTTATTCTCCATAAGCTATAAAAATGTTTTTAATTTTTAAATTCAAATTAATTTTAATATGGTCTATAAAGATATAATTATAAAAAAAAAAAAAAATTATTTTCAATTAGACTTAATGAAAATATCAAAATTCTTATCATCAGTTTGAAAATGTATTAATCTATATCATAATTATCTTCTTACTATACCTACACAATACATTTAGGCATATTTAATTTATAAACTTTAAATTTAAATATTTTAATACTGAGTTACTTTACAAAATTGTTTATTCCAGATGATCAAAAAATTGTATATATAATTGCTTATTCTATTGAAAAATATTAAATTTTATATTGAAATCTAATTGGAGAATAATGTGATTGAATCATAAAAAGTTTAATATTAAATAAAAGATTATATATAGTATATTTAAAATCTCAGAATAATGTAAAAATAAATAAATGTAGTTATGTAAATAATACTTTGAATATATTAAATCAGTCACACAATTATCTTCTTAATATTTGACGACAAAAAATCTAAAGATATTATACTTACATTGTTAATTGTGAGGTCATATTCAAAATGAGGAAGATCATCATACAATGATACAAGAGCCATTTTCCCATCAATTTTAACTTCACGAATGGAGTTAATAAGCTTATTGGTTCTTTCGTTCATTAATATGGCATTACCGAGTATTAATAAATAAATATTTTTGATTAATAACTCAAATAATCCAACGGATTTCAAAATATTTGTATGAAAAATAAACAAAAGACAAGAATGATAATACAGTCATGGATGTAGGAAAATAAAAAGTTCTTGATATCGTAATGAACATGGAATAAAAAACGACGTGAATAATAAATTCGTTTTATATTTGAAGTACGAAACGAAATTGGGTATTGCACATATTCTATGGCGGTCGCTATATAATATAAAGGATCTTATTGGATTCATGGACGTCTCAAATAATTCGTTGGTAACTTAAAATTTTAACTAGGGAAGATAATATTAATACGGATAGAATGATTTTGAAGATCGGCAACTACACATTTTCTGTCCAACTATGAACATGTGGATTTTCATTTTTGCAATTTTCGCCTGCTAAATACTTGTGCCTTGACAAATATTGTTGAATTAATTGTTAATAATTAAATAGACGTTAAAATAAATTTTCAAAATTATTTAATACCTATTTGTGATAAGTGTTGAACCGGCTTATTAAATTATTTAACTGACTTGGCAATTGAGAATTATAATATAAATCAATTTGATATGTATACTGCTTTTTGATAGAATATCAACACAAAATAAAAAATATTAATCATGAGGTATGTATTTTAAGATAATTATGATGATAATTTGTATATACCCTTTAATGTTTTTTAGGACTCCTTTGGAATTTCAGCCAAACATTTATTCGAAAAAGGATTTGGTGAAAGACGCTATTCAATTAACAATTAGAGTTAAAAGAATGAAGGAACATTTTATCTGGGGGACTATTAATGCTTTAATATTGTCCATGCTTGCTTACGACTTGTAAGTTTTAACTATTTACTTAAATTGTATGTGGTCAAAATAATTATACATTATTTTTGACAAAATTATTCATCTTTAACGAAATATACTAATTATGGGTTTAAAGAAACAATATTAGACAGTTGTTAATTAATCAAATAAAAATGTGTATTGTACTTAAAAATATTATTTATAGTTGAAAAATACTTTTTATTTATAGATTGGTCTTGCCTTATTCCTGGTATACTCCGTGGTGGCGATTTGTTGAATCAGTGTCGTCATTAGTTGTATCAGCTAGTCTTTTGTATCATTCATTATCCCTTACAAAATTATGGATGACTACTAACACCTTACATTTATCACCAGAACAATTTCAGACTATTGGATTATCAAACTGTACGAATAAAAAATTGAAATTATAATATTTAATTACATTTGTGTGTGTTGATTTTAGCTTATATAAAATTAAAATCACCAGATTCTTCATCAAGTATTGTAACACCACCTGCAACCACTAGTACTCCAATTAATTGGACATCAAATAAATGGAATAATCCGCAGTTTCGAATTTCACCTGGTAAGTTATTATTTTAATAATATATTATCAATTAATTAGCATTGATATTTTACTAATATTTGCAAATATTTATTATTTTTAGATAGTTTTGGACCAGAAAAACAAAATAAAAGTTCAACTAAGTACATAATTAATGGAAATGATGAAAAAATAGAAGATATATCTGGCTTAGAACAATATCTAAAGGATTATGAAAATAGAAATAGTTTTTCTTTTTCTGGTAATATTAATGTATTAGTATCTTTTTTTAGTCTGATCAGCCATAGAAAATTTATTGTACTAATTCTTAATGTTATGTTCTAAGTTACTACTACTATATATTGTAATATTTTGCATAATAATAGCAATGATCAAATTATTCAAGTAAAAATTTAAGTATTTAGTAATTGAATATTTCCAAATAACAGTATTATTACTCTTAACTCTTTCAAGTTTAGTTCTAATAAATATATATATATATATATAAATAATTGCTATAAATGTAGTCATATTATATGACATTATATTATTACTTAGAACGTGATTCTGAACAAAGAAGTATGTCACTGTGGGAGCGTTCAGGTGGTTCAAATGTATCTATTTCATCAATGCTACAAAATTCCATATACCAAGTTGCTTCATCACGTAAGTTTATGAAATTTAAATTATTTTGAAGCTCAATGTTATATGTTTTCTATATTTTAGCTGAACAGTCAAAATCTGAATTAAACGAAAGTACTTCAACTGTAGCCATGGCTTCTGAAGTATGGCGTAAATTTAAAGTTGATAATAATAAAGTTGAAAGATGGTCTGTTAATTTAAGAACTGTAAGTGTATTTTAATCATTTTTTATTAGTTTAAACCAATTATATTTTATTTTGAATAAATATAATAAATATTTTTAGTGGATTTCAAAAACAATTGTTTCTCGATTAGTAAAGGAAATAGAAAATGTTGATCGTGCTTTATATAACCAAGGATTTGTAGATGTTTCGATAGGCAATGTTGGTTTGGAAAGACTTAAAAAAACTGCACATACAGTTCAGGTTGCTCAAACTATACCAAGTTTACTGCACATTATTCCATATTTTGAAATATCTGCAAATCAAGAATATTTAGTACAGCGTATTAGAGGTATAACAATTATTTATTAATATTATTCATATATATTTAAAAAAATTAATAATTGCATTTTAGAATTAGCTAAAGGACCTTGTTTAACTGAATATCGATGGAATTCTGGTGGCAAATTTAAAGGGAAAGAATGGAATAATGAATTACCATCTGATGCAGTGGTAACTATTAATTTTTGAACAAATACATGCAATTCATTATAGGTAATTACTTTATAACTTATATTATACTATTTATTTTTAGTTGGTGATGCATTTATTGGCAACATACTTAGATTCCCAGTTATCTCCATTAACACGCCTGAAAGGAAAAAACCCATTTTCTATTCAACATTTTATTAAATATCCAGATAAAGTAAAATCTGTTGATAAGCAAGTTATTATTTATCAACAATCAAATATTCCACCTCACTATAGTTTAAAAATTAATAAAGAAACTCACAATTTTCCAAAGGTATGTGTTTTTATGTGGTACAATATATTTGAGCTTACAATTAAAATTATAAACATAAAAAAAATTATTTTATTTTGTAAATTAATGTTTAACATTGTTTTTACAGGGTCGTAATAATTTTTTCTACACAATTTTACTGTTCCTACATTATATAAAAACTACTGAAAATGGATTGTTGGAAAGTGTCAATCTAGGAAAATCTGGTGTAAACATGCTCTGGATTTTAGAATAAGTTCAAGTGTATTGTTAAGTTATTATTAATTTTTAATGCTTGTAATATACCTACATTTTTTAAATGTTTCATAAATGAATCAAAATTTGTCAGATCCTTTTAAATGTCTTAACCATGATAAACCTTTATCCGTATCATCTTTTGGGTTGTACTCCAAACCAATCCATTCACTATAGTTAAGTTCTTCCAGCAATTGAAAAATATAATTGTAATCTATTTCACCTGGAGTATTAGGTTCATTGCGTTTAGGAACTTGAGCCAACTGTATGTGTTTAACATGAGGTAACAAGCTCTTTATGTTATTAGTTAGGTCTCCTTTGATTTGTTGCAAATGAAATAGATCCAACTGTAGCTTCAAATTAGGACTATTAATTTTGTTCAAAACATCAACAGCTCGTTCATATGAATTTAAATAATATCCTGGAGCAGAATATTTATTGATGGGCTCGATTAAACCTATAATGCCTTTGGTCTCAAAAATCTGAGCAGCATATGACAAGTTCTTTTCATAAGCCTTGTGATTGGCTTCAGTTGGCTGCACAACGATGCCAGCCATTACGTGAATCTTGGAACAATTCAATGCAATGGCATAAGACACGGCCAGCTCAATAGAAGAATGAAAACGATCTTCCATGCCTGGGATTGCCGCAAAACCGAGTTCATTAGCTTCTCCTCGAGGAGCATTTATCAAAATTTGTAATACATTGGCGTCAGTTTTTGCTTGCACTAATTTCTCCATAGGATCGGAATACGGAAATGCGCACTCAACAGAAGAAAATCCCGACTTAGCTGCCAAACTATACCGTTCCACAAGATTACCGACTTCTTGGTACATGAACGACAAATTAGCACAAAATTTTAAATTCATGTTGAATATTTGTCGAATAAGGATAACGAGAAAAACACTTCCGTGACAATAACAGTTCTGCGGACATCAAATCACAAAACTATCAATGAATCAAAGATAATTTGCACCTATGACCGTCGTCTGCAGTATTCAAAAATTGGGAAGGCCTAAAACGAAACTTCAAAACCAATAGTATTCATGATAGTTATCTGTATTTACACGTCCTAAAGTCGTGATTATTGCTGGATTGCTCGATGACCGTTCTTATCACTGAATAATGTTATCTAGGAGTGGTGTTGAAGAATCATTCCAAAGACAATGGTGTACTGGCGTACGCACTACCTCTTTGTATTTGATCTCCCCTCTTTTTCTCCGCCCTCAAAATATCTCGGGGAAACAAAACATACCATAGGTAATATAATCTATATATATATGTGTAAACTTTTGTCCAGACAGCACTACTTCATCTGTACTTAGCTGTCCGTCCGTCTGAATGATTCGTTTGATTCGATCGTGAACTCGAGTTACTTAAATACGTCCGGTACACGTTATACTTTTCCATTATTTGATCATTTTACCTCGAGACATGAGTCGTATTACTTTTCTGTCTACAAGTATCTGCCATTAATATTCGTTGTATCGCAAGTGCGAATTAATTGATGTCCATTAGTTGTTAACCCTTGCTCCGTTCTCTTTTCACTATGAGCTGTGTGAAAACGACGCTTTGCGTCGCAGCACTGACTATGTTAATTTCTTTGGTTCAGAGTAAGTTTTCAGTTGATCTGTGTCTTTTTTCATCTTTGTAATTTTAATAATTAATGAATATAACTTTTGTATTTTTCAGGTGAAAACTGTTGGGTGAAAAAGGTTTCTAACGGTATAATAAACAGGGAAAAAACATGGACTTGTCCTTCGGAAAACAAAACACAAGAATCAACGTTTTGTTGTTATGATTTGGATGAAAATGTAGAATGCTGCAATGGTTTTGAGCTTATAAACAATATGTAAATAATTACTTATTTATTTATATATAACTTGTTTGTTTTATGTACTCGTGTATTAACTTCTCATTATTTTAATAGAATTCAAAGGCATATGCCAAGTCTGTTGATACTTCTGATTGTTGTCGTTACCCTCATATTGGTGTGCTGTATTATTTGTATTTGCATTCCATGTTATTGCATGATGAGACGTCGCCCATCTTATAGTATGTATTACAAATGTGTCTATCGTTAAATATTCTACATCTATATTTAATTTCTGTATAGAATATTCTAATAAATTTACCATAGAGTGAAATTAAAATTAAAAGTAATATCTGTTTACATTTTGGAAAAAGCATTTTTATTTAATTAATTGTTGGTTCTTGAGATACATATTCATAAAACTAAAATTTTTAAATATTTTTAGTTTTCAAAATATTACTTTTCAAAGATGACCTATCTTGTTTTTTAATTATTAGTTAATCTATTATTCTTAAAATTATTGATTATGATTTCTCTATTCATTTTTTTTTTATAAGTATTCTATACCATCTAGTGTCTGATTATAAATTAATTTTATATTGTCTTTGCCAAATGGATGGAAATGTAATGTTTTATATTTTTTCTTAAAATATCTACAGAATTAATAAAATTAAATTCACTGAGTTGAAATATTAAATTATGATGTTATATTTTTATTATAACATGTATTATGACATTATGTATGGTATATTTGTTTTTATCATATATGAATTATATGTTAAGGTTGCTGTAGATATATTTTTTTCAATTTATTTCATTATTTTTCCCCATCAATGTTGGACTTTATAATAAATTCATTATTATTCTGCAGTGGTGCCAAAGTTCTAAAAATATAGTCTGGTGAAAAGTATTTAAAAAAAAAAAAACCACAAAATTAAAATATTGGCCCCTATGGCATACCGGGAGGGAAAAATAATTATCAGGCTTAAATTTTGTAATGGAACTTCTATACAGTGTAGCAGTCAAACTTCGGCTAATTATGAAACTGCCCCCATCTTAAATTTTCAAAATATGTTGAGCTATAACTCAAGCTCAATGTAAAGTTTGGTGCCGCTGATTTTTTATATCACTCAATCATTATTACTACTTTCCTCCTGTTTTTATATTATCTGTTGTGCATATAATTTTTATATTTAAGTTATTATTAATAGTCTATTTACTCATATTTCTTTCATATGACTCATTTTTACTATTCTCATTATTACCTCCTATTTAGTTAGTATATATAGGTCGTTATTTATATGATTTTCTGGATTTTTTTTAAAATTATTTCCATGTACTTTAATCTTAGTTGATAAGGAGAGAAGTGATAATTATTCTTCAAACTATTAACAATAATATAACTGTCATGAATTAAAAAGTTTGTAATATATGTATTGATAAATAAAAAAATCGTTTCAGATAGAATATTTAAAGTTTTTTATGATTTAAAAATTAACAAGTTGTATAACTTATTTCAATTTCCATTTTCTTGTTAAATTTTTCTTAAAATGCTTTTTGTGGTTTTTATTACTTTTAATAACCAATTAGATAAGTGTAATCTAATTACATGAGTATTGTTAATTAGGTTTTTATTTTTTATTTTATTTGACCATGAATAACTTTTTCCATTAAAATTTTCATAAATTTATTTATATAATTTATTTTAACTTATATTATCTTTATAACATGCTTTATTGTTGTCAATATGTAAATAATTTTTGTTTATGCAATATTATAATTATAATTATAAATCATACTTATTAAAGATTCTTCTAAATAACCTCATAAATTAGGATCAACAAAGAAGTTTTTTTACCTTCCAAACCGAATTCCATAAGAATGCTTTTTTTCTAGTAAAATCAAAATAAAACCATGGAGCACTATTATTTATTATTATTTTATTTATAGGGTTATTTTTTTCTTTTCAATTAATAAAATAGTCTCAATTTTAAAATGACCTTAACTGTTGGATACAAAAAAAAAAAAAAATAAACAAAGTTAATTATTAAATAATTACATAGATGTATGATATGTATATCGATAACATTTAATAGTTGGACTATGCAAAAATAAAAATTAATAATTTTAATTTTATAAGTTATAAAATACATTGCTGAATAACTTGCATTTGTTTGAACTTCTTTTGAATAATGTAGTTCCATTAATATACATTTCTATTTTATAAAATCCTAAATCTTACTGATAAACTTAATATATTGTTTTTCTAACAATGCGTTAGATTTTTCTTAAGTAATGGACCATTTATAAAAATAGTTTTTTAATTTTGTATAGTTGTTTATTCAATAGAATCTATTAAATTTTAAACCTATTCTAGAATTTCTTTATATTTACATTATTCCAAGGTTAATTTATGTCAATTTTATTTTATTTATTTTTATGTATGAATAAAACTATTGTTGAATGAAATCTTTAGATTTTAAATACAATACATTACTTCCTAATTAAGTATTCTTAATGATATTAAATTGACCTTCAATAGTCAATGTATTTTTTGGAATTATTTTAAATAGTTCATATTAAAATGTAAATGAGTAATCAAACTCTACTCAATTATATATTACTATATATTATTATTATATATTATATATAATTTTACTTAAATTAAGTAAGAAAAATATTGACTTGGATAAAAAATTAAAAAGAATAATGATACTTTAATGAATTCTATAGTAAACATTATTTTATAAAAAGGAAATATTTTGTTACTGCTAGGACTTAATTTTAATTGCTATCAGCATGTGTATTACATACAGTGGTTGTAAATATCATTTTGTTATAATTGACTGTACTGATATAAATAATCCACTTATAGTGAATACAGCTTAGGTAAATATTGATTATCATTAATCAGTATTAAAATACAAGATTAAATCTATATTATTAATTTGTAAAACTATATGTATATCACATTACATTATTTTCTTTATTTTTTTTCAACTCAAAGTATTTTAAAAAATATTGCTGATTATAAATTGTTTACTACCTTATCTTTAATGTACCTCACTATTTAATTATTTTGTATCTGCTAAATGATAAAATAAGTGCACTAACTTATTAATTGTTTATAAATATACTACAGATATAAAAGTGTATAATTTTTATCAAAGCAAATTCTTGACTAGTATAATAGTATATTTTTATAATTTTAACATAAATGCTAATGTTTAACATAATAAATTAAAATAATATTATTTTCTAGCTCAATCTATTAATATATTTATTTCCTGTATTTACATTTATGTATTTTTTTTTATAATATTTACAACTTAAAATCTATTTATATTAAATCTTTAATCTCTTATAATTTTTACATAAAAATAATGCTAAACAAAATGCTAAATTACAATGCTAAACAAAATGATTGAGAAAATAATAAAATTAGTTACTATAAAAAATGTTGTGATCAAAAAATCAATGTCTAAATTATTTTTAGAATACTTTTTATTCAAAGCAAGTATCAAAGTATAAATTCTTGAATTTTAATGTAATTTATATTTTATCTACCAACATATATACTAAAAAAAAAAAAAAATGTATAGTATAATCTTTTTATTGTATGTATGTATATATATTAAAATTATATATAAATGCTCATTACCACATATTTAAGGTGACAATGCATTTTTAGATTTTTGAGTATAAATATTTACCGCTTTTACCATAAATCTAATTTATGTCCACCAACACTATTGAAGAATATTTAATAGTCTTAATTTATGTACTAGACCCGACCATTTTTTTTGTAAAACATTTTTAATTTTAAATTTATTATCTCAATAAAATCTATTGATTTAAATTTATCAAAATTCATTATATATGTGGAAAGATTAATAATATTTTAAGTATATAAAATCAAATATACTTTTATAATTACCTTATACTATAAATACATTTTTTATAATTTTGTTGAAAATCACAAGAAAAATTTTAATCACTTATTTAATTAATACATCAAAAGACAGTCAAATTATGTATTAACATATAAATCCAATCACTACTAAAAAAAATATGTTAGATTAATCTATAATAAAAGAAAACAGTAAAATCTAGTTTTTTATATTTTCCTATAACACTTCTATTATTGAAATTATAAAAACCTTTATAATTATTTAGTATAATAATTAAAATAATCCTTGTACACAAATATAAATACTTTTAATATATTTTATATTTCTGATATAATGGTAATACTTAAATATATTGTATATTTAAAATAAGATAAATAGAGCCAAGTGGCAAGTTGACTCCAATTAAATGTTGCCTATAAAAAAAATTCATAGTCACTGAATGGTCAAGGTGATCAAATTATTAAGTTTAAAATGAATACTCGTATATTAAATAATAATAATATAAATTGTAATATGGATAAATTGATTCAGCTTATTAAGTGTTGTAACTTAATTTAATAAAAACTGGTCATATAATCAGTGCCAGCGGAAGATTAAATAATGCCTCAGGCCAAAATGCCTATTGGTACCTTTTGCATACAACAAACTTTAAACTATAATACACTGGAAAATATTTTTTTATGAACAGAAATATGGAAAACTTGATACACTCAACTTGTAAATTATTTGTCAATAATATATTGATTATAAAAATTATAAACAACTTTAAAGGAATAAACTGTTTCGGTAATGACGACATATATGTTAGAAGTGATGTAATTCGGAACAAACAATACAAATACTAAGGGATTTATATCAAACAATATTATAATACATATAAAGTATGTGTATCATAAATTATATTTTATATTTAAAAAAAAAATGTTTTAACTAAAATTTGTAAAATTTTAATTTGTCATTTCGGCGCCTCCCTGAGAATGATGTTTTCAGGCGACCGCTTTTGTCGCCTTGCCCTCATATCGGCCCTGCATATAACATGTTGTTAAGATATTCTACTATTTATCTACTGTTTTGCTGACTTAAGTTAAACATCTTAAAAAAATAGTAATGAATCAGAAAATATATGCCATTATAGCACTGTAAACTCTATAGTGATTTATATATATAAATATATTATTTAGATATAGTACATGATTAAGTATGATCTTAATAAAATAAAATATTTTGGATTGTATAAGAAACATTTATTATTTTAACATATATATTTGAAACATTTAAAATGTATTTTATTTTATAATTATTCATAGATTATTTATAATTTGTTTATTCAGATATTATTTTATTAATTATTACTACTTTATCTATTTTGTATACAAGTAATTAAACTATTTTACGAAGCCTGTGAAAAATATCTAATATATATTGAAAGAGTTATTTACGATTAGGTAATTGTTTATTATTATTTTTTTAGAAGACCCAAGTGATAATGCAAATATGATTGCTGCTGTTTCTTTACCCAATGAATCTGAAGAAGAAAATACCCCAAAAAAAGAAGTCACTCATCATTTACCACCAGGAGCCTATCCTGTTTATCCACAATTCATGGGTATGTATGTTAAATTTATGTATTTGCATAATATTAATTCTATATTGTCTAATTATTTTAAAGAGTACAAATTAATTTTAGTTAAAATTTGGTTTTTAATATTTTATTTAATCATATTTCTAATTCTTATTAGAAAGTTTAAAAACTATAGATTTTTAAAACTATAATTAGTACATAGAGTAAATTATAGTGAATGTTATATTTTCATATATATTTAACTACAATTAATTAAAATACTTGATAACTAATTAACCGCCGTTAGTCGCGTCATAGTCAAAACGACCGCACTTAGATATTATGATTTTTGCAGAATTTATTCTTCAACATTTGTATGTAAACCCTTTTTGTATCTTTTTAAAAGCTCATTAGCTATTATTACATATTGAAAACTATTCAGTTGAACAATTATTTCCAAAAATAAATAATATTGAACAATGATATATTAAATTGCTTTCATATAGACCAACCTGCGACTAATCATATTCGGAAAGATCTAATTGAATAATCACATTATGAGAACCGATATCATTTTAACATCTATATTTTATAAATTACCTACTTTATTTATAGTATTATAATTATTTTTAATATATTTTATTCTATAATTTTTTTTTTTTTATTGTACACAAAAAAAAAAAAGAACCGGATGGGCCTCGCTCTGCTGTACAGTTAGGGGTGGAGTGCACCTCGCTTATAGGATAGGTCATTATTATAATGGATTTGTTAAATTTGAATGCAATGATAGATATCATTGTATACGAATAACGATTCTGAACGGAGTTCATATGTTAGTCTAGAATATAATACAATGTTATTTATAAATATTACATAAGTATATTTTATTTTTAAACGAAAAATTTAGAAAAACCGAAAATTTAAATTGTCTATAAATAAGTCAAAATATGTCAAAATACTTTGAAATTTTAACCATGTATAGAAAACGTCAATATAAAGATTTAATGATAATTTCAAGTTGTTGCGGTTTTTCGTTTTTGAGTTAGGGCATTTTAAAAAAACCGATATCATTTGTCAGTCTAGAACATTCTACATTATATTATATTTTACATGTAATTTTATGTCAATATTCGATGTTCAAACGCTTATAAAAAAAAATTGTGCCTATGGATTTTAATAATTTTTGAATGACATTAAGAACTACTTCTGTGGAATCTTCGATTAAATTTTCAAGTATTTTGTAAAAGCCAAATTTTTTTTATCACCAATTATAAAAATAAAATGTAAAAAAATCGAATATTTTAAATGACTATAAGTGGCTTAAAAATCAATATAATATTTTGAAAAAAATATTGCATAAAAGAAATACCAATCTTAACAGCTGGTAGAAATTTCAAAAATCTGCGACTTATACTTTTTGAATTATAACAAATATTTAAAATCGTCTGAGAATAAATCGCTATTTTATGCAATTTCGTAAATATTTAAATTTCAAACAGTCGTACAATTTTTTCCTCTTAGTCTGGTAGAAATTTTTTTAAAGATTTTTGAAGAGTAGCTCATAGATAACCTAGTGTTAAAATTTTGAACCTTAAGTATGAACAAAAAAAATTTTATGAATTTTTATCTACAAAATAACATGCAAATTATCGTGATTTTTACACATTTTATACAAATTTGAGAATTAAGGGCTTATAAAAAAAAATTGAGTTAACCAATCACCGATATTTTTTAGTTACGATAAGTTTAACTTATTATAAACCTAGTATAAAATTTTCAAGAGTTTTCGCTCAATCAATTAAATTTTATAGATGTTTAAAAACAAAAATTTAACAAAAATCGAAAATATAAATTGTCTATAAATAAGTCAAAATATGTCAAAATACTTTGAAATCTTAACCATGTATAGAGAACGTCAATATAAAGATTTGGTGAAAATTTCAAGTTGTTGCGGTTTTTCATTTTTGAGTTAGAGCATTTTAAAAAAAACCGATATCTTTGTCAGTCTAGAATATTATACATTATATTATATTTTACATGTAATTTTTTGTCAATATTCGCTGTTCAAACGCTTATAAAAAAAAATTGTGCCTATGGATTTTAATAATTTTTGAATGACATTAAGAACTACTTCTGTGGAATCTTCTATTAAATTTTCAAGTATTTTGTACGAGCCAAATTTTTTTTATCACCGATTATAAAAAAAAAATGTAAAAAAATCGAATATTTTAAATGCCTATAAGTGGCTTAAAAATCAATATAATATTTTGAAAAAAATATGACATAAAGAAAATACCAATCTTAACAGCTGGTAGAAATTTCAAAAATCTGCGACTTATACTTTTTGAATTATAAAAAATATTTAAAATCGTTTGAGAATAAATCGCTATTTTATGCAATTTCGTAAATATTTAAATTTCAAACAGTCATAAAATTTTTTCCTCTAATTCCGGTAGAAATTTTTTTAAAGATTTTTGAAGAGTAGCTTATACATAACCTCGTGTTAAAATTTTGAACCTTAAGTATGAACAGAAAAAATTTTATGAATTTTTAACTACAAAAAAACTTGCAAATTATCGTGATTTTTACATATTTCGTATAAATTGTAACTTTGAGCACTTATAAAAAAAAATTGTGACTTACGATTTTAGATTTTTTTTTATCAGTTAAGGAACAACTTATAAGAAACCTTGTATTAAATTTTCAAGATTTTCTAGGCAGCCAAAAAAATTTTATCGTTATTTAAAAAAAAAATACTTAAAAATATTGAAAATTTCAATTGTCTATAAATAGCTTAATAAAAGTCAAAATACTTTGAAAATTTAATGGTGTATAGAGAACGCTTATCTAAACATTTGGTGAAAATTTCAAGTATTTACATCGATTAGTTTTTGAGTTATAGCAAAATAAAAAATTTGATTATGTCAAAAACTGGTTTTGCGTAAAAACTCCCGTTTTTCCCAAATTTTTTTATGGTTTTTCCCGTCGCATTTAAAAAATATTGGAAATTTTTAACTTTTGACTCCCCAAAGTACCAAATAGATTCACTTTCCTTTCAGAAAAGTTGCTACATAAGGCAATCGAAGCATTTTTACTGCCCCAAAACGTGTCGACAGACACAAAAAAAAAAAAAAAAAAAAAAAAAAAAAAACACACATCATTGTAAAATCAATACATTCTTCACTCCGTTCAGAATCTAAAATTTGTTTGTAAAAATACATAAAATAAGTATTAAATATTTTTTTTTTAGAAATAACAAATGTTGGGAACATTTTCTTGCGTAATGATTATTATTTAATATTAATAAAATTAATAGATTATAGAAAATAACGTTAATGTTGTATAATAATATAGTGCAGTCAAAAAGACCGCAGCACGACTAATGGTGTAAAATATGCTCGCGTGACTAACTTCGGGTTAAGACAAATTGGCAGTTCATCAGTTATTTAAATTTAAATATGATATTATTGTTATAATTGTGATCTTTACAACATAAAAGTTGATACTAGTAAATTAAATATTTAATAAGACTTAAAGTTTTAGTTAGGGTTTATTTTTAAACATATATAAATCATGTTTTAAACAATCTAAAATAATAATTTTTACTCTAGAACTTTAAAGAGTTTATTATTATTATTCTCTCAATGCTATAATTTATTATTTTAAAGTAAAATGTACTCAGAACATTTATCAATATTTAGAATATTATCTAATTTACTTAATGTATGGGGCATGTCTTTATTGTTTAGTATGATAAATTTGTTTTAAATCAAATATTTGAAAATATAAAACCTAAATACTAAATTATGCTCTAAATAAGATTATTATTTACTTTGTGTCTCTAAACTACAGTAAAATTATTTGAATAATAACTACATTTTTGGTATCATGGTATATATCACAATAAAAAATCCTACATTTCATAAAATATGCAATCTATTTTTCAATGAGTGTACTAATTTTTAAAATTATTACAGCTAAAAAATGTCTAAATTATATATTATTTATTATAGTTTAAAAACTTTTTTCTTGTGTATTAATAGGATTGATCCTTAAATGACTTAAATAGTCCTATACAAATATTTTATATTACACTGCAATTAATTCTCAGATAATTTAATTATAACTGTCACTAGTAATTAACATAATAAATTATTAACAACAGTAAATATTAAACTTACTAACTAATATTTACTACTTCATATCTGATCATAAAAATTGATAATTTTAGTATATAATCGAGTAACTTTGTATATTTTTATTTCACTAATATAAGAAAAAAAGTAATAATAATAATAATAATTTGAAAAACATGACTCTTTAAAAGTGTTCAATTATGTACAAACATAATATAAATAATATTTATTTATAACATTCATTATGAATATTCACCCTTTACGAACAATTATTTTAAAATACTGATGATTATAGAATATCACTCATTAATATTAAAGATCCAAAAATCGTAGTTTGATGTTATTTAAAATTTTAAGAAAAATTGTTGTATCAATAAATAATTTTATATTTAATACTTAATTCATATTTTGAGGTGTCCATGCCTATGTGTAAAAATTGCAAATGCAATACCTAATTTAGGTTGATGGTGTAGTGATGTTTTCTGGTAATATAGGATTTATATAAACTGTATAACTACTGAATGAGTTTACTATTATTATGATAATTAGTTAAATAATGTTAATATATTTAAAAATTGAGAGCCTCAGCTTGTGAAAATGTTGGTGTTACTTTATTTTTATGCAATATAATATAAAATTGACATCTATCAATACCATTGGAGGATTATTTGAGAAAAAAAAATATGCCTAACATGTGTTTCTCTTGAGTTGTAAACAATACATGTTATATTTGATGTAAGCTATTTTAAAGTAGAATATTAAGTTACTAACTGAACTTACAATTTCTTTTTTATAATTTTGAACGAAGTACTAATAACTTGTTGTACACATTTAACATTTTTTTAGGTATGCAACCCCTAAAATCGACTGAAGTAAACTGTTAATGCACACATTCAAGTACCAATAGCAGATCTTATCAAAAGCCAAAGTTTTTTTTTTTTTTTTTTTTTTTTTTTTGTGCCATCAACAGCGTAACGAAGGTTTGTGAATGACTCAATTTTTTTTTTCATTATTTATATGTTTCAACCAATATAATCTGGCTAATAAATAATATTATTATCTTAAATATTAAGTTACCTAGTTTTGAACTGATTATGGTTAGAAATACATTTAATATTTAAGCATAATAATAAGATTTCGTATGTTTGCCATTAGATTATAAAACAGCACAATAGTTTATAAATTTATATTTATCATAAAACATATGAGTCAATTATAAAATTAATATTTTCAAAGATAAGTGTATTTTTGTATATTTTGGTAAACTTTTTTAAAAATTGTTTTTCTTTAATTTAAAATTACTTTTCAATTCTTCAGATAAGTTTTTTTTCTATTTATATAATTCAAATGTATACTATAAATTTAAATATTCTAAATTGTTTGGTTTAATATTAAATTACTAGTTTTAGTTATATATATTTCTATTTTATTATTATTATATTTTTTTTTTTTTTATTTTTTTTTTTGTTGTTCCTGAGTTTTGACGATTTATGTGAAAGAAATAAAAATCGCAAGGCTGCTATACATTTGTTTAAATATTATTGTTTTCTGCCTTATTTAGTTAATGTAGTTTGTTCCTTTCTAAACATTATTTGTCAAGTACCAAATACGTATTAACTGAATTGTGATGTTTTACATGTGATTGACTGTATGAATTAATTTTGGTTTTATATGGAACATAATTTTTGTGTATATTTACACTTAGGCTAAGATGAAATATTTATACTTATAGTAATAGTAATTTGATATTAAATTTAATTGCTGCATTCTATTTTGTATTCAAATTTAAAGTTTTATGATCCTTAAATGTATTGTAATATCTAAATTACTAGTACTTTAATTAATATATGATGTGGTTTCCTAGAAGATAACAATTAACCATTTAAAAAATTAATTTTCTACGCCAAAACTACTGAATGGTTAATGAATAGTCTTGTGATTTCTCTAAACAAATTGTTATCGATTCATTATTTCCATAAGTAACAATAAATATTTGAATATCTTAACCATTTTCATGTTTAATAATTTAAATTTGAAAATTTTTGAGCAGCACATACATTTATGCGTAGAATGTTTTTTATAATATAAAATAAATAACCCTATATTTCCTTATATAAATTATTTATACATAGTTTTAACAATGTACAATATTCTTAAAGTTTTTTTTTTTTTTTTATAAAGACTGGATTTATGTTAAACTCTTAATTGAAAAATATAAAAAATATATATTTATATATATATATGTGAAAATTGATTTGGTTTTGATCATATTTTTGTGTACTTTTTTTATAACCTAGTTTTATTAACAGTAATAATATTCTAAATAATTATTCTACTATATAATATACAGTTAATATATTATTTTAATGTTAAGTATACCCAACACATTTTTACCTATTATTTTTTTCATTCTTATGGTCTAAGAAATTATATATAATCTAAATAATATGAGTCTCTTGTGTAAACATTTATTTTTAACTAAAATATTATGTATGAGTGATAAATCAATATAGATTGAATTTAACCTAACTTAATCAATCATGTTTTTATTGTCAATCTAAAAGAATAATACATTTGCATTGAAACCCTATGTCAATACCAATAATTTCTAATGTTGATACCTTACAATTAATAAAACATTCTTGTACAATAGTAACATATTTTTTATTTTGGGCTATCATTTTCTTCATTTGACTAGATATAAATACATCATTTTTACTTTACTTGCTTGTATTATTTATATGCTTATTTAATTTAATTTTTACTGTACACTGACATATTAGTGTGTTCTACCCCGTAATATGTAGCATTGGATCAACATGTTATGATAGTCATTAATATATTTTATAAGTAGGTTATAGAGGATGTACTATGTACAAACAAGTACCTATACACATTTTATCAACAAAACATTAGGCATGCAAAGTAATTAGAAGTGTACGTGTGATAATTTGAGAAATACTAGTAATTTTAATGAAAATTTCACTAATTCTTCCTCCACATATCTGTTAGCAGCATTAACTTTGTCAGTATTTACCATTACTATGTATGAATGAGAAAGCAATAAATAATCATGTATAAAATTCTGAATTCATTGGTTGCCCAAGAAATTTGAATATAATAAATAATGTATAAATTATATTTTATGTTTAGTTATTGAAATAATGTTAAAAACTTACCGATAATCTTTTATTGCTATGAAAAAAATTCATAATGTAATGGTACTCTGTATGCTAACTGTATATGTTTACTTCTTTCAAATTTAAAATTGTCAACAATAATTTAGATACCAGCGAATTAGGAAAGAGCAAGCTGTGATTTTAGATTTGCGTGTTTAGTGAACCCTTTAGATCCTGAGTTATTTCAACTTCAATTTCGGCTTATGAGTTCTATGGACATCACTCACGGAGTGATTATTATTCATTTAACGTGCAAGGCCCTTAGATCATGTGTACAATTGTACATGGTTGTTTTAGTGTTAGTGATAATGAGTCATTACAAATTGAACTACGCATGTTCTTAATGTAACTAGATTATCCCGAACTTCATGCGATGACACATAGAAGTTGAATTGTGTAGTCAATTTTGAAACCCAAACAGTACTTCGCATTAATAATTTATTTTTGCGATAAGTTTTTAGTGATGCTCATGAGATGACTAATGGATATAAAACGGGAGGTCACATTTGAGATCTAAACAGAATATCACATAGTAGTGGAAGTCACACTATTGCACACCGGGATAATATAATATAGTACTTAAGTAAATTTATATTTCAAAAATTTAAAATTTTTTTACTATTCTTTTATTACTTAAAAGATTGTTGTTTTTTATTTATTACATACATTTATATATTTTGTTTTAAATGATTACAAGTTTTGTGATAAATTGTCATTAAAACATTGTTTTTTGTTTGTTTAATTTTCTTTATTTGTAGGGAATGTTTAAAGTGCATACCGAGGTGCATGCATTTCCATAAATGTAATTATACATGATTTATTAAAATTTGTTGTTTTAAAAATTTTATTTTTTTCTAATAGAATAAAAATTTAATCTTATTTTAAAGTAATTGACAATTTTTCAACCGGTGTAATGGGTTGTCTGACTCGATTGCTAGGATCGGTTTTGATATCATCTTTAATAATATTTAAAACAAAGTTCAATTGATCGTAATTCAATCAAAGAAATTCTCTAAATTTGTGTCCATCTTCAAACAAATGTTTTTCAATTAAAATATTGTAAAATCCTTCAATTTTTCCGAAAACCAATTGTGGTTTTCTTTGTGTTATTTTAATTTCAAGTTTGATTATTGTTTTATATAAAAGGAATATTCCAATGGAACTTTGAAACGTTCCTACGGAACTTCCATTAGAGTTCCAGAAACATTCCGATAACGCAATATGCCGTATTGTTTGAAACAGTAAATAAAACATAAATGTATTGTGTGTTACGTTTATATTCTATTTATGTTTTTTCTTAAACATAATTTTAACGTTTTTGTTCAACATAAATTAATTGTAAGTTAAGTTTATATTCCATTTATGGTACTGTTACGGACGTACTTAGGTGTCCGAATGTAAATAAATTAGATCAATACACAATTTGTAAAAAGGACTATTAAATGTAATTGATGCATAATTAAACAAAAGAAACGTTTTTATTTACTAACGAAAATATAATTATATAAACTAAACATAATGCTCTGTAATGTTCTGAATGACGAGAATGCTCTGTGTCTATCCCCGGACTGACTCGGTGGTGCTCATATTAAAACGGACGATGTTTCATATGAAAAAATAATAATATGATACTTACATAAGCTAATATAATACCACTACTTATTACAATATTAAAATATTACTTATTACAATATCAGGCTTTCATAACACACCTACCCCTAAATGGAACATGGGGCTTAATAGTCCTAATGTTGCACAGAATAATAAAAATAAAATACAATAAAATGCTTAAAATTATCTTAAGTTTGTGACAGATCGATCTCAGGTAATTCTGGCTTACAATTTTATAATACTCTTTTTGTACTTAAACTGAATTCCTGAAAAATACTTAGTCTTATTTGTAAGTATTAAGTAGTACACACTTCCGATTTCTTACTACACACTTTGTGTTGGGCTTCACTAAAAAATAGGGTCTGTGTGTATATTATACACATAATAAACACTAATATATCCTAATAAAGTTTTCTTTTTTCTTATAGTAGACACTTTTATTATTTTTATTATTAGTTCAATATTTATACTTAACTAAAATTTAACTAAAACTAAAAAAGGCAGCTATACTCAATGTGGTAAATAAGAATTTAACAATAAATGCATATAAAATTAACAGTTCAGTTGAATTTACAGGAGAAAGTGGTCTAATTTTCGAAATTACTATAGAGAACTCAATTATTCATAAAATCATGTGTTAATTTCATTCATGTGGATAGTTTTAGTTTTTGACATTACTACAGGTAATATATATTACCTGTAGTAATGTCAAAAACTAATATTAGTTCCATAGCGAGTGATGTCATTTGGTAATTTAAATGAACAAATTTTGTCATGTACAATCTATTTCGTGGCACAAACTTAGCATATTCCTAATTAAGTGTGATAGTGATTTGGTTAATTTTTTAATTCCAGATGATAAAATGTCCCGTTTTCCTATATTATGCGTGATGGAATGGCAAGTTCCTAAACTATGTTAAATCATATTCGTCAAAACAGGATTATTTACTAACTTCACATTCAGTTGGGCTCAGACAGCCAAAGCGATAACTAATGCGTCGCAGTTTCTTAAAATATTTATTGTTCTTGCATAGTACACATATCCTACCCGTTAATATGCGGGTAATAATTAATAGTGTGGTGAATATAATTTTGAATTGTAAGATCTGCTGGATCTTGTATAGGAATTTACATTCGCCCAATAATACACCGACCATCGTGCGTTGGAATTCATTTGTATTTGTTCATTTATATAACGCTATATATTAGCTGTCCGTATAAACATAATGTTAGTCTCCGAAAACCCCATATGCTATATGTCTATTATAAAATAAATGGTTGTACTGAATATTTGTATTTTTATTTTACACTGCAAAATAAATTTATTTTAGCCATGCATTTGGTACCTAACTGAAACAATAAATTCAATAAAAATGTAAGACAGTATACTGTAAGAAAATTGGTTACTAAGTATTATATTTTATTTATTTTATTTATTTTATTTAATTAGTTCGTCATCATATATACTTGATATATTTATTTTTATTGCTGTCACTAACGAATTTTTCATGGTAAAAATAAAATTAAAAACAATTTTGTTTTAAGATACTAAAAATTTATATTTTTTTTAGGATACCGAACAAAGTAACAATGTAGAGTGTCCGACGTGTAAAGGCCTTGGTAAAATTCCTTCAAATGGTGATATATATTTTTAATTTATATAATTTTATAAATTAATTTTTATATGATATACATGTGTGACAAAATTTTTTTTTCTTTATTCGAAATAAACAATCTATACCTTGGGCACAATAAGTTTATGAGGTTAGAGTACTTCATACATAATTACATTTAAACTTAAGATAAAAATATAATTTAGTATTTACATGGCGATAGGTGAAGTGAGAAGTCATCCATCAATGACACTCACCGATGTGCGACAAAATAAAATTATAAATTATAAATGGTCTTATAATATAAAATAATATATTATATATATATAATATATATATATATATATATATATATATATATATATATATATATATATATATATATATATTAATATATAATTATATTATAATATAGTATATATTAGTTATAACTGACGAAATATATGTCAAATATTGGACAGTTTTAAAATAAGATAATAACTATTCGTTATCTCTATTATATTGTTCATAAGTCTTTTAGATGCATATTCATGAGAATCTTTTAAAGAAAAAATTACGGTTTACTAACATTATACGATTAAGTATAATTAGGAAATAATTATGCACATTTAAAAACCTTACCTTTTCTCATCTCTACTCCACCATCAGAAAAATATAAGCCATTGATTAATTATTGTTTAATAATTATTTTATTCTTGTATTTATCAATATCTACAGTAAAAGAGAATTTGGCGGTGAACTTAATATTTAGAGTTTTATATTCTAATTAATATTATTTCCGTCATCGTTATAGATTTTTTATTATTTACGTTATAAATAATATTATATCTTTCAAATTGATTAGCTGATTATAATTTTAATATAATATTGTTGATGGACAAGGCACTTGGTTAATACTTAGGTCTTATAGGTATTACCCGATTGACTAAAATTTTTAAATTTTTTTAATTTAGATTCAACCATAAATGAAAATGAAAAGTATACATTCGTAGTAAGTACAATTTATAATTTGAATTATAAGTAAATTACTAAACAAACTTCGAGAAAAAGCTAAAGCGCGAGCAGGCAATTTTCCGATGGGTTCAGTACATGGGTCGGGATGATTGAGAGTATAATTGATTTAAAAATTAAAATCAAATTATGCATAACGTAATTTCTTCTTCTTCTTCGGTACACTCGGCCACTAGGACCATCTCGACATACCGATGCAATTCGTTTGCGCACAATCTAAATTTTTTACCTCGATATCGATGACTTGTTTGCGCACAACAGTGTAATATATATTTTATATTTTTAAATTTGGACTTATCTAAAGTAATTGAATTATCGGTACAAATTATCAGTACAAATTACCAGCATATCAATAATCAATATACATTGATTTAAAATAATCGTCGTGTATTAGGAAAGCATAATACTTTTAAACAGTCGTTCGCTAGAAAGCTGTACTATAACTACTGACTATATTGACTATGGATATCGAAATTTGTGATGTTTTTGAAACGCATAGAGGAAAAAAATGTTTTAACATAGAAAGTTATAAATTTAGAGAATTCTGAACTTTAAAATCTGGCGATAAACATTTTAGGTATACAAATAAAAAATGTTTTGTAAGTGCTGTAGTTAGGTTAGTTAATGAATCATATAAAATTTTAAAAATGACAATCACGCATACCTATGATGAGTACGACGACCGAACAATTCATCGAGAAGTAGTAAGAAGCAAATTGAAACGTAGAGCCGAAGAGGATTTACATATTGAACCAAATAAAATAATACGCCGGTAATTGAAAAACAACTCTGAACATCTTCAATATAGTGATATGAAATTAGTTCGAAGATCCATGTATGAAAAACAAAAAAAATCCTTTCCAAGTATACCGATATCTTTAAAAGATACTAAAAAACAATTAGTTGATGATCAGCATAATCTTACTTACAAAGGTAATATACATTTTGTTTCGTTAGTGATGATGAAAATATATTTATATTTACATGTAAACAAAATTTGGAATTGCTACAAAGTGCAGAACACGTTTTTGGGGATGGGACATTTTCACTCGCTCCGAAACATTTTGTTCAACTTTATACTGTTCACGTATTTACAAACAATTTTTATGTTCTTGTGGCGTTTTATTTTTTAGGTAACAAACATACTGATACTTACATCAATATGTGGAAAACATTACAAAATATATGTATTCAAATTACTGGTAATATAATAAATTTAAATGTAACTTTTATTTTTGTACTTTTTTATTTAATTCAATATATACATTTTAAATTAATAATTGACAATATTGTTTACGCGTATAATCATTGACGTTATTATTACCATTGATTATAAATACTATAATTTATAATCAATGTTATTACTTTTATCTGTATTATATTGTTTTATCTATATTTTATTCTCGCCGATATCTAGTCGCTCGATGTTAAATTATATAATAAATACTTAGAAATGCAAAATAATTAAATCTTAATTTATATATATATTTTTTTTTTTATATACAATATGCATATATATTATTATTTTATACAGTCTATAATTAATTATAATTAAGCAAAAGAAAGGAAATATGCTCAAACGAGTTGTACCTTTATTATTTAAACCTAAAATATGTGTGCGCAAACGTGTTGTAAAAAAGGTAAATATGCGCAAACGAGTCGCACCCCGACATACATCCTTGCCTCCAATTTTCTCTATCCGCTGCCTGTATCCTTCAGTCTACTCCTCCTCCTAACGCTTTCACATCTCACGTCCTTTCATCTCAGATGTGATATTCCCAGTGGTCTTTTTCCAGTAGGATTTTCTTCTAATACTATGCGTATGTACGGGTTTTGCCCAGCCCATAGCAATATTTTGTTTTTTATTGTTTCGGGGTTTATGGAAGAGCGTTTCTTATTCTCCACTCATCGCTTAGTATGTCCTTTACTGGCCCATAACGTAATTACTAAATATAATTAATGTAATATTTTTTCTCAAATTTAATCAAAACTTATATGTGTTCACAACCAATAACTATGATTTCCTGTAGTTCGCTATAATCTTGACTCTTGAGTTCCTTATAAGAAATTCTCCTGTTTCCTCCAATACTTGGCTGGTTTATTATATTCGAGGTTTCCCTTTTGATTGTGCTGCTTTTATCATTCCTTCGACTGTTGTAATTGGTCATCGCACTTCAATGTATGTTCTATAACTTGCCATTTTATTTTATTTAAAGTATTTATCAACCAACAATGTTCATTTTTTCTACGTGTATTATCTTTAAGACGCCCTCACTTGTTTTTCTTTCAATTCAACCTATTCATTATATTTTCTCTAATACAACATTTTTAAAACACAACTATAATATACACCTTTATTTTTTATTCACAGTCTCGCATACTGTTTCACAGTCTCGCATACTGTTAAACTTTTCGATGACGTAGCACTATAGGTGTGTATACATTTATAAAAAAAACCTTATACTCATAAATGTTATATAGGAACCTAAAGCATTTATACATCACAATAAAAATCGATCAAATTCAAACGTAACATCGGATGGAAACAATTTGTAAAACAAATATATTTGATGATTATAAATCTAGATGTTGAATTAACCGTAAGTTAATTTTCAGGAAATTATTAACAGAAATGATTAGAATTATTGGTTGTGTAACGGATCTATTGCCAGAAAAAGCACCACTCGATAATCCAAAAGACGTTATTAAATCAATACTAATTCGTTTAAAAAACACAAACCCGTAAATATTGAAAAAAAACATATACGTTGTCTTTAGTCGTAATTACGTTTGAAAAACTAAACAATTATTTAAGTATACTTTGATTTACACCTGTAGAGAAGAGCACAAGAGAGCGATTACAGATGCAATTAAAGTTTCATTAAACCATCAGAGCCTATTGAAACCTTACATGAACTTGATAAATCAAAAACTAGTCCAATTCCTCAACAGTCAACGGATATTGTACGTTCGGTTGGCGTGTCAATCGGCTGGCGAGCTGTTTAGGACTATGCGATGCACAGACCGACCCGTAAAATATCATTATTTATTATATTATTTATATATTTATATATAATAACGTATACAGTGGCATGGCAAGTTTAAAATTAAGCCGGGTTTACACGATGCGAATCCGATTCGTGAGTCAAGATTCGACATGTTTCGCTCCGTCTGAACTTGCCTCGGGTAATAAGCGAGTCAAGCGAGGATGCCTCGTGGCGAGCGAAAGCTTAGTCGGTAATTGGAAGCGCGTCAAAGAAGATTCGCACATTTGTTTCGCGTCGTGTGAACTACTTTCTATGTGTGTCTTGTCTTGCACGTAGCGCCATGGATCAAAATCCATTGTATGTATTGCCGCCATCGTTGCCTCGCATAAACTATGGCTCGCCTTGAATCACATTGCTTCGGGCGTAGATATGTATCGTGTAAACATTTAGGTGAATCAGATATGCCTCGCAAATCTTGCTTCGCGCATCAAGATTCGCGTCGTGTAAACCCGGCTTTACAGAGGCAATTGACGTTTAAATCATTTACTTTTCGACCAAATCCCCTGCTTTATCTATGGTTAGTTCAGAATAATATTAAGTATAGAATAGTGTTTTTTAAATTTTTTTGTCATGGATCCCCTAAATTTATATAAAACTTTCAAGGCTTCTTTAATCAAAAATCATTAATTTTTTTTTCTTAATTATGTACCAAAATGACATGCTCATATAAATATCAAATAGATTAATTATTAAATTGTGTAGTAAATTAATTTTTTTTTAAATATTTTTGAAAAATCTTTTTAGTTATGGTATTAAACTTTGAACATTTATAATAATTTAATAATAATAAATAAAGGACTAAAGAAAATAGTTTAAATAAAAAAAATATTTCACGGCCCACTTGTTGTATAACTGTTGTATATGTACTTTTAGGTTCATACGCTTAATCTCTAATTATTTGACTAAAAAGACCATGAACTAACCGGTTTCAATTTAGGCTTTAATAATAGATAGAAAACGTAATTTTAATACCTTTGTACTCAAAGACTATAAATTAATTGGTTTCAGATCGGACTCATTTATACTAGCAGGTGACGCCGAATTTAAAAACACAATCCAATGAGTTAAAAACCCTTTATTTAATGCACACTAACACAAACAATACAATCGTCGTATATCGTAGTACTCGGGTACCATGACTGTCCATCTCTCTCGATATTTTTGCCTTATATCTAATTTACAGTTTAGCTGCCTCAGCACATGAACTTCACTGGCCTACATTTTAAAATATGCTTACTTTTATTTATTACATATTACTACATAGCTAACCCTCCAGTAATATAGCCGCTTCTCCCAGTTAAGGACTGATCCATACTATTGTCTAATGTTATGCTATAGTTTTTAATATTGTACTATACTATAATGTGGAATAGTATAGTCTGTAGTTGTTGAGGTTTTACATTATATGAATTGTTTTTTTTTTTTATATTAAAAAAAAGTTCAACTAAGGTAGTTGGAATTTTTACGTGTATATCAACGAAAAAACCACGTACAACTATCTCAGACAGGACCGTTCTTAGGGCAGGACGATTAGGGCCTTCGCCAAAAACTCGGCACTTAGCACTGAATTTATAATCCCAATGTTTTCATAAATAATTTTCAAGTGATAAATTGTTTCCAATCAACCAAGTTTACAAGGTAAAGAACTGTTAAAAAAAAAAAACAAATGTTTAATTATAAATGTTCTGGACATCTTTCAATTCTACCAGTGGAGATAATTCTAAATATTAGTAGGTATTTTTTTTTTTCAATCCTTAGCCAAGTCAAGAACTAACTTCTTTAAATAAATGATTTAAACAATTAAAACACTAGGTATATTAAATAATTATTTTAGTTTTTTATTTAATATTGAAAGTATTTCTGACACGAATAAAAAAAATTTGATGAAGAATTGTGTGAATATTATTACAAGTGGGTGAATGAGATTGTTTTTTTAAAGGTCCCAAAAAATATATTTTCCTCAGAACCAACAAAGTGTAGGGACGGCGGGCCTGTTTAGAGACAATTACTTCTAAGTAATCCTTTGCCACGCCACTGAACGTGCATAATGAGTTTCACTGCATAGCGATTTTATGCATAGCACTAGGCCATCAAAAAATGTCTTTTGAAACTTAGCACACTTCTCGCGATCCAAACACTTAATGCATTTTTTTGCGCATTAACAAACAACAGATACCTATACATTTTATAAATATTAATTATATTAATGATCTTTAATATTTTACCGCATTTTGGAAATTCTTATTAATTGTCATAAATAGTCAGTAGTAACACAAAATATGGAACACAGCATCGAAAAATATTTTTTAAAACACACACACATTATATGACAATAATCAATGTTCTCAAAACCGCAGTTCACCAATTGTTGATCCTTGAGGCTTAGAAAACCGTTTATTACCGTAAAAGTTTAAATAATCTTTTTACCTTTGTAGACATTTGATAATATTGTAACTGGACTGATGTATCGTACGGCGGATAAAAACCAAAACGTTCGTATCGATGCCAACTGGGCACTCTACAAAATGGTAATCAGTATCACACCGGTGTGCACCATTAAGGTGATAGCCAACTGTCATCACAAAAATCCGGCTGTGAAAATAGCGCAATTGAGACTAATGCACTGTATCACCGTTATGGCAGACCCGATGAAAATATTGACTGGCACGGGGCTAAAAGAATCAAGACAGTTAATTTTGAAAAACTGCGTGGTCGCCGTGGAAGATGCTAATTCAGATGTTAGGTAATAATACGATTAGTAGACTGAGGTGTACCACGTATTTATTCAACGAGGTAAGCATACAGATAACAATATTTTGGAGAAATGTTCATGAAAATATAATTTGTAAAGTACTGTCGTGGGTAAAAGTCTAAAATAATGTATTTCATGGGATGTAACTCTTATTGTTGTTACTGTTCTAACATAATACACGCTTTTCAATTTTTTCATACATTTTCAATACATTGTTTACATTTTAGAGTCTAAATCAGGGCCTTGCACCCGAATCATTTATTCGGGTTTCGGGTGCTGGATGTATTTGGGTGTTCAAACACCCGAATAAAAATGAAAACAAACATTTGGGTTTTCAAAACCGTTATTATTCGGGTTAATATTGGTTAATATGGGTGCTGAGAAATCTGGATAAAACAGAACTTTTGATGACCCTCCCCAAAAAAAAAAATTTTATTAAGGCCACGTCTATTTTATATTGCTGTTGGCTTTATTTGGATTTATTTTACTAATAAAGTAATAAAGTAATAAATTATATCATATAATAGATATATGAAATAATTAAATATTTAATATTTTAATCAGAATCAATTAAATTATTAAACATTTTAATGGAATTTATTTTCAAGAAATTACCTATGATTGTTTGTAAGATTGTTCCTGTTATTATTATTATTGATTATTTAACTCTACAAAATCGAATTCACCACAAGAAATACATACGAAATGATATGTCACATGAAGAATGAAAAAAAATTGTTCGGGATTTCGGGTTAACCCGAATATTTATTCGGGTTTTGGTTAATACGGGTGTTTTGAAAACAGAATCATTCGGGTTATACGGGTTTCGGGTGTTTGATTTTTTAAAGGTGTTTAGAGGTGTTAGGAGTTCGGGTTAAATCAGGTGCAAGGCCCTGGTCTAAAATTTAAATTATCTACACCAATGGTTCCAATCTAGGGACACGCACTCCTAGAGAAACGTGATAAAATTTCAGGGAAGGCGTAAACATTTATCAAAAATTAACGAAACATTAAAATGTTATTTTTGACTATTTTGATTTTTAATCGAAACATTATTAAGTCACATTTGATTGAAACTAAGTAGTGCCAACCTTTTTATTAATTTGTATATACTGAATAAATTTAAAATGTAATATTTAAGAAAGTTAATGTAGTATAACTTGGTTTAATAATTTTAAATTATAATAATATTCATTTTCTAACCAATAAATTAATTTTAAATATTAAAAGAACTTCACTGATTTTCATATTATCATATTAATCCAACAACTAACATTAAAGGCGTGATCCATTTATTAAAATATGTAAATTAATATATAGGTATATTAAATATAATTTGATATTTTTATAGTGGGAGGAGGAGGGGTGAAATAAAATAGTATGAAAAGGGGCATGTACCTCATATGGTTAAGAAATCTTGATCCACACATTAATTTTTATTTAAATAATTTAAATTAATTATATTGATTCCAATACATTTGGCTATACATCATTTATGCCGCAATGCTTATATTTAAAATAATTCAAATTTTTTGTTTTTAAGAACAATCTTTATAGTTCTTTAAACATACAGGACTGTATTGAGACATTTTACGCCCCGGGGCAACACATTTGAGCCGCCCTTTCCCAAGTCATAACACCCCCCCTCCCCAAAAATATATATATTATACTATTAGTATTAATATTAAAAAAGGATGTACCCAACTATATTATATATAATTATAAAACAAATTTATCTATGATCTATGTGTGATCATGTATATAATGCACCATAATACCAATATGTCGGTACACATTTGACGTCCCCTTAATGATTGAAAAAATTTTCCGCCCGGGGCAACAAGTGAAACTTATCCCCCCCCCCACAAATACGAGCCTGTAAACATGTATAGATACCTAATACCAAAGCATCTATTATACAATATATTTAATAGTTGACAAACTAGGTAATGCTACTGACGAAAAATGTTTTATTATCAGTACTCTAAACTTGGATAGTAAAATTATAAGGTTATATTTAGTTTTGTTAAGTATTCGAGTAAAAGTTTTTGAATAAAAGTATTCATATAGTTAAATACATATTTTAAATATTTTATTTGTCTTATTTCAATAAAATAATAAATAAATGTATTATATTTATCTTATATTAATAAGATTTATCAGCACATTGTCAGTGCTATATAAATAAAGTTAATAGGTACTTATTACAGTATGTGGCATGTAACAATTTGCCATATAAACCATTTCCACTCCAAATACCATAACTTAGAAAACCCTATATATAATCTACAACATTATGAACTGTTATAACTGCAATAATATGCTATATTAATATCCATATAAATTCATAAATTCATAACAAAATTTAAATTTGTTTTAATTTAATTTTCCAATTACATTTTAATTCTGATTTATGACCAATAGGAACTTCAAACTATCAAACTATTTTATTTGTTACATTCATGTAAATCATGAATATACATTTTAAATTATTTGACATTTTTTTTTATGATTATAAGGTAAACAACATTATGAATTTTTTTTTTGAGTATTAAAAGTATCTATGAATATTTTTTCGACGTATCTAATTGGTACTTGAATCCTTTTTTTTTTTATCAACTATTAAAATAAATATTTTAAATACTTTTAAAAAGTACCTTTTATAAGACTGATTATACTTAATAAAAAAACAATTTTTAAAATAAATAACTTTTATACATCATATTAAAAAAAAAAATAATTGATAATATATTTCTTAATAATCAAATTACACTTTAAAATTGTGTTAAGTAAAAAAAAAAAAAAAAAAATATTATTAAGTGATGAATAACATTTTTTTTTTTTCAAATTTTCATATTAAAAAGACCATCAGGGTTTATGTTGAAATTCGTTTTCACTTGGGTGGGTTGGGTGGTATATCACTTGTACCCCCTTCTCTGATTAGAAAATTGTCACGTGTATGGACTTCACTCCCAGTGTAGTTGATCTGGTATAGAACAATTAGAATGACTACAGAGTTAATTTTGATGAATTATAATGAAAAATTAATAAAAATAAATCAAAAAATCAATATTTAATATTGTTAATTATAGAAAAACGTCTTTTATTATTTTAAAATAGGAAACATTTTTAATAATATCTTACATATCTACATGGATATATCGTTTCTATACGAGTGAATATACTCATATATATATATTATATAATCATCAGTTCAATATACATTGACAATTATCATATCATATTTAGTTTTTTTTTTTTATTATAAAATTGAATAATATTTTTTAGTACAATACAAACAATAGATAGATCAGTTATTTCTTATATTTTGTTTTTATGTGGGGACACTTAGACGTTTGATATTATATTTATGCTACATGAGGTCATCATGATTGTATTAAGTTAATCAATTTTTATGCAGGTTCATGTCAAAGGAACTTTTGCAGTTATTAAAGAATACTTGTCACGAAAGTTTTTGTTCGGCCTTAGTACAGGACTTTAGTTGGGATGAATTAAGAGTTGTTGAAAAGGTATTTATTCAAATAAATTTACAATATATCTAAGGCAGAGGTTGCCAAACTGTGGGTCGTGACCCAAAATTGGGTCGCAATTATATTTTTAGTGGGTCACGCTATATTTTTATATTAAAAATAAATATATATTTTTTGTTGTAAGCAACTCATTAACTAAAAAAAATTGGCCATTCATTGATATTGTTGCGAAATTTTAAAAAATTCCCAAAATGGGTCGTATAATAAAAAGTTTGGGAATTCTCTGATCTAAGGATTTTTCTAAGTTAATTGACAATAATAATTATTGAAAGTAAATATATCAACACTAATAAGTAAATTAATTTGGTTTTATAAAATATTGATGAATATATTTTTAAACAGAATTTGAACGTGGAAGATTTAGCTGCTGTCCTAAAGAAGAAAAAAAATAAAATAAGTCAAGTAATTAGTGGATGAAAATTTGAAAATCATTATAATATTTAATGTATATTAACTCTATATATTATATATATTTAATATTAAATATGTAATGTAAATTATTAATTTTAATATTAAATTATATAGAAACCAGATTAATTAAGCACCAATAAGGCATACGAGAGAAATATATCAGAGCACTTTTTTAATTTTGCTTAGTATAACTTTGTTAAATATTGAATTACATTATTGAGGACTGACACAAAAATTATTCAAAATATAATTTTTTCTAATTCATTTTGTTGAAAAAATTTTCTTTTAACACTGGGTTTCATTTAAAATTGTTTTAATACTAAGCCTTATTGATAAATCATTTTAGCACTTAAGTTATACATTGAATTTACGCCTGGAATAACAAAATATGACTGAATTCAAAACAGTCAGGAGGTACAAAATTACATCAATAATCAATATTGAAAATCATCAAGATTGTGTGTGCGTGCTACAACGGGAAATTGCTATCCTATCGACTGCTGGAATTACGAATTTGCGGAAAAACCGCAGGTATGCGAATTTTGAAAACTACATAGCAAATTATAGCAAATTAATTGCAAAATGCCTAAAAGGTTTGGAGTCACCAGCTTGATTTAGGGGGGCCAACTTCACGCACATCATTGTTATACAGTAACATGAAGACAGTGATTCTGAATAAAAAATGTATGTATGTCCAGAAAAAAATTATTTATTATAATTTTAATTATTAAAAATTATATTTTTTCCATTCAAGTAAATTTTCAACATATTTATAGCTTTATAATCATTTAAATTTAAATTAAACAACATAAGGAACACATTTTTTAAATAAAATATATTTATTCATTTAAGATTGCATTACCGACCACTGTGCGGTCCTGCTATTAGTAACTCACCCCAATTTATATTTGATTGTCTTCTATCCATTTGAATTGTTCATAATGTTTTTATTATGATTTTCCCATCCAGTAATATTTAAAAACACAGATACCGTTTTTATTATCTAAGTCAGGAGTCGGCAACCTTTTTAGTGTCAAGAACCAAAAATAAAAATAAATTTTTTCACTTTTTAGTACATTAACTATCGAGGTATCTACAAACAAAGTTATAATAATAATTACACGTCATAATAATAATAATAAAAATACATAGTAAAATATAGTAAATATTGGAAAAAATAAATAAATGAAATAAATAAATAAATAAGTGATTTTTGAGTTTGAATAGCATCAACAAGTATATTGATAGCCGGTTTTATTTTCGATGTAGAAATTCTCAATGCAACGTTTAAGTGACCAATGGGTAATCTTGAAGCAAATTTGCTTTTTCGATATTTCATTAGTGAAAAAGTTTACTCACAAATATAAGTACTTCCTTATATGGTTGACATTTTTTTTGGCAAAACATTTTTTCACAGAGACTTGAATAAAACTGAATTAAGTTATGACCATTACGAAAAGCGGTTTTAAGACATTCGTCACTTTGCAACTCAATAATCTCCATTGGTAAACATTTAAGGCTTAAATTAATATAAAACTACAGATTATTAGTTTTTATTAATAGTGGTTATTTATTAAAAATTGAATTATCCATTAAAAAAATTATAGCATTTTTAATGTATGATATTTATAGGTATTTATTTATGAAAAAAAAATGCACTATCAATTAAAATATAAGAAAAAGGAATTGTACAGATTTTCAAATGGCCAATTATTAATGGGTTATCCTAATAATTTCTAATAACGTATCATATTGTATGATATATAAAGTATTTTTTTTTTTTTAGATTCTGAAAGGAGTGATGGAATCTATTGGTTTTACAATGATGTGTGTTTTTTTTTTATTTTTAATTTTTTTTTTTTTTGTGTCTGACGACACCTTTTTTGGCAGTAAAAATGCTTCGATTTGCTTATGTAGCAACTTTTCTGAAAGGTACATTCACTTTCCTTTCAGAATGGTACTTTGGCTAGTTTAAAATCCAACTTTTCAATACTTTTTAAAAAATCGCAAAAAACGATAAAAAATTACGAAAAAACGGGAAATTTTACGCAAAATCACGTTTTTACAAATTACATTTTTTTAAAATGCTGACAATTTAAATTTTAGATTTTTCTAAATTTTTCGTTTCAAAATAAAAATACTTATTACAATATTTATAAATAACATTGTATTATATTCTAGACAAACATATCATCTCCGTTCAGAATCGTTTTTCGTATACAATGATACCTATCATTGAATTCAAATTTAACAAATCCATTATAATGACCTATCCTATGAAGAGTCACACTTCACCCCCAAGTGTACAGCAGAGCGAGGCCCATCCGGTTCTTTTTTTATATTGTCTCAGTTTATATGAAATTATTACAAGTGGTTTTAAGTAATTTATTACCAACGAAATAAATAAATAACAACAGTAAATTAATAACATGTTTATATAATTTTATTATAATCAGTATTATATAAGGAATTGGTAAGAGCCTAGACCATATACACTATAACATAGGAATATTATTGTGAAGCATTCGAACACAATGCCACTATTATGCCTTCTATATACGGAGCTATTCATTAGAAACTAATTATTGACGTAAATTACTATCCAGTCCGGTTTGAGTCATAACGTAGGTGATTCACTGGAACACGACAGTGATAACTGGTTACTAGAATGTCAGTTCTAGAATATTGGCGAGCATCAGGTCGGGTCTTCGGGAATACCGAACCGATAACGATCTGGTGTTTTTCTGTCGAATGTTCTAGAACGGATGTCCCTATAGTATATTGATGTCTAAAATTAATTGAGATGTCAGTTAGTTAGTATATGTAAGACGGAATGTGTCAACCCGGCGTGTGTTTGTTTTATAATACATTTTGTTTTTAATTAATATAATTTACGTATTTTTATCTATAATCGTATATCACTCCCGGTCGTGCCATTAATATATATATGTATACACAAATAAACATTTTAATTAAGGTAGATTTCCAATATAAAAATGTACGGACAAATAAACTATTTGATACTATATTATGATTTCAAACCCCCCTCATTATAATAAAATTAAGCTATGTTTTTTATACATACATATAATATATGATATTTATAAGTACTTTATCCTACATCAATTTACCTCTTAGCTCGTACAATTTGAACTCGTCCAATTAGTTCAATTGAATTATTCATCACAACATTTTATTAGCTGTCAACTGTATTAAATCGCAAATATCATTTGTCCAGTTGTACAATAGTATTAAGTATAGAAAATAGCTGAAAAAATAAGTATATATCAGCTGGTATACAATATCAATAACAATAGCAACAGTTTGATTTCCGTAGAATTTGCCATAGTAACTGGGCAGAGAGGATAACGAGAAAATTACGATAATACAAACATAGTTTCGAAAACACATAATAATTACATTAAAGAATAAAATTCAAAAATGATTCGCATTCTAGTTGGATTTTATGGGATGGTGATCGCCGTGGCGTGTTATATACGGTATATAATGCACATAGGCACCGGGATAGAAAATGGACAATCCATATGGTCGAAAATTTCGAAACGAGTACAGGTGGACCGAAAACCGCCGAAAAAAATGTTACCGAAGAACATGATTATAGCTATGGCACAACGAAAAATTTATCAGGTTCAAAATTACGTGGACGGCCCGAAAACCAAAGTCCAGAAAAAAAGCCAGAAGGAACGATGGGCCAAAAAAATGATTTCCAACTCGAGTAAAAAACTGGATGCATACGAGCCAAATGCATTTGAGTTGGGAAAGATTGTGGACAAAATTTGTGATCACATCGATAAAACTGTTGTTGAATCTAAGGTTTGCCAAGTGATTTTTATTCGACTAAAAAACTACTGTAAGGATGACGGGTGTTTCAAACTTTCAAGCAAACATTTTTATCTGTACTCATTTATGTAATCTATATAGAAAGAGGGCAATTAACATGTCTAGTATTTTCATTAATGAGTTATAATTGAAATTTTCATTTAAATTTTTTTTACCGACATGATAGAAAAATCAAATCTGCGATCATATAAAATTTTGAGTTTTGACGATACTGATGATATAGTTATAAACAGAAATGGCGTTACAAATATTAGTGCCCTGGTTGAAATCATTTCTTATTATCTTTTTATTTTTCATTTTTACAATTTTTGAAAAAATAAAATTAACATGATAAAAAATCTAATTACATAAAAATACCGACAAGATCATAGAAGTATTTTTTTTTCTGGGTATTTGCGGTCTCTAGGATCCAAACCTACATCCAGCCTTCTATCCATCTCGGTCAGCTGCTCGCATCTTCCAATCATTTCTTCCTCCTAGTTCTTCCACATAATTTTTTACTACATCTTCCCATCTCATTCTCAGTCTTCCAATGAGTCTTTTTTCCTGTGTGGTTCTTTTCCAGTACCGTACGGAGTAGTGGGTTTTGGTTTCTCCAAGCGTGTCCTGCCCATTTTAGTCTCTTAGTTCTTATTACTTTTACGATGTTCAGTTTTTAGTATAATGAGTTTAATTTCTCGTTTTTCCTTATCCTCCAGTCATTAGTCACACTGTCCTTCACAGGTCGGCAGTGGCGCCGACTTGTATTTCATTTGATGGAGCAAAGTATAAAAATTTGTTAACACCACCACCCAAAAAGTTAGAGCAAATTAATGACCGAAATTCTCACCATCTCTAGACAATTGCCTTATAAATATTGTGTGAACATTTCAAGTCTTTGCGATCAATATTTTTCGAGTTATAATGAAAATAAAAAACCATTGAGAAATTCAAAAAATGTTCTCCCAAATGCACCAACCGGATACGATTTCGGATCGAAAATCTTCCGGTAAGTTTTCGATTGAAGCACGTTTTCTAAGAGAAAAGTTTCACTCAGAATCTAAAAGATATTTCGAAAATGTTTCACGGGGCTATTGGTAATTTAAGTAACTATCTTAAAATCTTTAAAATATGTATTTACATGCTGTATAATCACTTTTAAACACTGAGCTTTGAGAGGCGTTTAGCTTCATCATGTGTGCGAAATATATATATACTTATGTCAATGGATGCCTTTATACTTGATATGGTATAAATACATGCATTGATAAGCTAATTGCTTTATCGCATTATAGTATCCTAGTAAATCCTAGTAGATCTACAGATCGGCTGGTACTTAATTTATAAATTCCTAAGATTTACTAACTATAGTGTACCTTTATCCACCCAACTACTTGACACCAAGCAACTTCCTTACACCCACCCACGCACTTCACACCCACACAATCACCAGACACTCACCACCATAGTTAAATGCAGGGGCGAACTGCCCCATAAAACTACGTGTTCGGCGCCACTGCAGGTCGGAAAATTCTTCTAAGAATTTTTTTTACAAAAACTAGGAGTAATAAATTATTAATAATATGAATATCTAAAAACTACGTTTTAAATGAGTATATCAAAGTATATGAGTACATATAAGTATATATAAGTATATAAGTATATAAAAAATTTACTTGTTTTTTGATCTACTGTTTAAAACTTTTTTTTTAAACTAATTTCCTTGCTTAGGAAAAGCTGTGTGAATTGAGAAAAGAATTTCGTCTAATCAAAAAACAACGTCAACGCATTGCAAAAAGCATGCCGTCAAAGACAGGTAAAAGTAATGATCAATCATCAGCAACTCCAATCAAAACATCTTGAAATAATGCACACACCAAGCCATGATCCAAATCATACCGAAAAAAAAATCCGTCTTGATATAACAAATTATAATAGTAATAATAATAATAATAATAATAATAATAATAATAATAATAAAGCTAAAATTACAAACTTTTTATCGGCCGATATTTTAGTCGGTTTAGAAATTAGTAGGAAGATTCATGTAAGAGCACACATTATAACGATTATATCTACTGATTAATTAGTTTGATCGACCATACGATTGCATTCAAACTAAACAGTTGGCTAACTATCAACCGACTGTTTAATCGGTTTAGTGCTCTTCCAGCGCTCGTACATTTGTTGATTCGTTAGTCCGCCGATTCGATCGATAAATTCATTTTGATACGAGAAAACTTTACGTACCTATACAATGTATGTACATGTCATGATGTCTTTGCTTATTGAAACGTCTATCAAAAAATTGATAAAAGAAATAAAAAAAATAAAAAAAAAAAGAACCTGGTTCTATATAAAAATATTTAAGAGTATTCTGATGTAATTTAGAAGAGAAAAAATAAAAAATATGAAATATAAATAATAAAGTCGTTGAAGCAACTGTTCCTGATTGAAATGTGTATCTTCCTTCACTATTCCTTGTCAATTTTTTTCTTTTGAATCACATCAGAATACTATTTTAAATGTTGGTTTTTTTTATATGTATAAAGAGAGAGTTTTTTTCAATTTCCTCTAACAAATGTTCGATATACATACGTTTCGACAAGCAACGGCATTCATCATACATACTCAGTGTCTTTCCGTATCAGTCGGCCGACTGATGATCGATAAGTGTGCGGGAGATGGAAGGGGCCATATTGAGATAGTTCACCGACTGTTTAGTTAGAATGTAATCGTGTAGCCCTGGGTCTAGGACATTTCGCCGCTGGACTACTCGCTGTCGGGTTAATCGTTGCGAAGAGAACCTCCCCACGAAATATTACCAATAATGTAGTTTTCTTTAAAGATTAATAAACAACAATATTTTACGATATTTTTTAAAACCTCGCCACCCGACTTTTTGCATGTGTTCATTCCATAATATACAGTGATATATTATATGTATCTTATAATAATGTATGTAATACCACGGTCAATGGGTCAACTCTTCACCAAATAAATCATAAGTACTAACCTTCGACTTACCTATGTTGTATGATGATGTTACAAGGAGTCTTATATCTATGTGTTAATCAATTTAATTAATAACAAATTAATTATATTATAATCAATGGTTTAACAGTTATACTTTAAAATTCCATTAAGGATATACATTTTTATTACCTAGAAAATAATAAGTTTTTTAATATTTTTCTTTATGTTGAAAATTAATAATTTATAATAACGTGTGTATTAAAAACGAAAAGATTTTAATAATTTCATAATTCTTGTCACATTATATCAAACCGTAAACGTAGATCGTACATACAAAATATGTTATTAATTTTTCTTTCCCAAAAATGTTGGTTTTCGGGACTTTGTTCATATTATACGTTTGTAAAAAATCTGCCCCCAGAGAAATATGCAAGCGCATAGTTGCTTATAGACAAACGGAAATAAATGCTGCAAATTATATTGTGGGGCTGTGGGGGTGTTGACGTACTTGATTTAAATTGAGGAACATATAAAAATGTATGTTTCACAACTCAAATAGTGTCAGTCAAGAATGGACGCATGCAAATTCGGGTAGTAAGGTTTGCAAAAATGTCATAACCTTAGTATTGTTGTTTATCAATCTTTAATGATAAGTACATTATTGATAATAATAATATTTCATGGGAAGGTTCGATTCGCAGTGAATAGTCCGACAGTGAGTAGTCCGGCGGCGACGAAATGTCCGGGTCTGTTTATTAATTGCCCGATACCAAATCGTAATAATTTGCGCTTTTACATAATTCTTCGCACTGATTTAAAAGCCGAATAAACTATCAGCCGATAAAAAATATCTATAGTTTGCGGGCTCTAATTGATTAGAATTTTTTTAATTGGATGTTTTTTTAACCTGTTTATAATAAAAATATAATTTCAAACGTAACATTTTTAATTTTTATATAAGATTAAATAAATGTATAAATAATATTGAATTTTATTTATAATGCATTTATTCTTGTAGGCTATATGTGTAGAACATTGATTATATATATATTAATAATACTAGTGGTCTTAATACCCTTTATAAGTTACCCATTATAGATCAGGTATGTATCCGTTATGATTTGTATAGTCATTACTAGGACAGAGGACTTGTAGCTCTAAAAAAGTTCTAAATATGTGCACTTATGCACTTAAAAACCTCATAATATGCACTTAAAAATTTGTTTAGCCTTTTTATTTAAAACTATTAATAAAATAAATAGCGTTTAAAACAAGTCAAAAAATTAGATAATTTAAATATATTATGTACCATAGCCAAAGAAACAAAATACATTTTACTTAATTTTCTGTAAAGAAATGATGTTAGGTTATTGCTTCTTGGAAAAATGTGTACCTGCGGACAGTCAAAAACCATATACGACAAAAATTAAAAACAACCACATGTTTATCCAAAAATTTTGACTATATTGTTTGAAATAAAAATATGACTTTGGAAAAAATCGATTCAAGTTAAATATGTCTCAAAAAGTATAAAATAGTGTATAAAAGTGTAAAATATGCCCTAAAAACAAAAAGGACTCAAAATATGCATTTATATGCAAAATAAAATTTCAAAACTAGCTTTATGAAAGCATCAAACGTATTTATTTCGGGCATATATCGACTCCGCCGAAAAAATCTTTTTACCTGTAAGAATTACAGTGTGAGCGTAGTTTTTCAGCTATGCGTACAATTAAGACATGGGTGAGAACTTCTATGCTCCAAGATCGGTTTACCTGAACTAAAGTGCGCAATAATTTTCCTTGCCCAGGGCGCATAGTTCCCTAAGACCGGCCCTGGTGCTACAAACTATCATGTATTACCAATAATAGTATAGATAGCTCACTGCAATACAAAATACCGAGCGCGGAAACTATTTCCGATAGAGGGCGATAAGGAATTTAATTTTATAATAATTTATTATTCTAATTGTCGCCGACCATCGTGTTCCGTCGAGAGCGATTACGTGTCGTCCTGTAGCACAACCCTAAACCGGTTTTCTATATATTTATAATCAATGGTATTTCCACAATGAATTCTGTTGGCTTACTAACAGGTGACATTCGTTTAGTCGAAGTCTTAGTTGTTGACGCATTATTAGAGGTTTCTAGTTCTATAATTTTAGTAACGAAACAATTACGATTTAAAAAAAAGCATGATCAAGTGGGGACTGCTTTGCTGTACATTAGGTGCCGTGTGAATCACTATTATACTCGTATATAGGAGTGTAAAATTTGAATCCAATGATAAGTATCATTGATTATATACGATAAACGATTCTGAACGGAGATTATTTGTTAGCCTAGGATGTATTTCCAGTGAGTGGTGAAAAAAGTGTTAAGTTTCAATGAAAAACATACCTACCCTAAAATTAAATCATCTACAGAAAATACCAATTTA
>JASXSY010000409.1:0-135908 GCA_034509805.1 Sipha maydis
AATTTCAGTTGTAATACGTAAAAACATGGCATTGTAATGCAATACCGTAGAACGGAATAATACTCACGTGTTTCCCGAGTGAGAACGTGAATGATGCGGAAACGCGATCGATTTATTATAAGGATCTGCTGCTATTGAACAACTGACACGCGAGAGCAGGAAAAATAAGAGAAAATGGAAACCGGAGAAAAACGCGCGGCCGGCCAAGAACGACGGGTACACACGCGCACGCCACCAAACACGACTGCTGCTAAGCCCCGTTCCACAGATAATAAACGCCGTGACCGACGACGACGCTGCCTCTCTACCTCGCCCCGTCACATGACGCGGTCGCCGGTGAACACACTGTACCAACGACGCCGTGTAATGGTGGGGAGAACACGGCGGCGGCCGTCGACCGACCGATAGACGTGGTGAGAACAGTGACGTAGGACAACGGTTGGACGGGTAAGTGTAACGGCGTCGCAGGAGGGGAGGATAAAGGCACCGTCTGGATGTTATATGCGGCCGCGGCTGAATCGACCACGTGCACGTAACCGATCAGCTGTTCTTTTCTGTATTGTTGTGTATGCGCGCGCGAGCGAGTATATGTGAACGTGTACAGCGTGCGTCGAAGGTGAGTGTGCGCGCGTGAACTGTACGAACTCGTGTATGGATTTAAAACTGACGCGTCTACTGACCTAGTGCGACCGTGCAACTGCGTTTTTCGCAGTCCCCTTCGACCACTCCTACCCACTAGGGTGAACACTGCTGCGTATATTATTATCAATGGCAGTAACAAAGACGTAAGTATAATGTTCCGGCGGAAGAGGTACGAGTGAATTTCCAAAAACTGCGTTACCAGTAAGACGGATAAATTATGTCCACGATGCTCATCATGTAGGCCATACATATTACTCTGGAAATACTATTAATACTAATATATACTTTTCTAAATTAAATCGCATCCATTGACAATCCTTAATGATTTTAAAACTATAAATCCAATGAATATACCTAGAATACAAAACGTAAAACGAACATCAAAAAAACGGATTTTCTCCAATACTTCGATGGACAGCCAGATATGGCAGCCAAAGTTGAGTGTAGCATAGATTAAATATTCGTAAATATATATAAATAATATGTATATTTAATCTATGAGTGTAGCGACGTAACAAATTACGTGTAACATTGCTCGACGGACGTGCGTATATTACAACACTATTATGCCATATTTTGTCATATTATCGCATCGTATTATTTACATTTCGTCAAATATTGAGCCGTTACGTACGACCGATATTTCATCGTATGAAAATATTATCAGACGATACTATGTAATTTTGGCTTTTGTAATTCTACATTTTCACAAGATAGGTACACGTCTGCAAATACAGTCTTTTTATTTTTATTTTTTTAATAATATATCTTTAAAAATATTCTATAATGGATAACACTGTCACTTTATACATGTGTTATAATTTACTAGAAAAAAATATATATAAAAAGAAAAATCGAATATTTAGGTTCATCCCTTATTAAGTACTCACCTATCAGAAGAAGTATTTAGAATAAATTTTCTCGATTTTACGAGAGATTCAAGAAATGTTTTTATTATTTTTGTATGACAGTTTCTGAGTTTGATGTACTAATTACAATATTTGTTAGATAAAAACTGACAAAAATTGACACATATATGCAAAAATCTATTAGTCCCGCTGAAAAAATGGCAGTCACAACTATGTCTTTATTTAAATTATCGTCTGAAAATTCACAAATATTCGGAGATGGCGAATTCGCTCATCCATAGCGATTGCATTCATCGGAGGATGACATGGTACTGATTTTTTTTTTAATTTATTGAACATTAATAATCGTTCGTGTATTCTTATCAGTTTATATTAGAACATTTTAATCGTAAGATATTCTTAACGTCTGGAATATTAAAGTGCATCCGACAGTTTTTCAGGTGTTGCACGGTAAGATAATCGTACAATATTTTATAGTGATCGTGTGAATAACTCTAATTATAAATATGAAATTTCAAATATCGTGTGATAATATTTTCGTATCATAAATAAATCGTACAATAAAATATAACTTATGTGTAACGACCCTTATTATTATAGTTGTTAGTAAAGGAAATGCAAGCACAAAAATCACATTAACTTGTTTTTATAATTAAAATTTACCTTTTATAAAAATAATAGTACGATACCCATTTTTTTATTATAGTAATTTAATTTTTTTACCTAATTAAATTATTTTGTATAAAGTAGGTCTTCCTAGTTTTCGTAAAACTGAGGTGGTCCGCGACCTATAAAATATTGTCGAAGTGGTCCGTGGTAGTAAAAAGGTTGGGAACCACTGCGCTATATCTTCGAATTGAAAAACCTATTTCATATTCATGACGAGTATCAAGTGATTAAAATTATTTTAAAGGTTATCATCACACATTGGGTAAATTAATTATTTTTAATTTCATCTTCGTTGTTTCTCTTATTGTTCTAAATTCAAACTTTTCATCAATAATTTATATAAAGTATATAAATATAATATGTATATAGATATACTCACGAGGCGTGATAAAAAAATATTGGGACTAAGATTATATCTACGCTAAAAATAATCGAATCGGGAATGTATACATATAAAATTAAAATAAATATAACATTAAATTACGTTATTACAGGCCATGACTTTTTTTTTTTTTATTTAATTTGCTTTTGTTTACACATTACAGCAAAACGATTACATAACAAAAATAACGGTGGAATTATTCGGATAATTAATAATAATAACAATTAAAACAAATGTATATAGAAACAAAAATAAATTAAATTAAGAAGCCAGCGGAATAAATGAATTTAATGGTGGAGTGGATGATAGGAATGGAACGAGAGTTAAGCAGAAGGTTGGCGTCGGGAGTGATGTAACCAAAAGAAGATAGTAATAAAAAAAAAGTTGTCTACTGTGAAGGAGAGTAGGACATTGAAAGATGATATGATTAGTCACAAACGGTGGCAGTGTGATGTCGTGTACAAAAAAAGAAGAGTTTAGACAGGCCATGACTTAATATTAACTTTTAATAATGAACCATTTATTGAAATCATATACATTTATTGTGTTTGCCGTTTTAGTCATGTAGAATAAACTCGAACATCATGTTAGTACTCAATTTTACATTAAATTTGGTAAATCAGCAACTGAAACTTTTGAAATTATTAAAAAAGCATTTGAAGATGAAGCAATGAGCCGGGCTAAAAAAATTGAATGGTATAAAAGGTTTATTGAGGGTCGTGAAGCCATTAAAGATGACTACCATGCTGGACAACCTTCAACTTCAAGAAATGTGGAAGTGGTCGCAAAAGTACGAAAAATTATTTGATTAGATCAACAAATAATGGTAAGAAAACTATTTAATGAGTGCAACATTTCTTATGGATCATGCCAAACTTTTATAACTGAAGAATTATGAAACAAATCCGTGCAAAAATGGTCTAATATTGTTTTCTGAAGATAAAAAAAAAATCATCAAATCGAAGTTTGTCAAAGTTTCAAAGACGAACACAAAATTACGCAGAGTTCATTAAAAATGTAATAACTGGTGACGAAACTTGGATCTTTTGTTATGACATAGAAACTAAACAACAGTCATCACAATAGACATCAGTACCTCAACAAAATCCAAAAAAGCTCGTCAAGTTCGTTCTAACGTGAAAACCATATTGATTACTTTTTCGATATTAAATGCCTTATTTATTACGAATTTGTTCCAGCTGGTCAAACAATTAATCAGACTAATTACAAAGAAGTTTTAATTAAACTGAAAATCCAAGAGAAATATTCAGATCAGTTCCAAAATTGATCATGGTTGTAAAGTACATCATGACAACGCCCTGCCTATTTTTTCTGCCTTATCAATCCATGAGTTCCAAGCTAAAAAACAAACTCCAGTTGTACCTCACCCTCTCAATTCACCTCTAGTTTTTTTTTATTTCCAAAAATTCAAACTCACATCAAAGGACAAAGAATTTTTAATATTAAAACAATAATAAAAAAAAAAAAAAAAAATGCAGTAGATCAACTCAAACAACTTAAAGTTGAAAACGTCGAACGCTGCTTCATTAAGTGATAGGAGATTTGAGACAATGTATAACATCGAGCTGTGAATACTTTGAAGGAGTTATTATTTGTTTATTTAAATAAATAAAAAAAAAATATATATACGAACGTAAATCATATAACATATTTTCATTAAAAATGTACTAAATGCCTGAGTATTACTTGTTAGTATTAAATGAAAAACAATTTTTACTCACGTTTTCAATAGAAACTTATGGTAATAAGTAATTTTATCGTACTAAATAAGTATATACTATAATATAGCATAATTATAACACAACAATTAGATGATAATTGAAAATATCCAACCAGCATTCGACACAAGTTGTTATAGTAAAGACATCAACTCACCTGAAACAAATAAAAATTTATTATGTATTAAATGTGATAATATCAAATTAATGTGTATATTTAAATAGTTAAATATTTAAATAGTTAAATATTTAAATGTTCAATACATTTTATGGTTTAAAAAATAGATTTTAAAGAAAAATTGAAATACTAAATAAATCTTCCCCTGTATAATTAGTTACGTCCCACAATGACTATAATTTATTCACTGGGTAAAAATAGTAGTATTTACCAGATATTATATATTACAACTAAAATAAAATAAACCATAAATAATACATATAATGTAAACTATAAAAAAAATAAAAACTTTTCATCTAGTTTATTTATTTAAAATATTAATATAAATTAAAATTAAAAATACTTAACAATTAATAAACTATAGGATTGCGAAATAAATAAATAAATAAATATTATCTAAACATAACCAAAATAACTTATTGTAAATAAGTTGTATATTTATTGAAAATAAACCACATCGTAAACTTCTGTTAGTATATAAATATAACTAGTAGTTATTTACTATATTTAAGACTGTTATAAACCTAAAAATATTAAAACTAATAACAATAAATAAAAATAATGAATATTCAAATAAGTGCTCTTGATTTGATGTGGGTAATACCCGGGTACCCGTTTATCCGGGTAATACCCGATTTTGTGGGTAGTCAATGTTTTCGGATAGTGGGTACCCATTACCCAAAATTTTCGGGTATCCGATGGTTTTTGATATACGTAAACAGTTTAGCTAAGTCTTAACTCCTAAGAGGTAATCAGTATTAAATTATACATTACACAATTATTCGAATAAAAAATATCTAAGAAAATATAAAAATTATCTATAAAAAATTGAATCTAAGATATACATACCTTAACATACCTAAGATCATTAAGCTATGGTTATCGAACAGAAACAGATAAGATAAACTAAAGTCTAGTTATTAATACTTTCATATTCTTATATACACTTATACTATTATCGAATTATAATTACATATTGGAATTGTTTTCAAAATTTACGGAATATGTAAAATTATGTAAAATTAAATATTTCTTAATTTATTGTAAATCATGTGAAACGAATTTATCATTTACAATAGTTAATTAATTTATCATATTTTAAAAAAAATATGTACTTACATACAAATCCCAGCTCTAGTAATGAGTATACAAATCATAACGGGTACCCGATCCATAATGGGTACCCGAAAATTTGTAAATCGGGTAATACCCGTAAACCTGGTTACCCGGGTACCCGGGTATCAAGAGCACTAATTCAAATCTATAGAACTTTTATTTTTTTTATAGAAACCTTTTAACTAATTGAAATCAATTGAATAGTCCGAAGATACGAATGAACAGAGGTGGAACTAGAAATTCTTAGGCACGGGGAAAATGACGAACTTATGCCCTATGACAAACCAAGAATTAAACACCCTTCTCAATAATTATTTTCTTCTATATTAACATACAATCATACTTATTGAGTATTAAACGCAATATCAGTAATTAAAATATAAATATCATACTATAAATATATTATATACTACAAAAACTACACCCTCTCAGATTTTACACTCGGAGATGAATCCTCGTCTTCTTTCCCTAGTTCCGCCACAACGTATACACTAACTTTAATATATATGTAGCATATATTAAGTGTACAGATTAAAAAAATAATTAATTATCAATTGTAGATGATGATGAAGAGAACTATAAGATCTGAAATTGTAATTTTATTTTTTAAAAATTCCGCCATCGGATTGCCTCTTATCTCAATCAGTCATATTATTTCATAATATATTAAAAGATTAAAGGCTGAATTTGCTAATAGTAAATATTGCGTTACAGATTTTAAATGTTCATATTATAGAAAAAAATAGCGGTGCATAGAACAACGAACTCAAGGCCAACCAATTAATTAATTTTAATCATAAAAAAATTAGCTATTGATTATTTGATTTGAAAATAGGCTCGATTTAATAGGAAGTTATAATATTAATAATTATCTCATCAACGGTTGGTTTAATGGTGAGTTAATTATACTAAACATATTGTGTGTACATAAAGACCATCAATAACTGCTAAAAAACGGTCGGAATAGAAACTGTCAACCAAAACTCTGTAATACAAGTAATATTATAAAAAATTCGAATTTACATCCTACATATAATTATGTAATCATTGTTCATCAAGGCTTATCTCACAATGATTGACAGGCTAATTTGTGTACATTATATTGATTTATCATTATATACAATTTATTTTTTACTAAGATTTTTTTTGTGCTTCTTTGCAAAAATCTTGGAAAGAGTGATCATAAAAAGAATCCTTCCTTGCATTTACAACAATAATGAACTTACCAACATTAAATATAAATATTCGTGCTTCCCATTCTATAATATATAATAAAACATAGGTTAGTCAACAACATATCTTTTTCAATTAAAAAATATACTATTACTGCCTTCCTCGGCGTGTTACAAATGTTTAATAAAGTGTAGCATAAGGGCTTAATATTTAAAATAAAACTCTCTTTCGCCGACATACTACTTGCTGATTAAATCATACCCTACTGATCGTTACTTCTAAGTCAGGTTTGATACTTCATTTTATATATTTATATTATAACTATTTTAAATATACAATTTAATGTCTATAAAAAGTTATCCTATATAGCCTAGAATATACTAAATACAATTTGATTATCTTATTTTTATTAGAACTATTTTTAAAATACATAAACTTTGTTTATAAATACTATATCGCTACATAATTATGAATTAAACTATGGTAATATACTATATACATATATATATACTAACAAACATACATACCAAAGTATATTTCAAAAAATTATAAATCATAAAAATGTAGCATGCATATAAAATTAGATACACTATAAAATTGTAAACATAATTGAATGTAATACTTACTTCAATAATTAATTTTAAAAATTATTTTTACTGAATTATAAAATTAATAATATTATACTTCGAAAGTAAACCTTAAAATTATTATCGTATTTATTTATACCTTTATAGTCTACCAATAATTCAAAAATACTGAAAATACTTGTTTGTCGTCCGACATTTTAAATTTTACGAACATTGAATTGGTTATAAATGGTTAATTGGTAATAACTCACTAAATATTTAATAATATAAGTTATTAGGTTTGTTCCAACACGGAATTGGGGATTAGTTGCCGATTGATCAGTGATTGATTTACTGTGCATGTGTTAAAGTGGATTAATCACAGGCTCTAAGCTCTATTGGAACGCTTTTCGAACTGTCAATGAGAATAAGATATGTTTTAGATCTGAACGGAATGAAGAATGTATTGATTTTTCAATGATGTGTGTATTTTATTTTTATTTTTTGTGTCTGTCGACACGATTTGAGCAGTAAAAATGCTTCGATTTCCTTATGAAACAACTTTTCTGAAAGGAAAGTGACTCTAGTTGGTACTTTGGGGGGGGTCAAAAGTAAAAAATTTTCAATATTTTTTAAATGCGACGGGAAAAACCCTAAAAAATTAAGTGAAAAACGGGAGTTTTTACGCAAAACCAGTTTTCGACAAAATCAAATTTTTTATTTTGCTATAACTCAAAAACTAATCGATGTAAATACTTGAAATTTTCACCAAATGTTAAGATTAGCGTTCTCTATACACCGTTAAATTTTCAAAGTATTTCAAAAAATTTATTGAGCTATTTATAGACCATTGAAATTTTCAATTTTTTTAAGTATTTTTTTTTAAAATAACGATAAAATTTTTTTGGCCGGCCAGAAAATCTTGAAAATGTAATATAAGGTTTCTTATAAGTTGTTCATTAACTGATAAAAAAAAAATCTAAAATCGTAAGTCACAATTTTTTTTTATAAGTGCTCAAAGTTCCAATTTATACGAAATATGTAAAAAAATGCGAAAATTTGCAAATAATTTTGTGGTTGAAAATTCGTAAAATTTTTTTCTTTTATTACTAAGTTTTGAAAATTCGGTACAAGGTTTTTCATTAGTTTTTTTTCAAATATCTGTAAAAAAAAACTCTACCGGGTGCAGACAAAAAAATTTTATGAGTGTTTGAAATTTAAATTTTTACAAAACCACGTTAAATAACGGTTTAGCCTCAAACGATTTTTGCTATTTGTTTTTATCCAAAAAGTTGTAGAAACTTGAAAATTTTATCAGTTGTTTATATTGGCATTTCCTTTATGTCATATTTTTTCAAAATATTATATTAATTTTTAAGCCACTTGTAGGCATTTAAAATATTCGATTTTTTTACATTTTTTTTTTTATAATCGGTGATACAAAATACTTGAAAATTTAATAGAAGATTCCACAGAAGTAGTTCTTATTGTCATTCAAAAATTATTAAAATCCATACTCACAATTTTTTTTTATAAGCGTTTGAACAGCGAATATTGACATAAAATTACATGAAAAATATAATATAATATATAATATTCTAGACTGACAAACTATGTTGCTGTATGCAACTGCCAACCCATCCTAATAGAAAAATATATTTATCGTTTCAAAATAAAATATACTTTTTACAATATTTATAAATAACAATGTATTATATCCTAGACAAACATATTAACTCCGTTCAGAATCGTTATTCGTATACAATGATATCTATCATTGCATTCAAATTTAACAAATCCATTGTAATAATAACCTATCCCATAAACGAGGTGCACTCCACCCCCAACTGTACAGCAGAGCGAGGCCCATCCGGTTCTTTTTTTCTTTTGTTTTAATTTGTTTTATATTTCTGTGATTTGTTGTTGTTATAACTGTTAAATAAAATTAAAATAAGTGACATAAATGATTCAAAATTAATTATTATAATAAATGAAATTATATTATTAATACATATAATATATATATATTATAATATAATTATTAATAATTGTTTATATATATATATATATATATAATGTTTATACATGTAACAAAAAAGTTGTTTATAAACGTTATATGAAAATTCAAACGTGAAAAATTGATAAAAAATTGTACTGAAATAATGATTGCCAACAACTAATCCTTAAACTGATCTAATGACATGTTGGAACAATCGTATATAATTTGAGTTTGCGTTTCGGGTGTGTTGGAATGAAAAAAATGTACTGCAAATGCTCCCGTCAGTTCTATGATAGTTTGACCGCGTATTAGAACAAACCTATTTTTGTGGGCTATGATATACATTTGAGAAATTATGAAGTAAAATCCGTATCGTCTACTAGATAGTGGATATAGTTTATTCATGATATTAATTAATACTGTGATTCTCAATCTTCTTTTGTATGACGACATCCTAATTTAGATCCATAAAAATGGCGAAACACTTAAAACAATTAATGTATTTTTGAAATTTAAGAATTACACACCTCTGTAAATTAATACATTAAATTTTATAATTTTTATATGTTAACATTTTACTTAAAAAAAAATTAATTTACTTAGATAAAATTTAAACAGTTCAAAGGAATATGCCGTACGGAATTAAAAAAACAAACGCAGAATGCTCCGGGCCTGCATAGGTCTTCGATTTATGAGCGAATGGTTGACAAACTTACATATAATTCACTCTCAATAATTTATTTTTTGTTATTTTAAATATTGAAAATGTTGATACACACATGTATAATATTGAAAAGAAAGCGAAATTTGCAATTCTTATTTATTTAGTACGGCGTATTCGTTTGCAGAGAAATCGGAAATGAATCATTATGTCTTAAATAAAATTTAGATTTTAACGTTGTATTGTATGATATTTCTAATAAATGAGATAAGAATTCATAAGAATATTTAAATAGTTGTTTTTCTTATATATGGTTTTTATAATTTCAATATAATCTTGTCATAATATTATATGTTTATACTTCGAAAGCTTAATTATAATTAGTAATATTTTGGCGATATGCACCACGGTAATGTCACGACCCACCGGTTGAGAACCATGGAACTAATGCATATATATACATATATACATTCACATCTATGAACATCGTGTTCAAATACAGATGATTCAATAAACTTAACGTAAAATGTTGCAATATTAAATGACAGGTTAGGTACACAAAAATATTGTGAATCATCGATAAAAGTAATCATTGGAATATGGAAATTTAGATGAAATCATCGTAAAAGCAATACTAACATGAATCACATTACACCAAAAAAAAAATGAAACATAATTTTATTTGAACTATACTATACAAATATTTCAATAGACAACAAAAATGTAAGGAGTAAAATGAGATAACAATACGCTTTCTCTAGATTACGTTGTAGTTATTAGTTAAATTCAAACTCTTTAATTTATAGTTATTATATTATCATAAAAAAATCATCATGTAATTTGCAAAATTATTCATAATCATTCACGCAATCGATTTTAGCGCACATTATATGAACGGCGAAAATTGAATATTACATGTTTTACTTTAAATAACAATGTACAAATTTCACTACTTTCAAGTATAATAAAATGTCAATAATAAAACATACAATATAGTATTATTTATAGATCAATAATTTTCTGCTTATTAAAAATGAATTAAAAATACCAAGGATATACACTATGAAAACTAGAGGCTTTCAAAATAATTTGCACACCATGGACAATATTGGCATTTAACACGGTTTCCTAATCTTTACGGTATATAAAATAGAGAAAACAATACTTTAAACGATGGCCAAAAGTACAACCTTAAATATTTGTAAAAAATAAACAATTGAATTAGTAATCAATAAAATAAATATCTAAACACTTTGAAAAAAGAACCATAATCATTATATTATATGGTAATGATAACTATACCACTATATAAATTAAGATTTCTTAAATCATCAATTTCAATGTAAACAGAGATATTGATTCACAACAAAAAAGGACAGTTATTTTTCAATTTTTTAAAGTTGTCATTACAGCTATTATACTGTAAATATATATCAATAACATATAATAAAAGTAAATCAAACGTAACTAAATGGTAAACGTGAATATCATTTGTGACAGACTATATACATTTTTCAAAAAATTAAACGTAAAATAAACGTAAACCTATAGTACAGAATACCATTTTAAAAAGAAAAAAATAATTTGGTCAAATTCAAATTAGTCAGTAATATTTATCATTTATCAAATACTTACTAATATAGGTATATTATAATACAATATTTTTTTTAGGTTGTTTTATTAGAAGTTAAGAACCCATGGGACTATTTACATGTTAGTTATTTAAGTAATCGATATTTGTTCCACAGCAGTTACACTATAGTGTGTTGTTAAGTGTTTTATTTTATAAAATACATATTAGACTAAAGCATTATTTAGCTCTCGAAAAATAGATTGTATATCTCAACTTAACAAAAAAACAATAATAAAATAATAATAAAAATTAAATTAAAAATAAAAAGGAATAAATGGTTTATATTCGTAAATAATATATAAATAAATAAACAATTGGTTTATAAGTATAAATAAATAAATAAACAAATAAAAGGAGTTACCGTTGAGGATTATTATATTTATAATGTACGACGAATTTCGAATTGAAAATTAATTGTCAGTTATAAAGAAAGTAAATAAAATCACGACTAAATATAAAAAAAGAACCGGATGGGCCTCGCTCTGCTGTACAGTTAGGGGTGGAGTGCACCTCGCTTATAGGATAGGTCATAATTATAATGGATTTGTTAAATTTGAATGCAATGATAGATATCATTGTATACGAATAACGATTCTGAACGGAGTTCATATGTTTGTCTAGGATATAATACATTGTTATTTACAAATATTGTAAGAATTATATTTTATTTTGAAGCGATAAATATATTTTTCAATTAGGATGGGTTGGCAGTTGCATACAGCGACATAGTTTGTCAGTCTAGAATATTATACATTATATTATATTTTACAAGTAATTTTATGTCAATATTCGCTGTTCAAACGCTTGTAAAAAAAAATTGTGCCTATGGATTTTAATAATTTTTGAATGACATTAAGAACTACTTCTGTGGAATCTTCGATTAAATTTTTAAGTATTTTGTAGTAGCCAAATTTTTTTTATCACCGATTATAAAAATAAAATGTAAAAAAATCGAATATTTTAAATGCCTATAAGTGGCTTAAAAATCAATATAATATTTTGAAAAAAATATTCCAGAAAAGAAATACCAATCTTAACAGCTGGTAGAAATTTCAAAAATCTGCGACTTATACTTTTTGAATTATAACAAATATTTAAAATCGTCTGAGAATAAATCACTATTTTATGCAATTTCGTAAATATTTAAATTTCAAACAGTCATACAATTTTTTCCTCTTAGTCCGGTAGAAATTTTTTTAAAGATTTTTGAAGAGTAGCTCATAGATAACCTAGTGTTAAAATTTTGAACCTTAAGTATGAACAAAAAAAATTTTATGAATTTTTATCTACAAAATAACTTGCAAATTATCGTGATTTTTACACATTTTATACAAATTTGAGCATTTAGGGCTTATAAAAAAAAATTGAGTTAACCGATCACCGATATTTTTTAGTTACGATAAGTTTAACTTATTATAAACCTAGTATAAAATTTTCAAGAGTTTTCGCTCAACCAATTAAATTTTATAGATGTTTAAAAACAAACATTAAACAAACATTTGTCTAGGATATAATACATTGTTATTTATAAATATTGTAAAAAGTATATTTTATTTTGAAACGATAAATATATTTTTCAATTAGGATGGGTTGGCAGTTGCATACAGCGATATAGTTTGTCAGTCTAGAACATTCTACATTATATTATATTTTACAAGTAATTTTATGTCAATATTCGCTGTTCAAACGCTTATAAAAAAAAATTGTGCCTATGGATATTAATAATTTTTGAATGACTTTAAGAACTACTTCTGTGAAATCTTCTATTAAATTTTCAAGTATTTTGTACGAGCCAAATTTTTTTTATCACCGATTATAAAAATAAAATTTAAAAAATTGTAGAAGTGCTTTTATATCTGAATAAATAAACATTTAAATTTTTCAAAGTAATAATTAAATAATATTTAATTTTTTATTATTTTTAAAGTTAAAAAACATTTTTTTATACTACAACGATATCAACTCTAAACACAACGGCAACAGCAATAACTTATAAAAATAATCGGTACTCGTTCAATATGCTATCTACCGCACGTTTGATGGTTTAGTATGCTATCTACCGTTAATAATTTATATTTTTATGTACAGTCATTTTATGTTGATGAAGTATTATTATTTCTGATCGTTCCGAGGAATAATTCGAAGAGGTCTTCATTTGGTTTTTGTAACGAACGCCACCACTCTTCTTGAAGTTGTGATGGTAATATGTTAGTCGCTCCCCAGGTTTTAATGTTATATTTATTTTTGACGTGTCTCCAAAGAGTTTCTATAGTTTGGGTCTCAGCACCAGTTATTGAATCAATGAAATTTTCTGAATGATTAACCGTTTTGTGGATAAACCCATGTTAATTTAAAGTAGAATACGCACGTCATTTATCGGAATATATAGTAGTACCTAGCTTAACTTAATTTAATATAATTGGTAGTAAGGTATTTCGATCACGCTTTTCAACTTTAAAAAACGTCTCTCTAAAATGGTATCATGCTAACAACACAAACCAAAAATCTATGGGCCTTGAATTCGTTGCCCGTAATTTTGATTATTTATTACTTCGTCTTCATCTGAACTCTCTTCATTTTCATTAAACATTTCCTCGGGTTTGCGATTTCCAAGACGTAATCTTTCACGATTATATTTCCTTTTACCTTGGAACAAGGATTCATCTATTTGCACAACTAGGCCAGGACCTCCCATTTTTTTACGTTTTTGAAATTCAGCTACTGCTACATCTCGACATAAATTATACGAATCAACTATAGTTGGTCTTGATCTTTTCGTAAACGCCTCGGCTTGTGTTACCTTTATTTGAAATACCCAATATCAAACAAGTTCTACGATATCGCACAAACTTAAGCCACTGTTACACTCCCCATTTTTATCCATATACGTAAAAAAGTTGTTGTTCTTGCGTATGGAATAAAATGTTTGGCATTTTTTTTCGTAAATCGATTATAAATTTTTTTCAAAATATTACCTTCCGAATCACGTTTTCGACTATTTTTCAAAACTTTTATTAATTCACCACCACAAATTGCTTGGTTTTTAATTTTTGTACAAGTTTGGTCGATTGGTAATAAACCGGGTATACTTAAAAAATGTTTGCACATATCTTCATTTTGAATTATGTGTCGATATAAATAACTCATAGTTAACAAACTCATAATAATAATTATTAAAAAATATTTAATAATAAATAAATCACAGTAAAACCACGTATATAATCGACGCGACTCACAAACACACACTAAACAGGTATAATATAAAGGTATACCTACTAACCTACCTAACTTACTAAGGTATAAAATATAAATATAATATGATTTGGGGTTTTACGGGTTCATACGGTAGATATCATACTAAACTATAGTAAAATTAGAGTAGATAAAATATTTACGGTAGATAGCATATTGAACGAGTACCAAATAATCTATAAAATATATGGATAAATAACCAAATCGTTTATTGATCAAGGCTCACTTGTATTATTTTAACACGCGAAAATGCTGCAAATACCATTCTACAAATACAAAATGGTAAGGTTTACTTAAAGATTATTTTAACCCAAGTTATTATATACATTATATTATATTATAATGTATTATATATGTTAGATATGACTCAAAAAAAATATATCTTATTATTTCTTTTATTTTTTTAAATTTTAAATAGTACACTTATTGCAACCCAATCTTAAAGCTTACGCGACCCAAAATTAAGTCACAACTCATATGTTGAAGACCAATGTTCTAGGCTAATCATTTATTTATTTAAAAAAGAATAGATAAATTGTAATATTTCATGATATATGTAGGTAAATGTGAAGTCTAAATTGTCTAAATGACTTAATTGATTAAGTGATTTTAGTTGCTTATATTGTTACTTTAAATTAAAAAATACGTGAGAAATATGTTTCTTAGAAATTATTAAATTTAAAAAAAATGTATTTATTTCACTTAAATAATAATTTAAAAATCTCACTAGGAATATTTTGCGAAATATGAAAATATCGTGGAAAAAATTTTAAATTAATAACCAAAAAAATTGTACTTTATACAATTCAAAATTTATAAAAAATATGTATAAGGTACACTTATGTAATAAAGGAAATCTTTTAATAGCATGAACATAGTAATATCATTTATTTATTATATTTCCAGAAATATCACTAAAAAATTCCGCAACAGCGATGAAGAATCATCAAACATAAACTATTTTTCAGAAATTATTTGATTTTATTTAGGTTACGATAATACGCAATAATTCTCACAAACACGCATTAATTTCATGAGAGCAAACACAAATATATATAAGAAAATATACACACTCGATTAAGTACAAACATAAGAATACACGGCGTGATTTTTGAAGCAACAAACATTTTTTTTTTTTTTACATAACAAGTCGTATTTAAATAATACGCCGTCTTCTTCACTCAAATATTGTACAACTATACAGTAAGACTCTTGAAATTAGCATTGCCACTGAAATGCACATTCCTATAGTGGGAAAAGAGAAAATGTCAAAAACTAACTCATCTGCATTATTCTTGTTTTAGATAAATAAAAATAATGTTTCCGTTAAAAATTAACTTTTCGTACTTATAGAGTACAATGTATAACAGTGTACCTATACACTTTTATAAAACCTAGTCACAAAAAAAAAATTTCAAATTCTCGCTAACGCAAGCTAACTTAAGCTGTTTAAAATTGCTGATATAAAAATCAGTAATATACATTATATTATTTTCTGCTTCTGCCCAATGTAAATGATTGCAATAGTTGCAGTACACTACATATAATAATAATATAATGTGATAAATACTAGCTATGAATAACAGAGTAAAATTTTTGATGTATATAATTAAAGACAACGATGATTCTATAAATAAAATACATAATTCAAAAATATACTAAATAAAATACGTTAAAAAAAACTAATGATCCAGGACAAATAGGATCACGACAGATGAGCAAACCGATGACGGTCAGACACAACAATAGTGGACATTCCGTATATGCGGTGGATAATAGCTAGCGATTTCAATACTTGAACACGAGTAACATATTATATATTATTACAGTTTCGACCGAATAGTTTTGCAGACTACCTATACTCTTGCGGATTTTATTATTAGGACAATAACAAAGTCGTACTCCGGAACGAACACGGCCGTTCGTCCGTACAACGAGCTGAGGTATTACACGTTCCAATGATATGCCAACAAATCGAAGGGGACGAACCATAAAGCATAGTGGGAGAGAATAGGATTTAATATAGTTGATATGGAACTCGTTCGTGGACCATGAAAATATTAAATACTCGCCATGTCAACGGCCTGGAAACAACAACTTCCCTCCTGCCAGTTTGTGTTGTTACAAAACTATATAGTGTGACTCTGCGGTTGCTGCTTCTGGCTGCATAACAGTCGACCGACTAACGGAGACTTAAATTGCCTTTTATCCTTCTCACTTAATCTAACGCAAAATTATTCTAGAACTTTTAAGTTTTTTCATTTTTTTTTTCATTGAAAATCAAACAGGGTTAATATATACTTTTATTATATATATTCGATTAGAGTATAAAAGTAGTGTCCCCCACGAAGATGTTAAAAGGATATTCAAACGATATACAATGTTAAATTAGGTCAAATTAAATGTGTGTGTGTGTGTGTGTGTATTGACTGTACTAAATAAATTGAATGATTTTGTTATTCACTCTCACTAGTATGGAATTTGTTAATACAAATAAATATACATATTATACATAAATATATGATAAGTTTAAGTATCATTGGTTTAGCTGTACAAAAAAGGAGATTCCAAGAAATTTACTTTCAATGTTTCAATGTTGACAATCGAAACTAGAAAATTTCAACCACAAAATAAATAAAAATGTAGTATCTTCAGTACACAAATATTACAATTAACTATCATAAAATCATTGTACAAACATAACAGTGTTTCCCGACCTCCAACCAATAGAGTCGTTTAATGATTTTATGAGGCAAGATGGCCAGATGTGTCAAAATTATAATTTATAACTTTAAACTTCAATAGATTTTCTAAAGAGGTTACGGAAATGGTAACATATAAGGAGTATTATCATTATTGGTTGGGGACGTATATTCAAAAATATCAAAAACTCTGCTTCACTACAGAATTCAAACATATGGCAGTTAATTTAAGGATTAAAATAACATTATAATTATATTTAATTAATAATTGTAAGGCTAATATTAATATTAACAAACTTCTTTTAAAACACGATAAATACAATTTTAATAGAAATTATTATTTAGTATAAATGTGTACTAAATTGGACAAGAATTATTAAACTTACTATTATTAGTTATAATTCTTCAAAATAATAAATATCATTAGGGTCATGCTTATACATAGAATTAAGTACCTAATGAAACACCGTTAGATGTTTGAATTTGTAAAACATATTTGCATAATAAATATATATAATAATATATAAATCAATTTGCAATTTTTAAGTATATGAATATCAAGAAATATATTTGTATATATTATATAAGTATAGTGGTTATTCATTTTTTCTCTTTATATAAATTATTAAATTTTAATAATACGTCCTGAAATTATGAAAATCCTTCATCTTTGTTCAGTATCACTTACAATTATTAAAGCACAACGACTAAATATCAACAAATAATATCTATGTAATTAAAAATGTCTTTGTTTAGATTAATAAAGTGCACGGATATTATATCATGATATATTCATTGCAAATTGAGTATTTTTGAAGTTTTTAGACAGTAAAATATCATAAATAAGAATGAAGTTAACTAAGTACATTTTTAATATAAAAATTAGTTGTTTTTTCAATCAGAATTAGAGATTTTACATCCTTCTAAATAGTTTAAAAAGGTAAAAAATAAAACTAAAACATCATAGAATCACAGTTATTCTTAAATGAAAATCCAAATAAATTAGTTTCACTTCAGAAATATTAAATTACAATCGTATACAATACAAATACAAACAATTAAAAAAATAATTAATTTTCTATTAACAATTTTCTTTCCAATGTTAAAACATAGTTTTATGTTAGTAAATGGAAAAATATAATACAAATTATGACAAAAATATATTATTTTAACAAAACTATTAGATAAATTATACCTAGAGCATTTCAAATAAAATTAAATGTTAAAACAAAAGTAGAAAAAATGTATTGATATTTTATAGAAATAATTCCTCTTTAAAAAAATAAATATACCACACAAGTATTTCAATTTGAAATTTTTCAAAAATTAAGTTACACATTACAGTAATAATAAACTACAAGTCATAAATAAACCACTTAAACAGACTTTGTTATTGATTTAATCATAAAGAATAGTTCACCTAAACATTTTTTTAACAAATCTGATATCTGCAGATATATTTTGAACTACTTCTGTATAGTAATTTTCCATAAACTACAGTTCATTTCACAGATAAATTGTTATTGAGACGGATTTTTTGACGACAATAATTGAATGTATACATATTTTTCTCCATTTGAGTATAAATATATACTTATAGTCATGAATAGTTATGTCTCTTATTCGATAAAATAAGTTTAACCGATAAACATAAACTATAAAATGGTGCATACTTACAAAAGGCTTTTTAGCCAACCTGGATCTTTGCCCTTTAATCATATTAAAATAGCTATATAATATTGTTATCTTAAGTCTATACCACAAAATATATATTGACGTAAACGTATTTTAATTTATACGCTAATTTCAGAAAGATCAAAAGTTCATAAACCATATAAAAAAAATCATAGGCATAGGCTTATTATTTTTAAATTATTTTAAGGCGATAAAGTAATTAAATTTGAGTACTACAATAATAAAATATGTATAATAGTTGAGAACATACTAAGTGTCGTACAAATTAACTGTGACATTATATACGCACAAGATGCGCTAATCCAGAAACAGTTCAGACAATTTAAATCCTCGTCCAGATCAAAACATATTTTAAAGAACTATATTAACTGTCCTAAATAACGTTCATAAAATATATTGTTTAATAAATACGTCTGAAATGTTATTAAATTATCGTCTTTGCAACCGGAAAAAATATTATTACCAATTATTGTTATTATTGTGCTAAATACACTGAATCAGCCTCTACCAACAAAGAAGTTAGTGCAATTTAAAGCAAATCATACAATACGATATCGACATATAACGCGAAAAATGCTTGAAAAATTGCTTCATAAATTTAAAAACATTAATATTTAACACTCATAGCATGTCAACTTTTTCAGAATTATTCATAACTATTCATTAACTAGATAAGTATTAAATCTAATTTAAAATCATAAAATATCGATTTTTAATTCTTATAAGTTACTGGCACTTGCTGCAGAATAATATCAACTGTGAAGAATTTTAGAATTATAACTGGTACCTATGCCCATGATATTATTTATACATTATAACTACAATAAAATTACTGAGATAAGTTTAATAAGGATAAGTACAATAGATAAACAGGTGTTTCATAAATTGGATTAGTTATTGAGTGTTTCCACTTATCGTGACCACACTGTATAATGCTCTAGAAACACGTAAGAAAAAATAAAATAAGTGTAGGGAAAATTAGTAATAAAAAGTTTTGTAATTTTTTAAAATTAAATTGGAATTTTAACAAATCCTCAAGTATTGTGTAACATAAAGAAGTTGTACAAATAAAGCAATGATTTAATTAATTTTTGGTTTAAAACCCATGAAAACGTAATATAATATGTTAATTGCATGTATAAATTTTAAAAATAATTATTTTATGTACGTATAATATATATAATTTCAAAGCTAATAAAAAACAATCTAATTCCTAATTATGGCATATTACCCAAAGGTTAGAAAAAGCGTTAAAATAATTACAGGACAAAGATGACAATCGTAAAATAAATCCATTTTTTATTGATTCATAAATAGTTTCCATAATCATATACCAGATTTTGTTCTGAAGGGTTTAACCATTAGGTTGTCAATACACTAAAACTGCAATAAGGTTTTATACATAGTTTAACCTAAAATATAAAATACAAAAAACATATATAAAACGTATTTAATTAGGTTATAGTTTGGTAATAGAATTATAAATTCTAACAAACTATAATTTTATTTATTTAAAACATAGTATATTTTGTTAGATAAAGAATTTATGTTCATTCACACAAAGGGTCACATAAAGTGATTATTTCAACAAATTAAATGTAAAATTAAGAGTTATAAAACTAAAGAACTAGTTCAACTTGTACATAGTAAATTTCGATAACAATGTACATTGTATTCAGAAAAATATCGTTGATCATTATTTATACCTAAACATATTATTTCTAAGCAAAATGACTTTAGACAGTAAATTAAAAATACAGTTAAATACATTTTAACCACTAATAAATGTATTAATACAACGAGTCAACTCTTTATTTTATACTGTATACACTCACACATAGATTTTGTTAGATTAAATTATGTTATTTTTAATCTATTTTATGTAATAAATATAATAACAAACTCGTGAAAAACTTCTATTTATTAGCATTAAAGTGTAATTCTTTAGTAACTTATTTTATATTAAAAATTAACCTTATTAAAAGACCTAGGAGCCACGCATAAAAGTTGACTTCTACTATGCATTATTAAATAAATCATTTTTAATCATCAAATTTAATCAATTGAGTCGACTATAATAATTTTAAAGCATTTTAGCATAACCTACTGAATTTGATATAGTAAATGAATCGTATATTTTTAGACGATCTATTACATTTTTTTCCGACTATAAAACAAAATTGTAATAAGTTTAAGAGAACTTGTGGATTCAATTTGATTTTGTAAAACACGTAGCCTATATTATATGTTTAATTCGTTGTATAAGTCGTAATTTTACAATAATTAATATGTTTCAAATGAATCAATATACCATTTAAGAGAAACCAAAAAATATGTAATGTATCTATATTAATTTCAAATTATCATTAACTATATAGGTATTATAATTGAAGTTTAGTAATTTCGTTTTCTCGCGTACACATTATTTTTTATTATTTGAATTTAATTCTACGTTAAACATTGGAGTATAATGGAGTTATGGATTATATTTGAAGTAAATAGTATTGTATACATTTTAAATGAAATTGTAAAGGTCAACAAAGAAGTAACACTGACAAATCATCTAATAATCTACCTAATGTTACGTTAATATTTCATCAAAATTTCTGGAATCGATAGAAATAATTATTATTCAATAAATAATAAAGAATCAAACTATAATAAATTGAAGACACAAAAAATAAAATAAAATAACAAATTATGTAATATAATAAAGTGTATAAATAGTTCTGTAATCAAAATATATATATATTTTTTTTGTACTTTATTTGAATTAATTTCATATTTTCAAAAAAACTAGTTTATTATTATTTTATATAAAATACGTTCCAACTTCTTAGTTATGAAACTTATTTTACTCATCATATTATGACGCAAAATAATTTAAGTGACCCAAAAGTTATCTCATGTTCTAACCCATACTTTTTTTTATAAAATACTTTATTTTAAACCAATATTAGTCATTGAAAAATACGTCAACTCTTCGCGCAGAAAACCAAAAACAACAAAATACTAAAGAAAATTGAACTTCATCTCATAACAAACACTTCAAGGTCAAATACATACCTGATCAGTTGCGTAATTTAGATAATCATGATATTATTCGACAAATTATATTTATTTTAATTAAGAATACAACATCAGAAATTAAATATTTTGTTATCGTAGTTATACTTATACAAAATTAAGGTTAATTATAATATTGTAAATTTATAATCACAAATTTATAATTGTATTTTACAACGACTGTTAAGTCACAAAACTATAGAGCACATAACTCAACTATTTTTAGTAAATAAGAATATTTTATTTTTTCAAACTAAAATATAATAACATAAAATAGATGTAGGTACAAAATAAATTTTTGAGACTCATATGTTTCCTAAATACATGACTTTATTTTCAAATCTTTAATACTCAATATTATATACATATATTAGGCATAATACGTAGCTATCAAGTTGGACAATATTATATACGGTACAACTACTATACGGTACAGTACAACGGATAATCTGATATGGTTCAACCAAATTTAAATATTATAAACGTTTACATTCAAAAAATTTTTAATTAAATAAAAAGGTTTAGAAGAAATTATGATAATAATAAAGTTGTACTCAATTAAAAACGAAAATCATCAACAGGAAACATAGAATGATTCAGTTATTTGCAAATTAATCAACGCATCCGGAACGAAATGAGTTGTCTCCATTTGGCAATGACAAAAAAATACGGTCAACGTTTAATAAGACATTTAATATTTTGTTTTTCAGTATAATATTTTTCTTCGTGACGATAATCAACTCTTTCTTCACGCATATATATATATCCCCTCACCGCACTCTGATTTCGCTCTGGAGAATGGAGTCAAGGCCAAAACGTTTTGTTCCGGGTGCGCCCCGTATATATAAGTGTATGTATGTGTGTGTGTGCGTATATATTTAAGCGTGTGTTATACACAACGACCTCCAAATGTCAAGCAATAAAAGCAACAATATAATGAAATTGAAATAAGATTTGGAATCATAAATGTATAAAAAAAAATCGACCGAATATAACTTCTTTGGTTCGTAGACAAAAATGGTAGGTGACTATCGTTAATGGCTTTGTCCTATTACATTCATCGCGTCTTGACCTTCATGGAAAAATACACAATTAAAAGGACAATTATATAGCTCTATGCCATTTTTTCCAACAGTATTACCTGAAATTATGAAATGAATTAAACACGCATATGAATATTGAAATATACATTAGGACCTAGTATTACTCAAATGTAGTACGATAGGACTTTGGAAGTAGGCCAAACTACTATACGAACGTGTGCCTATATGTAGATGCGAAATTTTTGGTGGTTAAAGAAAGACGTGCTCGCAATGAAAATAGCGAACCAATACGTCAAGAAGCGGAAGAGAGCCAAGAAAAGTTCACTGCTAGGCTTCAAATGGGACATTGCATTTTTCCGTTCCTATTTTTAATGTAATAAAATACAATGCGAGATTTAGTATAACTAATTTACACCTAGGAAAACCTGGTATCCAGAAAAAAGTATACATGGTGAAAACCTCATGAATAAAATAACAGTATTTAAGAAACGTTGGATTTTCTTCGTAATACAACATATTTTTATTCACACATTGAATAAACAATATTTACAAGTTCGTAATAATTTTTAATTATATGAATTTTAAAAGTGTAATTAAATTTCTTTATTATTTAGTTGAAGAACCATAACAATGAATGTATATTACTCGTAAAAATTATTATGCATAGAATTTGTTTTTAGAAACAAAATACATAACCGAAAAAAATATTATTATTCTTAAAAAAAATCAGTTTAATTTTATAAATAAAGTTTGTAAATAATTTCAATTATATAAAGGTATATACGTAATTCTTTATTTGTTTTTATTTTTAAATAAAATTATAATATATACTACAACGTAAACAGAAATTACGTAAAATGTTTATGTAGGCTCTAATTGGTCAGGTAAAATCAAAAACCAATTACAATTTTATAAACAGCTCTCACTATACAATAGACGCACCCATAAGTTGCGAACAGAAATATGTATACGTAAATTTGTGTACTTAAACATAAACGGCGTACCTACTCGTATCAAATAAATTTATCGACCATGAATTGCTATTGCACCTTGGCTTATTTTTTTCACAGCCTATAGTACACAATTTTTCCACTAAGGGCGATGAAAAAAACACGTATAATAAACATAAATACTATTTTTACTTGTATAGCAAAAACACATCGAAAATAAATGCTTAGCCATCAATGTCAGAAATTTGCACGGTCATCAGTGCGTAACAAGAAAACGTGAACATCTTTCATCTCTAACATACATAATATTACGTGTGACCATCGGGATACGTATGTACACAGAACGTCCACCAAAAAACCGATTCACATAAAAATGAACTCTTTTTATCGTGATTACGCGTTTAAGAAAAAACCAAGCTGCAGAAAATAATGGTCAATATATTTACATATGAATACAATACACATGTTTTAAGCAAATACGACTGACTTCAATCAAACACCTAATCTATATACGAATTATATATATATCTTCTTCTTTTGCCTCGCCTTCCTCCCAACTATTTGGGATCGGCCACCCTTGTCCTACACCTCCACTTTACTCGGTCAATCACATCTCATCTGCACACACCGACAGCCCTCATTCTCCAAAGTCTCCAACCATTTTTTTTTTGGTATTCCTCTTTTCCCTTCAACGTCCATCTTCATAACCACTCTTACTGCATTCGTTTCCTCTCGCCTCATCACATGCCCAAACCATCTCAGCCTATTTTCTGTCATCTTGTCCACAATTGGTGCTACACCAACACTACCTCTCACGTATTCGTTCCTTATTCTATCTTCCCTTGTCACTCCACTCAACCAATTATCAGCTTAATTAAATATATCAATATAATTCTATATAAGCACTATACAACTCATTACGTTATTTAATCATAAACAGACATACTAGAATAAATACAATCGCATCGATGTACGTTACTAGGCTATTTTACATTTCGTAATAATAAAAGATCAACCACCGTCTATGAACGGTCTTACTATACTTGTCTAATACGAGTGTACATATTTTTCGTCTCGCGTATTGTTATATGTTCATATTTTTTCTTTTATTTTTGTATTGTTGAGTTTCACTCCGGACAGTCTGTCGGAAAAGTTTTGAGGCGACACTCAGTATATAATATACACGTCCGCATTGTATCCATTGTTTTTGTATACACCCGAAATCATCTGAACAAATCGTATTATCTGGTGCCGAACAAATGAAATAAATAATATACAACTGGTTAGATGTAGCCGCGGTCCAACAAAGAGTCACGGCCAGGAATAACTATTTTCGATTTTTAGCATTGTAACTAAATCTAAAATCTAAAACGAATTAACTATTAATAAGACTAGTGATAAATCAGTTTTACATATTAATATTTTATTAAAACTCGCTATATATCTATAATACTCCTGAGATATAGTATACAATCGTTTCAATCCTGAACAACTTTTAATCAATTTACAATCGTTTTAACTAGTCAAAATTAATAAAAAGGTATGGTTACTGATAAGGTAAGATACACTAAACATGGGAAACAAGAAATTTGTCTCATTGGATTACTATGGTGTTCAAATCACTAGAACCTTAAAACAAAAATATAAAATTGTTATACGTGCTAAGATCGTGAGCTGACATCTAAGTAGCTTTTAAATATTATTCCGCTCCTATTATATGGATTGAATATGCGTATAATATTTTACAATTTATAACTTATAAAATGTAGAACTAATGCAATTGCGAATAATAATAATTTAAAATATATTAATAATTATAATTCAGTTCCTAATACTTGATATAATGATTTTCTATTATTTAAAATGTATAGCCAATAATCAACTGCCAATGCAATACATTTATTTTTTAATTAATTTCACACTAAATAATAAAAATTATAAAATCATGTCTAATTAACAAATTACAAATGACTGCATAAAACATTATAGAGTAGAGCAATAAACAGTAGAAAACCAACCTCTTTTTTCTACATAAAAGACAAAGATCTAAATTTATATTTAATGTAGTCTTATTTAAAAAACAATTATGATACTCATTAAATAGTTAGTTTAACCAATGTGTAATTTAATAATTTTATGATTTACATAATAGTCTATTTTATGCTAGTTTTCCAAATTTAATAGAACCAAGAGAAAAAAAAACAATTTTTCACTGCATTATTACAAACCAATGACCACAAAAATGATGTATAAACTAATAAAAAATTAACATTATAAATACTGACGTCAATAAAATAATATACTTAAAAGAAATATTTGTTTGTGCTTACTAATTAATAAGTTATACATCATAAAGATTAAAACTCTACTAAATACTATATATCAAAGTGTTTAATGCGTAATAATATAATTTGCTCATAATAGTATCTTAAAAATCATTTTTTACTTAAAACTGTTATTATTTTAATTATTTGAAATGAAGTTTTCATTTTTTATCTTGATTTACATTTTAACTAATTATGAACACTCTCAATTTAACATTTGTGTATTTAATAATAGACAAAATATAAAAATATACATTATGTATTGAGTAATTTTATACAAATTACAATATTTCGAAACAAAACAACTAATATAAATGAGTAGGTTATATGAAAATTATTATTTAAGTGTTAATATAATCAAAGAAAAATGAACGATTAAATAAAAACTATCAAAGATAAAATCAAAAATATTTTGAAGTAGGCCACTAATTTCTGTAGGTCATCTAAACATAAATAAAATATAGGTGTGTTGTAAAATTAAACTTGAAAGCTGTGAGTCATTATAATTGAAAAAAACTATCAGCAGTTATTTATCTTCGGTAAAAATAATTAATTTTATTTTTAAATATAAATTTTAAAAGCTTGTTACTATAAATTGTAATTTGTATCAAAATGTTAAATATAATATTATCTAATCTGAATCTAGTAAGTAAAACTTTCTGAAATAAAAGCCTGAAAAATGGTTATAATTAAAAAAAAAAGTTTACAAGGTCCAATATAGAAATAAAAAAAATCATATTTTCATACTTTAAAACAGACAAATTAAAATTAAACTAATTAATTTACAGCGTCGTGAAATATTAATCAACAAAGTCCAAAATAAATAAATTTTAGAAGACACGCTAATAAAAAATTCACAGACTACTCTATACGGAAGAACTTTAGGTTGATTTACAATGATTTACGCATATAATCTAACAAATAATGTTAAAATTGTTCACAGACTACTAATTTTAACAGTGATAAGCATATAGATATAAAATGAACCATAAATCGACAATTGATGCAGAATAGTCAACGTTTCGGTAATAAGCTTTATAACGCAAGTTCAAAATATATTCGCTAGTCTATAATTAGTGGTCAAAATTTGTGAAGCGTGACATTTTAAAAAATAAAAAATTTAAATAGTAATCATAAGTTGTATGCATAACCGTTATTTAAACGTAACATTTAATAGTCAATTAAAATCATTAGCAGAACAAAAAAAAAATATTTCATCAATTTACTAAGTAAAAAAATACCAAATTAAATTAAATTTTTTTATATTCTAGTAGTTTTATTATAATTTATGAAGTTTTTGTTTTTAATTTTTAAAGTTTGTTATTTTTCTTTTTAATCTAACTTATTTTACAATCAAAGACAAAAATAATATTTTATAATTATCATATTATATTATGCTTCACTACTTATACAAAATCAAATAACTATACATTATAATACATACAAATATAAATATAATAAAAAACTTATGACAAAATAAACATTAAATTCATTTTAAATCTGAGACAAAGAAGAGATTTTTAAAGCAGCTGACTAAATTATTTATTTTTATTTAATTGGTCCTAATTGACCTATATTATTAACTTTCTAAATTAAGGTTATTTCATTTAGAATCATGGTTTATTGCACTAGTGTCGGTCACTGTATTGAATAAAATTATTACCGTTATTTTAACCTCTTATTATTTTATTTTTGACATAAAGACTCAAATTATTTTAATAAATAGTCTTTACAAAAAATTAAGTTACGAAATTTAAAGCATTTATAAGATATTAAAACTAATGCTTTACCTGGTATATTATACAAATTATATGATGAATAGTTAAAAAAATATTATCATACAAATATAAAAAAAGAACCGGATGGGCCTCGCTCTGCTGTACAGTTAGGGGTGGAGTGCACCTCGCTTATAGGATAGGTCATTATTATAATGGATTTGTTAAATTTGAATGCAATGATAGATATCATTGTATACGAATAACGATTCTGAACGGAGTTCATATGTTAGTCTAGAATATAATACAATGTTATTTATAAATATTATATAAGTATATTTTATTTTTAAACGAAAAATTTAGAAAAACCGAAAATTTAAATTGTCTATAAATAAGTCAAAATATGTCAAAATACTTTGAAATTTTAACCATGTATAGAAAACGTCAATATAAAGATTTAATGATAATTTCAAGTTGTTGCGGTTTTTCGTTTTTGAGTTAGGGCATTTTAAAAAAACCAATATCATTTGTCAGTCTAGAACATTCTACATTATATTATATTTTACATGTAATTTTATGTCAATATTCGATGTTCAAACGCTTATAAAAAAAAATTGTGCCTATGGATTTTAATAATTTTTGAATGACATTAAGAACTACTTCTGTGGAATCTTCGATTAAATTTTCAAGTATTTTGTAGAAGCCAAATTTTTTTTATCACCGATTATAAAAATAAAATGTAAAAAAATCGAATATTTTAAATGACTATAAGTGGCTTAAAAATCAATATAATATTTTGAAAAAAATATTGCATAAAAGAAATACCAATCTTAACAGCTGGTAGAAATTTCAAAAATCTGCGACTTATACTTTTTGAATTATAACAAATATTTAAAATCGTCTGAGAATAAATCGCTATTTTATGCAATTTCGTAAATATTTAAATTTCAAACAGTCATACAATTTTTTCCTCTTAGTCCGGTAAAAATTTTTTTAAAGATTTTTGAAGAGTAGCTCATAGATAACCTAGTGTTAAAATTTTGAACCTTAAGTATGAACAAAAAGAATTTTATGAATTTTTATCTACAAAATAACATGCAAATTATCGTGATTTTTACACATTTTATACAAATTTGAGCATTAAGGGCTTATAAAAAAAATTTGAGTAAACCGATCACCGATATTTTTTAGTTACGATAAGTTTAACTTATTATAAACCTAGTATAAAATTTTCAAGAGTTTTCGCTCAATCAATTAAATTTTATAGATGTTTAAAAACAAAAATTTAACAAAAATCGAAAATTTAAATTGTCTATAAATAAGTCAAAATATGTCAAAATACTTTGAAATCTTAACCATGTATAGAGAACGTCAATATAAAGATTTGGTGAAAATTTCAAGTTGTTGCGGTTTTTCATTTTTGAGTTAGAGCATTTTAAAAAAAAATTAATATCTTTGTCAGTCTAGAATATTATACAGTATATTATATTTTACATGTAATTTTTTGTCAATATTCGCTGTTCAAAGGCTTATAAAAAAAAATTGTGCCTATGGATTTTAATAATTTTTGAATGACTTTAAGAACTACTTCTGTGGAATCTTCTATTAAATTTTCAAGTATTTTGTACGAGCCAAATTTTTTTTATCACCGATTATAAAAAAAAAATGTAAAAAAATCGAATATTTTAAATGCCTATAACTGGCTTAAAAATCAATATAATAGTTTGAAAAAAATATGACATAAAGGAAATACCAATCTTAACAGCTGGTAGAAATTTCAAAAATCTGCGACTTATACTTTTTGAATTATAAAAAATATTTAAAATCGTTTGAGAATAAATCGCTATTTTATGCAATTTCGTAAATATTTAAATTTCAAACAGTCATAAAATTTTTTCCTCTAATTCCGGTAAAAATTTTTTTAAAGATTTTTGAAGAGTAGCTTATACATAACCTCGTGTTAAAATTTTGAACCTTAAGTATGAACAGAAAAAATTTTATGATTTTTTAACTACAAAAAAACTTGCAAATTATCGTGATTTTTACATATTTCGTATAAATTGTAACTTTGAGCACTTATAAAAAAAAATTGTGACTTACGATTTTAGATTTTTTTTTATGAGTTAAGGAACAACTTATAAGAAACCTTGTATTAAATTTTCAAGATTTTCTAGGCAGCCAAAAAAATTTTATCGTTATTTAAAAAAAAAATACTTAAAAATATTGAAAATTTCAATTGTCTATAAATAGCTTAATAAAAGTCAAAATACTTTGAAAATTTAATGGTGTATAGAGAACGCTAATCTAAACATTTGGTGAAAATTTCAAGTATTTACATCGATTAGTTTTTGAGTTATAGCAAAATAAAAAATTTGATTATGTCAAAAACTGGTTTTGCGTAAAAACTCCCGTTTTTCCCAAATTTTTTTATGGTTTTTCCCGTCGCACAAAAAAAAAAAAAAAAAAAAAAAAAAAAACACACATCATTGTAAAATCAATACATTCTTCACTCCGTTCAGAATCTAAAAAACAATGGAAATATCATCAGCCAACATTTCAGAAAAAAAAAAAATATATTAATAATAATAATTATAACTCCATAATATCTACTGTTATGTGTTCTAAAGACAAACTGATAATATGCGATACACATATTTTTAATGATATCTATTGTAAAATAAAAATAATAGTCAAAAAATTAATGCATAAAATATTAAAACAATTGTAATTACAACCTTGGGTTAGTTAAGAAAAATACCAAACATATCCACGTACACATATTATTATATTACACATAATTAAATTATAAATTAGTATTAACCATAAAACTACAAAAAAAATTAGTCTCAACAGCCGGATACAGTTTTATCCATAGATTGACTTCACAGCAATAATCTAAATTCACTCGAATTTAATAATGTTACACATTTACATTGTTTTTGATATCCGAACACATACATAATAAACACGTACTAATGTTTTTGTTGCAACTATACATGTGTATTATGGATGAAAAGTTATTTAAATCTATACAAATTATAGATGTAGAAAAACCAAAATTTGATAAAACAATATTTACAAAAAATATACCTTATAACCATTCTATCTGTAGCATTCACATCGTACTAGATAAGATAACCATAAATAAGTTTCATTATCATTATAAGTAATTGGACATTTAAATAACGCCCATTTTATACGATATTCGTGTACTTCTATAAGACTAAAAAAATTATACTTTTAGTGATGACTGTATTGACTTAACCTAAACGCATATCTGAATAATCTATTATGACTATTACGATATACAATATTTATATATAATAAACAAGGACACTGAAAAATCAATAACATCGAAACGAATAAGTTTTACTTAATCTAACAAAAAGTAAAAATAAACTATATGAACCAGAACATATATATTTATGTATATATCTATGTTATAACTATTAAGGCAGTGGAAATATCAAATTTCCAAACTATTATAAATGCTTGAATCAATAACTTAAATTTGTGACGTTCAAATATGAATTTAAATATTTGATTAAATATCAATTAATTTGTCTTAATTTATTGATAAAATTTGTTTAAGGCAATTTTCAAAATAATTACGAGTAGTAAAATGTACATTATATTTTAATATTTAATACAATACATTTGGTGAATTTTTGAATGCAATAACTCTACTGCCCTTATTATTACACACATATTATGTACACACGAATATATTCTGAACGTACCTTTTTTATCCAGTGGTTTTTGACCAAACCGAGCGAGCCACCAGCGCAGAAGACGTCTGAGCAAAGAAAATCCGTTGGTATAACCGGCTGCGGGCTTACCGGATTCAGAATATTTATGATGGTACGGCGGCAGTCCACCGACGACACCGTCATCTTTTTTATTGCTGCCAAACTCTTCGATCACCGGCGACACCGTCGAAACGGGCGCGACGACTGCCGTATGGTGTTCTCTGCTATACGGCGACATGTGCATTTATTGCTGTAGCAGCGATCCCCGTTCACATTACATTCTCTGTCGCACGTTCAAAACCAAAGACGCCTGTTATATGCATTTATATTCAACTTTTTGTTTTCCTCTTATCAAAAAACATCTGTCTACACGCACCCAATAATTGAACCCACTGCCATAACTCCATCGCGAATAATAGTCGAATTGGGATTGTCTATCGAATATTTTTGAACGGATGCGCGCGAAACTATATAATTGCAACGATGATAATAATGGATATCTGTACCCGAATCATAGACAATGGAACAATAGATTAGTAAAGGAAGTATTGTACCGGTAGCAAAGAAGCTGAGGACGGACGTGACGACAGTTGAACAGAAAATGATGAAACTTAGGGGCGTATTCTATTCTAAACGTTTACTCTGCTATTCCTGTGAGGTGTAACCGATTCAAGATTTCCGGTAGAAGATGCATGGCGTTTGTGGTGGTGATGAAGATAGTAATAGCAATGGTATTTGTAGTGTTGGTGTTATTAAAACTAAACGAATAGAATAGTTTAATCCAATGAAATCTTTTGCACATTTTCATTTACAATATACATGTATAATTAATGTTGTCGAATGTTTATTTATGCTGTTCACCTTTGAACATAATCAGCTGTTTTAGGTTTAATAAAAAAACACTTTTTTTATATAACAAAGAAAATATTGACTATAATCAATAACTAGGTATATACTTTTATTTTTGAAATATATTGATTTTTTGCATTTTATATTTTGCAACATTATAGAACTGAGGAATCACCGAGAATTAATCTGCTTTTAGCATTTTTGTGGTATTATAATAATTTTTTTTTATTTCTACCAACTATTTATATATTAATATTATATTTAAAATTATTTATTTACAAAATCAGTTTAAATATCATTATTTATTATAAAAGTACTAGTTGTAGATCAGGATATCATTTAATAAGTAGTTAGAAGTCGACTCGATACCTTTTATAGTTAACATATGTTTAATAAGTACACAATAAAGTACCTACCTACCACAATTACAAAATATTTAAAAAACAGTTAATGCTGTATGAAAACATTCCATGATAATATTTTATAAAACAAAAAAACTTAAAAGCATAAAAATTAAATAATCACACGCAAAAAAAAATTGCGTTGTCTAATTTTGCCTATTCCATCTATTTTTATTTTATACAAAATTACCCACGTAATGATCTTTTAATTAAGAGTGGGGATACCAAAGAACAAAAAGGATAATCCAATAATTGTTTACGTTTCTTTGTCAAACACGTGGTTTTACTACAATGATAGAAAATAGTAAAGTCAGTACTTAGAATAGACTTCTGCAATTATAAGAATAAACTAAGCAATTCAATAACCCAGAGTTACGTCAATGACTTTTCTCGGTCATTACCGTTATTCCGGCTATGGTTATGATTGTGACAACCGGATTGGTACCATTTTTCACTCCGTCAACGCAACAAACAGCAAGTAATTACCAAGTGTTAGGTTTTATTTTAAAAGAGGAAGATACATTTAACCTCTTCAGAAAAATATATAACTGCTGATAGGTCGTTAACCGTTTGACGGCCGTTTACCCTATTTTAAAGATAGAGAAACACACCTTATTAAAATAATAGGTAAATATGATGTTGATTATAAACTATAGGTAGTTACATCGTTAAAATATTTAAATTTTTTGCGTGTATCATTCAAAACTTCATATTTTTATTGATAAATAGAGAAACGAACTTTTTTTTAGTGCTTGTAAGCACCTATAATTATTATATTAAAGTTAGAAGTTTATGGTAAAATACACTGTAGTTGTAAATTATCAAACACATTGAAAAATAATAAATTGAGGTTACATCCACGCCCAACACTTATGAAAACAGATACTCAAACAACAACTAGAAAGAAAACTAATCGATAATATTGGTCAAATATGACATGTCAGGATTGTATGGCAAAGAATACGGAACGATTTTACGTGGTAAATGCCAGTCTTATTCTATACCTTTGCCAACATACTGAGTGGGCGCAACATCTATAAGTCAATTTATGTGTCTTATAAGGAAAAATAATGTCAACATTCTAAAGAAAATGCAATGACAACAAAATTGCCGGAAGAGGAGTGTATTTTTAATGATGAATTGTCTATAAATAGTTAAACAAAAAATCGCCCATTTCAGAATTGTCCTTGGCTATAAAACATTTGTTGATAGGTTTTTTTCTATAAAAACACATACTGACAAGAGTAATTATAATAAAAAACATAAATAAAATAAATTTATTTTAAAATAATTATTTGGCTTTAAATACATTGTATTCGTGAAAATAACTAAACCATTTTAAATTATCACAGTAACTGTATCTAAATTAACTATCTAAATTGTCTTAGTATAGTAATAACTGTTATTACTATACTAAGACAATTTAGATATAATATAACAATAAATAATCTGTTAATAATTATCAATAATCCAGGATATTACAAAAATATTAAAAATTACCTAATAAAAAATGATTTTACGCCAAAAGACTACATTTAAAGATATTTAGTTATATTACCACATACTAACTACTATATTTAGTTATATGAGTATTTCAACAAATAGTAGGTATATGATTTAGATTTTTATTCTAAGAATTTGGTGAAACATATGAGAAAACAAACAAGTACTCACTTTTTAGATATAAAATTACCTAGTCTTATACAGACAAAACCGATATCATAAATATAAATATTTTAAATGTCAAATGTCAAGGACAAATAAAGGGCAATAACAATGAATCCTACTATTTTTTTAATAATTCTAACAGTTGTGAAAATTAACCATAAGCAGAAGAAGAGTTAAAAATATTTTACGGTAAGTAAATCACATAGAGGAAATAATAAGAAATAAAACATGAAAACGGATGGACGTCGTTTCTAGAATTATAATATCACGCAAGAAAAGCGTAACAAAGCGAATGTAACTTATTTCGATTACAGAAGAACGATTTAGATGAGAGAAAGCCGTATATGAAAAGGATCGTGAACATCGTCGAAATCGTGATAGTCTTGCATTCAGTTCAACAAAACGAGGGGACGACAATGCAGTTTTTCAATATTTTTTTCGTCTTTGAAATTTATATTTTTAAACGACCCCCCTCCTCATTAAACTGTATTTTTTATTGAACAATGTATTTTGCTGGTTTGTATTATGAAAAAACCTACCTAGTCACCAAATATATATAACTATAATTCAAACAACATATTATTCATTTATAGTACCTATATACAAATAATATAAACACGTGGGTACACTATACAAAACACACTTAATAAATGCGTATTAATTTTCATATCATGTCAAATCATTCGTCTATTATTTTTATTAGAATGTTTACGTATACATTCAAAATATTCAATTGACAGAAACTTTTTACATACTCATTTTTATAAATGTTGGCGTATTAAATTTCTTTTTTTTTTTAATTTAAAACCGCAAATTAACGTGATAAATATTATCATTACACCTGAATCCAATTTTATACAAATTTATTTATCAAAGTTTTGTTCAAAAAATGCAAATCAATATTTTAAATAGTACCTAATTTATTTTAATAGAATTTATCAACAACCTATATTTTACCCTAAGATCTAACACCATTTAGTCTAATACATAGTAACTCATTATAGGTACGTTTCAATTGTTATCTTTAGAATAAAATATTAATTGAAAAATAAATAAATTCGAAGAAAAAAGGAAACGAATAGAACGTAATAGATTCATCGTATCGGAAACAATAAGATACTTTTGGCAGTTTTATTTTAACTAAAGAAATTATCAAAGTGTTTATTTTCAGATTTCGCATTCGTCATGCTTACTGTTTGAAACGAAAAAATATTTTTTAACAACTTATGAATAATAAAATCTTACTAAATTATTAAAGGTTAAGCGAAATAAACTTTTATAAACCTAAAATATCATACAAAATATAAAAACATACCATATAACCCAGGCTTTATTGTAAGGTGCAGTAGGACACTAACTGTGCATCAGGAAAAATAAAATGTGCAGTTGATTTAATTAACATCTGCACTTGAATATTTAACTGCAGATTTGAAAAGTAAAATAAAATTTACTTCACCGAAGTTATTTAAAATTAGACATGTGTTATTTTATTTCTTGAAATCATCGGTTTAGTTTATTATTCATATTTTATAGTATTAAAAATTTTATTATTTTATATTTTATATATATTTTATGATTTTATTATAAATTATATAATTATAATATAAATATTTGCTAATTATTATAATTATTATTATAAAAAATGATTTATAAAAATAGTAAATAAACATTATATATTGTATATTTTATTATATAAATAGTTAAAAAAATAGTTTATGAAATATAAATTAAAATAAATAAATGATAAATATGAGATCAAATTGTTTGAATAATTGGTTAGTGAAACCAATGTTGGCTCCTTCCTCGTCTTTGGATTCATCATGTTTTATCAGAACCAATAAAATTAGTGCTCAAAGTGTGATATACATTTTATTTGTGGAGTTGGAAAAAATTCTTACAATAAAGCCTGATATAACCACCAAATCAACCAAATCAATGTATTGAAATAAAGAAAAAAATTAATTTTAAGAGTATATACAATTTTATATAATAGACGGTTTTATCATAGTGCAATTCAGAATCGACCACAAGGCATTGTTTAAATTTATAGCGTGCAATCATAAACGAAGTTCCATAAATTAATCACGGGAAAACAAAGATGATTATGTTGTAGGGTTCATTATTTTACGTATACAATTTTCGGTGATCCGCACACCAGAAAACGATAAATTTAAACACGTGTAAACACTAAGCAAAACGCTGGGTTGCAAAAGACTTCATCGGATATAACATAATAAATCAAAATACAATATATACCGTATGTGTACGTTTTTTTTGCTTCGATGTCGTTCTCGACGCTTGTAACAACGTTTATTAATTATTTTCTTCTTTCCGACACAGCACAATCATGCGCGACCAATTATTACTTATTAAAACGTATGCTATTCATTATCGTAAAGAAAACCCGAATAACCCGATTTCGATCTTCAGCGTTAAACCACGACTAAGATTGACTAACTACGCACTCAGCAAAGAATGGTAAGTAAAATCAAACGATTGTAACGTATTTAACTAAAACTATGACGTGCGATAGGCAACACGCGCGAACCGCGATGAAGCAACTGCGCGACAATAAACACGCGAACAAACAGATCGGCGGGAACGACAACACTGCGGCGATGACAAGAAAAAGATAACGACTACGTGCGCGGCGACGGCCAGTGCTCACGGCGGCGGGGCGCTCGTGAGTTTTTGAATTCCGCCAACGGACGTTAATTTTGACGGCACACGCATGCGCACAGGCGTAGGTCAAGGCGCGCACACTTTCCATTACCCACCCCTCCCTATCCAACCTAAACAGCACCGGCTTATGTACACCACTTGGCGGTGTTAACGTTTTTACCTGGTTTATCGCCCACACCGTGTACAAACATATACTCAGTATCTAACAATATATGCATGTGTACAATATATGTGTGTGTCTAAGAACCGCATATAGATGTAAATATAACTGTATTGAATATACGTTTAGAGATTTACAACCATATAGTGTACCCCGAAAAGAATAAATACCATGAAGAACCCAAGAAATGGAATTTATACCTTAGCCACTTTAAAGTTAAAAATCTCGTGCAACACAATTAAATTATACACATTGTCGTTATCAGATCATTTTGAATTAACGATCTGTACAAATACCTATTAAATAGGTAGTAAAATGTATATTTTATGTAATATTTATATATATATATTTATTTAGACAAATTATACCAAAATCATAACAATCCATCAACCACAAAACAGTTAAAATGCAATAAATCTATGTAAAAATTGTTCTCAGTCTTATTTTTTTAAATTCTATGTTACTCAATAGAAATTGAGGGACAATATTAATATTTTCTTAAAATATATTTTCAAAGAGGTTTTTCAATGAAATATATTTTACACATTAGATTGATTTAATTGTTTAGATCATGTAGGAACAATCATAAACAAAACGAATGCTTTTAATCGTTTATAGTAGACTAATTTATAACGACCCTATTCCATTTGGTTGATAGAACACATTTTTTAATACATAATATGTCATATAATATATTATGTTGAATACAAATCAAAAAATAATTTCTGAATACATTTATCAACAAATACCAATGTATTTAAAATATAAGTATCTTAAAATCATTAAACTATTGAGAATCATATTAACTTTTTAAAAGATACTTTAACTATTTTTTTAAATAAAAAAATTACAAAACCATTACTAAATTCCTCAGTTTTATACAAAAAAAATTTTAAATTTTAGAACTTACTACAAAAATATATTTACTCTAAGCAGTTTGGTGTAACAAACATTTAAAGAATATAAAGGTAACTATTTCTACGCACTAAAATTTGAATACAATACATGCACTTATAATAATATCAACACTAAGAAATAGTGACATCCTTAGATCCTTTTATAAGGATAAGGGTGAAGTACATACATATATTCACTTTTCTAATATGATATAAACAATAAATAACAACAATTTGAAAAAAAAAACAATTGGAGTGCCATTTGCCTTTTCTCCTGAGAATTCTGATGATAAAAGAAATAAACAGTAAGTATTAAATTAATTATTAATACATACTGTTTAAAATTTTTCAATTAGTGAAAATAAATAGACTTCAAATTATTTTTATGAATTCCAATTTAAAACCATTTAGTTTCCTTGTTTTCACATTATGGATTACAATGACTAATTATTTCTCTACAATTTAGGTCCAAATATATAAAATTGAATTGGAATATCACATGGTATTATATTTTTAAATTTTGAATATTTATTACAATATAAATTAGATCATAAACTTGATTCATTCACTACAATATATTTAACTAGTAAAATTCTAATCACTACTTAGTTAATTTAATTATATTTAAACATCAATACATTTTTTTTTTTATTTATACTAATCATAGTTTAAAAAATTACACATAAAAATATATAATTAAATCTTAATTGATAATCCTATATATAATTTGTACAAACTAATTATACTTTGTATGTTACATACATTAATTATAAATAATAAATAAATCAAAATGTAATAATTTGTAATCTGAAATAACACTTAAAATTATAATTCAACCATATAATATACTTAAACAATTTTCCATAATCTTTTAATTTTATTTAGATTAAAATAATATACCAAATAAACACAAGTATAAAATATTAAGTAACATAATTTCTAATTTTTTAGAGGAGGAAAACTTAAAGACCAAAAAATTGAAGTTTACATGGTTCTTCCAAAATGTAGAACTATGATTTGGCTGATTTATCTAACAACGACCTAACAGGTTACATTTAATATTAGACTAGTACAAATGTACACCTTGCTTTTGCATTATTTTCCTAATAACATTATTGAAGAAGTTTGTTCATTATTCAATCACCAATTAAAATAAAATTTAAAAGTATATATATTCAAAATATGCTGTTTAAATTATCAAGCATTGTTTTAAAAATAAAAATAAAATCATAACTTGGTATTTCTTAAATAAAAAATAATTTTTTATATTTTATAATTCCTAACAATAAATATAACAAAGTAAATAAATAGAACAAATCAAAGTTGGTCAACAATTCACCTTTCACATTTCCCACTATACCCATAGATGAATAGGGCCAAGTTAGTGTTGCTCAACTAACTTGTTATCCATTGGCCAACCAAATAATTATTGTCTATACAAAATGTTTATAAACATAATTGAACTTCGCACAACATTCCTAGTTTTTCCTTAAGGGGGGGGGGGGACTTAAAAGACTTGTTTTTCTCATTTCAATAACTATTGTTGGTTGTTAACTCTAACTAAATACACACACACACATATATATATATATATTGTGTAATGAGTACATACAAGTAAATATAATAACCGATGCTAGTCAGCCATTAAAAATGTTATAATTGTTTTTACCGGTTAATATCAATCATGGAGTTAATATTTAAACTCTAAATACTGTATTCAAATACTTTTATAGTGTTTAAATTATTCATATAACTTAGTTCACAATGCAATAGTGTCAAATGGATAGTAATTGATAACATTATATTTACCTCTTGCCGATCTTGTTAGACAAGGCCAAATACAACTAACCTGAAACAAAAATTTAAATCATTGAAATAAATAATTAATACACATAATGATAAAAAAATAATAGAAATAAAATACCAATACAAACATAGCAATTTTATTTAAATGAGTATAAAAATACTATTTTTTAGTATATTCCATTGAAGTCTATACTTAAAAATGTAAACTAATATACTGGTGTAAAAACCTAAAGAATAGATAATTAATAAAAATTCATATCATTTAAAAGATAAATTTACTGATTCAGGAAACAAGTCATAAAAAACATGTCAATACAAATAACTAATATGCTAACAAATAAAAATAAATAATTGTAAGACAAAAAAAGAACCGGATGGGCCTCGCTCTGCTGTACAGTTAGGGGTGGAGTGCACCTCGCTTATAGGATAGGTCATTATTATAATGGATTTGTTAAATTTGAATGCAATGATAGATATCATTGTATACGAATAACGATCCTGAACGGAGTTCATATGTTTGTCTAGGATATAATACATTGTTATTTATAAACATTGTAAAAAGTATATTTTATTTTGAAACGATAAATATATTTTTCAATTAGGATGGGTTGGCAGTTGCATACAGCGATATAATTTGTAAGTCTAGAACATTCTACATTATATTATATTTTACATGTAATTTTATGTCAATATTCGCTGTTCAAACGCTTATAAAAAAAAATTGTGCCTATGGATTTTAATAATTTTTGAATGACATTAAGAAATACTTCTGTGGAATCTTCGATTAAATTTTCAAGTATTTTGTAGTAGCCAAATTTTTTTTATCACCGATTATAAAAATAAAATTTAAAAAAATCGAATATTTTAAATGCCTATAAGTGGCTTAAAAATCAATATAATATTTTGAAAAAAATATTGCATAAAAGAAATACCAATCTTAACAGCTAGTAGAAATTTCAAAAATCTGCGACTTATACTTTTTGAATTATAAAAAATATTTAAAATCGTTTGAGAATAAATCGCTATTTTATGCAATTTCGTAAATATTTAAATTTCAAACAGTCACAAAATTTTTTCCTCAAATTCCGGTAGAAATTTTTTTAAAGATTTTTGAAGAGTAGCTTATAGATAACCTAGTGTTAAGATTTTGAACCTTAAGTATGAACAGAAAAAATTTTATGAATTTTTATCTACAAAATAACTTGCAAATTATCGTGATTTTTACACATTTTATACAAATTTGAGCATTTAGGGCTTATAAAAAAAAATTGTGACTTACGATTTAGGATTTTTTTTTATCAGTTAAGGAACAACTTATAAGAAACCTTGTATTAAATTTTCAAGATTTTCTGGGCAGCCAAAAAAATTTTATCGTTATTTAAAAAAAAAATACTTAAAAAAATTGAAAATTTCAATTGTCTATAAATAGCTTAATAAAAGTCAAAATACTTTGAAAATTTAATGGTGTATAGAGAACGCTAATCTAAACATTTGGTGAAAATTTCAAGTATTTACATCGATTAGTTTTTGAGTTATAGCAAAATAAAAAATTTGATTATGTTGAAAACTGGTTTTGCGTAAAAACTCCCGTTTTTCCCAAATTTTTTTATGGTTTTTCCCGTCGCATTTAAAAAATATTGGAAATTTTTTACTTTTGACCCCCCAAAGTACCAAATAGATTCACTTTTCTTTCAGAAAAGTTCCTACATAAGGCAATTGAAGCATTTTTACTGCCCCAAATCGTGTAAACAGACACAAAAAAAAAAAAAACACATCATTGTAAAATCAATACATTCTTCACTCCGTTTAGAATCTAAAAGAATATTACAGAAAAAACTAGCAAAATTAAATTTTAGGAAACCAGAATTAATGTGAAACCAGAAAATAGTGGAAACGGCGATGGGTCTAAACGGCCTTGAATAAGCTAAATAAAAAAACCTAGAAATAATTATTTTATAAATAAAACTCTGATAAATTAACTTAAAATCAAAAATATAATTATAAACAACATGCATTTTAAAAAATTATTTATAATGAGAATTACGAATTAATAATATTTCAACTTAAAACAGATTTTCATTTCAAATATGTATTAATACTAAAAATATATAGATAATTTAAAATATAAACATATCTCCAGCAGATTAAATAGATTTATTTTTACTTACTGTATATTATTAATTATACATTATACCTTTCATAATTGTTATTATATTTCAACAACAAAACTATTTTAATAGTAAATATAATAAAAAAACATTTTAAATTTAAAAGAATAGATAACCTATGGATAAAGTATATTTTAAATATACATAAAATATAGAATAAATAAAAATAAAAACAACACAGTTCAACAAAGTATTTAATCTGCAAATATAGTAATTATATTTAAAACTATTTATTAATAGTTACAATCTAATAACTATTCTTACATGTGTTTTTAGTTAATATTAATATTATAAAGAATTGTAAAAAATAAAAACACAGGTTAAAATCTTATAAATGATTATAACAGTTAACATATATAAATAAATATTTATAATAATAATAATAATATATATTATTATTATCATAGATAAAATTCTACTCAAATTATATTAAATAAGAAATTAATATCTGACATCAGGAAATTTAAAAATTATTTACACTTAAAAAATGTAATATTTATATATTTAAATAAACCTATTTGTGTATAATATACATATAATATATTTTTATAAATGTTTTATGTATGGTAAATATAGTTAAATATACAAAAATCTACAACATTTGTCATAATACCTATCATTAATTATATACAACATTCTTAAAAATATGGAGGTGTAGGAGGGTGGCCGACCCCAAATAGTTGGGAGGAAGGCGAGGCAGAAGAAGAAGAAGAAGAAGAAGATAGAAATTAATTCAGATTAAGTATAAACTTGGTATTATTTAAACAAAGCCTTTACTGAAATTTTTTTTTTTTGCATTAGTAAAAAAATTAAAAATTATGTTTAATGTTTCATATCTTCTCATATGTTTTACTACATAAAACATAATGTTTCATTTCTTATAATTAATTTTGCTACATAAACAATATAAAGAAATTTTTATAAAATCAATATAAATCAGTACATTTTTATAGATTTTCACTCAGAATCTAAACTCATAAGCCTAAAGTATACTAAATTAATTTTGTCCCAATGTAAAAACTAGTTTTAGTGATACTTTACATTTTATTACTGATCCCCTAAAAAATCCACCATACAGTTAAAAACGAAAATGATGTAGATATCTATTAAGTTAGCAAAATATGTTACTAATAGGTTTCTTCCTCAACACATTACTCATGTTATTTTAATCCTATTGTAAATATCAAATTTGCTTATTGTAATAATTTTTATACAGATTATAAATTAACTTTTAGTCATAATAATAATAAAAAGGCACTAACCAAACATTAAAAATATGGGATATTTCAATAAAGTTGTACCATAATTCATAATAGTAATACTCTTTTACAAAATATACAACATTTTTATGTTAAAATATAAAAATAAATATGTGTACATTTTTATAACATTTTATAAAATATAAATATTAAAATTAAATTATATATAATATAAATGTATTATCACACGATTCATACAATCATACGACACATAATAATGTATGATTATACTATTGAAATCGAAAAAAAAATTGAAAACTAGAGACCGGTTTAATTTATTATAATAAGCAGGGCCGACGTGAGGGCAAGGCGACTCAAGTGATCGACTAAGGCGCCATTTTCAGAGGTGCCAAAACGACAAATTCAAATTTTACAAATTTATATAAAAACATTTTTTTTTATATATATATAATTTATAATATTCATAGTTCATACGTATTCAACATATATAATTTGTTATTGACAAATAATATACAAATTTAGTACATAAAGCTTTTCCATATTTCTGTCCACGAAAAAATATTTTCTAATGTATTAGAGCTTAAAGGTTGTTGTTTGAAAAAGGCGCCATTTGGTATTTTGGCTTGAGGCATGATTTAGTCTTACGCCGGCCCTAATAATAGACATACACATAAACGTATTACACCAATGATTGAAAATACGTTTTAAATTAAAATAAGAACAATTACATATTACAACAGTCTCTGGACTTATTATACATAAGAATAACGTTAAACAGTAAACTATATAGCCTTCCAATCTTTAAAAATGCAACACCCACCGAGCACAATTTAATAATTAGGTTACGATTCGTAGTATGAGATATTTTTTATGACAAGGAACAATTCAATGGAATCTTGGATTTAAATAAGTTATTTCTTTTGAAATACCTAGTACGTTTAGTAAAAAACAAATTCAAACATAAATAAAGATAAACCATCATTACGTAAATTAATATTGGTGATTATTTTTTTTTAAGTTTTATGATGATCTGTAGTAGATATACATTTACAAATTCGAAATTGTAGACATACCTAAAGTATCTATATACATAAAATCCGTGAAAAAAATAATTATATAGATCTATAATTACAAGTCTATACAAAATTACAATAAATACAACTAAAATAACAAAAATAGATATACAATAAGTAAAAAAAAAACTACTAAATATTTCAAAATAACTAAATTATAGACATAATTTATGTATAATAATTCATTAATTAAACTTATTAAATACAAAATTGGAATTTTTCGATAAGCTAAAAGGTTATATTTATAAATGCAATGGGTGTATTAGTTTTAAGTAATTTCTACTGTAATATTTACAAAATATAAAACATACAAATATACAAATAAAGAGAGTATGCGGGTGTTCACGTGATTTTAAAATTTAAAAAAACATACTAATGCTCGAAAATAAACCACATTCAGCCATCAAATCACGTTAACCAATAGCTGTATCCCATAATACGAAGAAATGGGTACATCCATTGTTTTAACAATACTAAACCACATACGTTAAACTGTATACGTAGTCATTAATTCAAAAATTGACCTTAGCCTAGTTCGTTTGGCCAAACGCCACTAGATAACGGTCGTTTACTCGGTTCTCTTTGTTATGAGCAACTTTTTCTTATTAGCGTGAGAACTTTGGTTTACTGGGTGATGGAAATGCAACAAGGTTTGCTCATAATACAATTATCATGTGTATGTGTGTGTGTGTGTGTGTGTATGCGCTTGTGTGTGTGTGTGTATAAGATTTCCAAAAAATAAAAATAAAACAACCAAGTTAAATAATTAAAAAGTATATAACTGTATTAAAAGTTTTTAAATAAGTTGCTAAAAGTACAAAAATAGTCAATAATATTATACTTGATTTATTTGATTAAGTTTTTTTTTAGTAAAATAAAAATTATCATAAAAATGTATTTACGATATTTATTTTTATATTTATTCCAAAGGTTCTATTTCATAAATGCAATTCATTGGAGATTATTATATTTTTAGGATTATCAACGTACATACAAATATTTTTGGATATTTCACTAACTCGAAAAAGAAACATATTTATAAACATTAAAAGTAAGCAAATCAATTGGAAATAAATGTGTTAAAAAAATATTCGTAAAAATGTTGAACTTTCAATCGAAAATTATAATCAATACCTATACCTATATATATTTTATTTTATTCTAATAACTCTTGAATTTTTTTTTTTATGAAATATATGATGACAGTAATTCTTTAGTCAGACACAAATAAAATATGTATTGTACCATAGGTGTCGGGTTACGTATTCGAAAATGATATGTTCGAATAAAATGTGTTCGAATGAAAAGTGTTCGAAAAAGCATAAGTTCGGATGAATTTTTGTTCGAAAACTTTGTATTTATAACCAGGAAAAGACGGTTATTCAAGAAAATTTAACAATTAACATTATGGCGCGTTTCCCTCGTCGATATCGTCTCATAAAAATAACATTGAGTTTTTAAGAGGCATTGCGTACAATTTAAACTTTAACTTGAATATACTCATATATACATTTATTTATTTTGCTTGACGATACACCTATACATTTAATAATTTTTTTCACTATATAAATAATTAATAAATAAATAATATTTTAATATAATATGATTGTTTTTAAGAATGAGTTTAACTATTCGAACAAAAATTCATCCGAACATATGCTTTTTCGAACACTTTTCATTCGAACACATTTTATTCGAACATATCATTTTCGAACACATAACCCCTCGTCTGTACCATATACTATGATGAAAGAACAAAACATTTAAAAAATTTCATGTATTACGGTTTTATAATAAACTATCAATAATTTAACAAAAAATCACTCATATATTATTATATTTATAAAAGTAATCACGTTAATTAAAATGTTTCATTTTTGTAATTGTTATTTAATACTTTTACAGATTCTGTAAATTAAACGTGTTCAGAAAAACTAACTAGGTATCAAAAAAAATGTTTAGTTAACAAGAATACCAGACTTAAAATATCATATCTTTTCACCATACTAAAATTAGTTAGAACTACTATATTTTAATTTACAAACAAAATTCATATATTCCAATCGAACATTTTTCAGATAATGTCAAAAGCACCTTTTTTTAATAAATATCATTTATAATAACATATAACTATCATGCGTTAAATATCTAGACTAAGAGTGGATAAAAGGGTATAGGTTAAAATTAACGAATTTTCTTGAAAATTCTGGTACAATTTACAACCTATGTAATTGATATTAAATAATATATATTTTAAATTCAATATTTCTTATAACACTTAAAGAAATTAGTCCAAATACTCAATATATGCATATAAAATAATAAATCAATTGCTGTCTTTAAGCTTCATTTTTGTTCACTAATGTTTTAATTTAGGTATGTAATCAAAAAAAAAAAATTATACAAAATTTGGAAAATGTTTGATCAATGGATGTAAACAATAAAAATACCAAGAAAAAACAATGTTCATTAGAAGAAACAAAAATATATTAATATACAGTCATCTATCAGTCTCAGTATAGGTAACATACAGTTTCAATACAATTTTCCATAATGTACTCTATTCAAAGTTAAAAGAATAATGTTTCATAACTAAAATGTTGAAAAATATCGTATCTTGAAATATTTATCAAGATTTAAAATGAGAATGTTTAAAATTTAAAATTTATTAATTTTTGAATATACAACATTTAACTAAGGATATAATCATTTAATAGGGTAAACCTATTCTCATAACAATACGTAATTATTATGTTAAATATTCAGTACTTATTTAATATTTTGACGCCAACATTAAAATAAATAAAAAACACACATCATTGTAAAACCAATAGATTCCATCACTCCGTTCAGAATCTAAAATAAAAAAAGAACCGGATGGGCCTCGCTCTGCTGTACACTTGGGGGTGAAGTGCGACTCTTCAAAGGATAGGTCAATATAATAGATTTGTTAAATTTGAATTCAATCATAGGTATCATTGTATACGAAAAACGATTCTGAACGGAGATGATATGTTTGTCTAGAATATAATACAATGTTATTTATAAATATTGTAATAAGTATATTTTATTTTGAAACGAAAAATTTAGAAAAATCGAAATTTTTAATTGTCTATAAATAAGTTAAAATATGTCAAAATACTTTGAAAACTTAACCATGTATGAGAACGTCAATATAAAGATTTGGTGAAAATTTCAAGTTGTTGCAGTTTTTCGTTTTTGAGTAAGAGCATTTTAAAAAAATAACCGGATGGGCCTCGCTCTGCTGTACACTTGGGGGTGAAGTGCGACTCTTCATAGGATAGGTCATTATAATGGATTTGTTAAATTTGAATTCAATGATAGGTATCATTGTATACGAAAAACGATTCTGAACGGAGATGATATGTTTGTCTAGAATATAATACAATGTTATTTATAAATATTGTATAAGTATATTTTATTTTTAAACGAAAAATTTAGAAAAACCGAAAATTTAAATTGTCTATAAATAAGTCAAAATATGTCAAAATACTTTGAAATCTTAACCATGTATAGAAAACGTCAATATAAAGATTTGGTGAAAATTTCAAGTTGTTGCGGTTTTTCATTTTTGAGTTAGAGCATTTTAAAAAAACCCGATATCTTTGTCAGTCTAGAATATTATACATTATATTATATTTTACATGCAATTTTATGTCAATATTCGCTGTTCAAACGCTTATAAAAAAAATTGTGCCAATTAATCTTCTATTAAATTTTCAAGTATTTTTACGAGCTAAATTTTTTTTATCACCGATTATAAAAAAAAAAGTAAAAAAATCGAATAATTTAAATGCCTATAAGTGGCTTAAAAATCAATATAATATTTTGAAAAAAATATGACATAAAGGAAATGCCAATCTTAACAGCTGGTAGAAATTTCAAAAATCTGCGACATATACTTTTTGAATTATAACAAATATTTAAAATCGTTTGAGAATAAATCGCTATTTTATGCAATTTCGTAAATATTTAAATTTCAAACAGTCATAAAATTTTTTCCTCTAAGTCCGGTAGAAATTTTTTTAAAGATTTTTGAAGACTAGCTTATAGATAACCTTGTGTTAATATTTTACGTTATAGTTACGATAAGTTTAACTTATTGTAAACCTTGTATTAAATTTTCAAGAGTTTTCGGTCTGCCAATTAAATTTTATAGATGTTTAAAAACAAAAATTTTACAAGAAAAAGTTTAAATTGTCTATAAATAAGTCAAAATACTTTGAAAACTTAACCATGTTTAGAGAACGCCAATATAATGATTTGGTGAATATTTCAAGTTGTTGCGATTTTTGGTTTTTGAATTAGAGCATTTTAAAAAAATGTAATTTGTAAAAACGTGATTTTGTGTAAAATTTCTCGTTTTTTCGTAATTTTTTTATCGTTTTTTTCAATTTTTTAATTGGATTTTTGACTAGCCAAAGTACCATCTACATTCACTTTCCTTTCAGAAAAGTTGCTGTTTAAGCAAATCGAAGCATTTTTACTGCCAAAAAAGGTGTCGTCAGACACAAAAATTAAAAAATAAAAAATAAAACACACATCATTGTAAAACCAATAGATTCCATCACTTCGTTCAGAATCTAATATACCAATTATTAGTAAATGTATTTTAACAACTTATACTGTACATGTTCACACGATTAATTTATTTTTAACTGAGGCATGCATCAGGTAAATTAACATATTATTTTATGTTAGAATAATATGTCTAGAAATAATGAAAGACACCCTAAATATAATACATAGGCATCTATACTCTATGGATCACACAGGTTTAGATTAATATTATACCACTTCAATTTTATATTTTATTATATATCAATGTAATACCACAATTAATCACTACTATTTTGTATTTTATGTCAATGTATTTTATATTATTACCTTTATAACAAGCAAACCATGCAAACCAATAACATAACCCTATAATGTAACGTCTGATGTTTATACTATGTCACTATAGGCAACCTGTGCGACAGGCAGTTCACTTTTTACATTTTTTTAAAAAATAAAAGTTGTTCTCTCTCTCTCTCTCTCTTAAGGCATTGACTACTTGATTATTTGATACATTTTAAAGGTTTTTTCAAAAAATAAAATAATTATTATATTGATCTTAAAATTGAAAAATCAAAAGTTAATGTATGTATACTCATATAAAATTATATTTAATTCTGAAATTCACTTATTACAATAATTAATGAATTTAAAATTCACGGACTATTTAACTAACAATCAATCATTTTTACACAAAATTAATATTAATTGTACTAGTTATTACTTTAACATTAATTTACAGTTACGGTTGTTAACGTGGATATCACCGATGAAGAATTATTGAGTCCTTGGATACACCTGATACCATTTTTGGATATACTATCTACAGATATATAATCTACAAACTAGTACATGGTTATTTTAGGTCTAGGAGTTCAAGGTCTTATAAAATATAAGTATCTCATTATCTCATAACGTAATATAATTACTATCTTATATTATCAAATGTTGGTGTATTATACATAAAATTGATTACGTTTCATAATAAACTCTAAACAATTAAAAACAATTTTAGTTATTATTACTAAATTGCATAATTTTAAACAGTTAAGATATGGAAGGCCACTATACTACGTTAGTCAAATAATAAGAGATTGACCAGATCGTATTGTGAACTAAAAATGAAAGGGAGGAAGTGTCAGGAAAATTGCTGCAAACGAGCCTTTGAGCTAATAACAAGAGAGAAACTTAAAATAAAAACTAAAAATTGTTAAATACTCGTAATAATCAGAAAAACAACAATAATAATGATAAAACTGTAAGTATTTATGAAAAAAGTGATTATAATTATAATTTAAACATGAACGTTTACTACGAATAATACAACCAAATCTTCCAATTTCGCAGAACTGTCTAGATATATAGTTAACCCTACATTAATTTACCAGCAATATAACACCAAACTATTTATTTATCAAAAAATCATTAAAACAAAACTGAAAACCCAAGTTAATAAAATATGAAATTTTTAAAGTGTTTAGAAAAATACATTGAAAATGAAAAAGTATCTCTTTTGATAATATAAATATGTCATCATATTTCATATTATAATCATATTATAACTCATAAGTCCAAATACTTTTTTTAAACCGCTTTTTATACTAAATAATTGTATAATTTATCTCATTTAATATATAATGAAATGAGATTACAGATAAATCTCTCTTCTCGTATTCAAATTTATAGTTGGTTTTGCAGTTAAATTCTAACTAATCCATTCTGCTCAACTAGAAATTGTAATATGGTGAATACCTTCTCCTTTCACATCACAGTTCATGAACCACTAATTGACATAATATCTAGCGCCGGTCATACAATCACCATAATGCAGCCGAGGTAAGTACCTCAACTTTGAGGGAAATCACTTTAGGAGCGTCATGCTTATCTGACGTGTGAAGGGACTCTCCTCTCTCGTGGTATCAATTAGATTTAGAATTGATTGATCAGCCCTAAAGTCTTCATTGAATTCTATCAATTTGGTCAAGGCTTCTCTGTCACCTTTTTTTAACTACGTTGATGATTAACACTTGATTTAAGAATTACTTCGTGTTATTTACTTCTTGTATAGTTATACTTGTTGTGGCCTTTTTTGTATCTATTTTATTTTATTTTTATTTTTAATTTTATTATTTTATTGTATCTATTCTATTTAATTTTATTTTCATTTTTTGTTTTGTCTTTTATTTATTAAATTCTTAGTGAAATATAAGATATAATATATAATAATAGATATATTGAAATATATTGAATATGAATATATTTATAAATAAATATCAAACTATGTATAATAATAAACAAAACTGTATAAAATAATAATATTTTTTAATTAATTTTTTTTAGTGATAAGAAAAATAAATGTAAAAGATGTTCAGTGTTTATATTATTTGATAGTAGGTGTATGAATATTTAGTCAAATAATTATTGAATGTAATTAAAAAACATACATTTAAATGTCGACTAATTGATACCCTATTCTGATTGTTATTTAAAAATTGTTGAATACTTTTTCTAATATTTTTTAAATTTGATTCTTGTCTAAATAAAAACAGAGAATATTTTTGATGAATCAATAAGCCACCATAATAAAAAGAACCAGATGGGCCTCACTCTGCTGTACAGTTGGGGTGGAGTGCGATTCGTTCATAGGATAAGTCATTACAATGGATTTGTTAAATTTGAATTCAATAATAGGTATCATTATACACGAAAAATGATTCTGAACGTAAATGATATGTTAGTCTAGAATATAATACATTGTTATTTATAAATACTGTAATAAGTATATTTTATTTTGAAACGAAAAATTTCGAAAAATCAAAAATTTAAATTTTCTATAAATAAGTCAAAATATGTCAAAATACTTTGAAATAGAAAACGTCAATATAAACATTTGGTAAAAATGTCAAGTGTTTGCTTTATTTGATTTTTGAGTTGTGTCGGCTATATTTGAACTGTATTTAAGCTTCCTCAGTCATGTTTTTATAGAATTCTATATTAACATTTTTACAGACGTATGTACACCACATAGCTTTATATTCGTATTCGTATAATATACAAAATTGCAAAATGCGGGTTGTTCGTACATGCCGCTTATACATACGGGTAGATGAGTAAACACCTAAATATCTTCATTAAATATAATATACTTAAATAATAATTATTTTATTTTCTTAGTATCATAAGTTTCTTATTCACTTTTTTGTACAATTTTTTGATGAAAATAAGGATTGACGTTTACCATAAATTTCTTATAAAAAATGGTTAGATTTGTTTCTCCGAAAATCATATATAAAAAGAACTGGATGGGCCTCTGCTGTACAGTTGGGGGTGGAGTGCACCTCATTTATAGGATAGGTCATTATTACAATGGATTTATTAAATTTGAATGCAATGATAGATATCATTGTATACGAATAACGATTCTGAACGGAGTTAATATGTTTGTCTAGGATTTAATACATTGTTATTTATAAATATTGTAAAAAGTATATTTTATTTTGAAACGATAAATATATTTTTCAATTAGGATGGGTTGACAGTTGCATACAGCGACAATTTGAGTAAACCGATCACCGATATTTTTTAGTTACAATAAGTTTAACTTATTATAAACCTTGTATTCAATTTTCGAGAGCTTTTTAACATAATCTGATACCAAATAATCAATAATGATGATAAGAGAAAACATACCACAGTGTAGACTTTTTTCCACACCGTCCATTGAACCATTGAAAATTATTTTGGATTGATTACCAAACAGTATTGTTCAGAAGTCAACACAAATAGTATATAAAACAGGACTACACTAAATTGATAAAAGAATGTGATTTCTCTCCTGAAGTTAAAAATTGTATTTTAATATACTAAACATAACAACCAACAACTTGCACGATAAAAACGTCGTTCAGTACGTTACGCAAAGTTAAATCATAACTAAGATCAACGATGAATGGTTAGAGGCTAGATGAACTATGTATGATAAGTGTTTATCGTGAAAAAATTGAAAACTCTAAATAAATCGATTAAATTGAAAAAGTTAATTTAACATTTTTGCTTTAAAAAGCGAAATTTATCATTGATATTTTAAGGGTAATGTATAGTTATTAAAGTATAAAATTAAAATTAAATAATTATGTACCAACATAATTTGAATAATTATTGATTTACCAATTCATAATAGACCTATAAAACTTCAATAACATTTTTTACAGATCTTGAATCTATGAACTATTCACTTAGAAGTTTTTAAATACGTGTTAGGACTTGGTTCCATTTTATCCCCCACTGAAAACTAACTTATGGATGCTAATGCACATCATTAATTATCATATTAAAGTTCCTAGGAAAAATGTTATTAGAGTTAAGTTGCCATAGTATTTATTACTTACCCAATAATATATATAATACATTTATACTCAAAAAAAGCGATCCACCATGTCACAATCTCATACCTATTTATTGATAAATAGGCCGTTAAATTTTAAAACTTGTCAATATCTATGTCTTTGAATATTTATAAATAATTATGTATAAAATATAATAAAATTTAATTTTTAAGTTTTCAATATTTCATTTTTTTTATGTTAACCACAAAAATATCATCATATTTCATGAGCGTCGAGCGTTAAAAATGTGAACAAGTTGAATTTCTGATACACCGCGCCGCTATTAATCAATATGCGCACGGAAATTTAAATTACATATGTTTATTTTTCGTGACCGACGCTCGACACTTAATGCTCTTCAATATATCCACGATAATGCATTGTTGAATTAGTATTTAGTTGTATTTGTAATGCCAAAAAAAAAACGTAATTTTCATAAATGTTAATTTTTAAGATATCTATTAATATAACTAATGTAAAAACAAAACTATTTTAATTTAATTTATAATTCTAATTTAATAAAATTAAATAGCAATTAAAATTACAGTGACTGACAGTGTTCGTATTTAAAGGTTTCACTGTATTTACATATATATTACCTTTGGATTAAAAAGTAAAAATTAATAAAGACAAAGTTGTTTTATTAATTAAAATGTTTTCGTTTGTAATTTGGATACAACATTTAAATACTTACAATAATTTAAAACTATTTAATAAAAAAATATAGATTAATATAATAAAATAAAAATAAATTATCCTTAAAATAATATTATCCCAAAATGAAAAGTCTCATGAGTTATAACATAACATAACATTTCTGGTTTCATTAATATACAAAACCTTCAGCAATACTTTTAATAATAGTTATCTATACACAAACTTTATAATGAGACTTATGATAACCAATATACCAAATTATTTATTCATCCTTATAACAGATTTTCACAGTTGATATCTAGATACAGAAATGGAAAATAATTGAAAACAGAGCAAATAATTATCAATATATAACTAGAAAGCATTAAAAATTCCAATTGAATCTTTTTTATTTGACTTTACTCAGTAACAAATATATACAATTAAACTAAGCTTATATCCATGATGGTTCTAACAAATTTCCATTATCAAAATAAATTTAAGCTTACTAACAACCCATTAAAAAAATACTTATAGCACTTTCAAACAACCATTCTCAGCATACAGTTTTTATTTAGAAAATAAAATTCAACATATTGAAATGTAATTGAATGAAGAAAATTTATTTTTAGCTATCAGATATTCAAATTTAATTAATTAACTTAATTATTTACTAAATATGTTTTACTTAAATAATTCAAAGTGAAATAAAATGACTACTATTTAAAAAAATTAAATACTTAAAAATTACCTAAAATTTTCTAGTATTCAAATAAAGATTAGTTATTAATAAAATATGTAAAATTAAAAAACAAAAGTTAAAGGTATAATAGTTTAGTCAAACTTTATTAAGAAATTAATTGAATATTATTCTTAAATTAAAAAAAATAAGGGATATACTACATCAAAAGTTATACATATACAATGACTAAAAGCTATTAGAAGATAAATCAATCTTTTTAAATTAAAATGTATGTTTCTTATAAAATTTAAATTATGGTGAAAATTGTTAAAAATTAATTAAGTTTTAATAATTCAATTAAAAAATTTGCCAGTTACAGTTAACCAATAAATGAATAACTCAGCGAATACAATTATAGAAATAATTAGTTTACAATAATTTAATTAAGCATTATTTCTTAAGAAACCATTCAAATATAAAAAATAATTATATCCAATTGTATGTCCTTGACTGTTAACTTAAGTATTTAATATTATAGTACATAAAATATTGTGTAATAAATGTAATTATATTTTAATGATAACAGCTTTTTGTTACTTAAATTAATTCTTTCTTACACAGTTTTTTTAAAGTCACATAAAATATACTAAATTAAAATTGATATTGAATTCTACTGATATCAATATTTATAATAATATTACTAAGTCATAAAACAATGGGCAGTTATTTTTTTTCGTATAATTTGTATAAAATATAGTTTATCCCAAAATGACTGCAAAATAATGTTCATAACTAGAATTGGATATTTCTTACATTAGAAATAATTGTATAATATCTCAGACTAACACATATTATTTAATGAAATAAAAGACTTACAACATTTAACTTAGCATATTTTGTCATAAATTAATATAAAAGTATTTTTAGCATTTTAGAGAATTACTAATGTGAGCATTATTATTTATAAAAATACTTTTATTTCACTTAATAGGATTATACAAAGACATTACTCAAGAAATTATTTTAATGTCTTATGATTTTAAGTTATTTTTACAATTATTAACTTTATTTTGAAGCTATTTATAATCAATTTTTAGACTATGAACGACTAATAATATTTTAATCAGCTTATCTTGAGTCATAGAATATCGGCAAAAAGATGACACAATTGAAAAATTGTAGAAAAATGTAATATCTTATCTAACTTTAACTTAAATAAGCCATATAATAACTATAATTGTATTTACATAATATTTAAAATAACTATACAGGGCTGTTGTCAGGGAAGAACCATTTTTCCTCAGACCCTAGTCTAAAAAAATTTGAAGGGGGCCCTCTTAAAACCCACATTAATTAGAAATACTAAGCATTGTCCACTATAAGTTATTGATATTAATATATTATTTATTAACTATTTTTCTTTATAAATTATCAATAAATTAAATTAAATTAACTTAAATTTATATTTCAGATTTAATTTATAATATACATTTTCAATGATTCTAATTTCTTAATATTTATCACTTTAATTTATTATGATTAATGCCGGAATATAAAGAATGACATAATTTTATTCAAATATATCTAGGAATTCATTAAAACAGTACCGATGTAACAACATCCAAGTTCTTATTTTCTATGATTTTTTTATAAATTACGTTTTTATTAAATGTAGTAACTATTAATACATTATTGAGAAGTTATTAATAATGTAATTTATTGTATTGGTGCATTCAAATAACCTTGATTGGTTGACGTTTGGAAAACTATATTTACCAATATCTTCCAAACTTGGTGTGTATTTTTCAATCATATTTATATATTATTATGATGTTTGATAAGCCCACGAATTAATTTTCCTGTGTTCTAATAATTTTTAGCATGGCCTTGCAACTACATTTACAGTAATCTTAATAATTTTATAACAAAATCTTTGCATTTTTTAAACTAGTTAACTAGGAGACACAAATGTCACCCAGTGAAAATATTTTGTCACCTAGTTGACATTTTGAAATACTAGGCAAATAATATAGAATTACACTGTTATTATTAATATTTGTAAAAAAAGTCATATTTATATTTTTATAAGTGTATGCATATTAAATTATCTAGGCCCAATTGTATTACTTTTAAATTAACCAAAGATCTTTCACGTGTGAATTCCAAAATATGATCATTTAAAATTTTAAAAAGTTAAATTGGCATATGAAATAGTAAATAGTTATTCTACTATGTGGTTTTTTAATCATGAATACCATTCAATAAAATATATACAGATGTAATTCAAATCATTCCTAACAAAATAAATGAGATTTTAAGTATTTGATCCTTACACATTAGTAAATCAACAATCTCGTACTGTAAAAATAAATTGATACAATTTTAAGTCACTTTATACCCTTGTATATAAATCTCACAAAGATATAATAAATAGCAATTTTCTTATTAATATAAGACCATTCAGATAATCATAACCAAATTGAAATACCTAATTTCCTTATACATATTATACAATTTACTACAATTAACTACAAATGAACTACCTAATAGTAATAAATAATAATTATAATTTATGATACTAATAAGAATATAATGTTAACCCTGATTTCCATATATATTTATTTATTTTTTTTTTTTTTTGTGAAACATGTAATAAATTGATAATTTTCTAATTTTAAAGATATTCCTACTATACTGATAGGCTCTCAAAAAGTTAAATTAAAAATAAATTGTACAATTTATAAACTTGATGCAATAAAATTATAAAATATAATGTAAATAAATAAGTTAATAATCAAAAAGTTAAATGTAATATTATTTTAAGCTATTTCATTTTTTAACTTAAATGTTTTATAAATAATAATTTCATAATAAAACTATAACATCTTACCATTAAATATTGCATATAAATAGTATTTTAGAATGAAATATAAAGCATTTAAGCACAAGGTATAATTAAACATGAGTTAAACACACGCGATAGGACATTAACAATAGTAAAATAAAAATGCTGGTTTAGAATATACAAAAATGCCGCCACATGTACACTGTTTGTACAAGTGCAAACAAGCAAACATGCTTATTAATTATTACTACTACTTACTATTAATACTAGTATGTTATTATTATTCTATAGTAATTATTATAGGAGAAATAACACCAAAATAAGTAAAAAAAAATAAAATATATAGTCAAAAAATATAAGTATAAAAAAACAAAAAAACCGATATAGATAATAATTCTTAAATAATAATAGAAAATCAAATCCTATACAAAGATACTTGATTCAAACTATGGAAGAATTTCCATAGCAATAAAATGTAATACAGCAAGAGATACAGCTAATTATACTTAAATATACTGATATATTATTGTATCCATAGTACAATAAATATGTAGACAATAATATTTACAATTTCTAATAAATAGGGTGTGAATTTATATGTATTTAAAAATACAAGATATGTAAAACAAAATTAATTAATTTTTAATAAAAACTATAGGCTATGTACATAATAATATAATCAAACTATGCATCAGATTACTACTAAATTATACGTGTGATTATATAAATTAATTAATTCATTGAAGTATAAGATTTATGTCGACAATAAAACATTCATTAACCCTATACTTTTTTAAGTTTGTTATACATTCTTGTAACGGCTAAAGAACCTTTCCATGTCAATAAAAGTTAAAGGTGCAAATATAAAAGCTACTAATTCAGTAGAACTGAAGCAAGTACAACTGATGCAGTCAGTAATTTCTAGTATATTTTTCTTAACTGGATTTAATGGCAATTACAGCAGTTATTTCAAAATAGGGAAATATTTAACAAAATTATGTAATAAAAGTAAAAATATGTAAAAATATGTAGTATCTAAGCTAGTATCAATAGCTTAAAATATTCAAATAGTCCTGAATCATTCCATTACCAACAATCATGACAAGTATGTATATACATTCAAATTTTTACACTATTAATAAATAATAATATTCTTTGTTTAATTTAACAACAATACATTTTCTTGCAATTTCAAATTTTCAAATTTATTTTTATGTACACACAATTGAAAAAGACAATGAATATAATTAAAATTATTATTAAGCATATATAATACCACTTGTATATACATTTTTCTTAACATATATATTAATATATTATATATTATATAAATATATTAATATATTATATATTATATATATATATATATATATATATATATATATATTATATAATTTTCATGCCCATTCGGGTTCAGATTAACCTATGATTGAATTAATGTGATCCCACTGTATATGTTTGAACATAAATTCATTATATTATATTATATTTATACCATTATCAATCAGAGTTGAAGTATTAAAAATAATATACTAAGAAAATATCTGAAATAATAGAAAAAAAAACTATAGGTATTTAAAATAATGATATTAATAGTAAAAAAAAATCAAATTTGCAAAATATTTCCCTTTTTGCTTTTAATTTAAGCGCCTTCAATCTTCTTCTTCTACTTCGCCTTCCTCCCAACTATTTGGGGTCGGCCACCCTTGTCCTACACCTCCACTTTACTCGGTCAATCACATCTCCTCTGCACACACCGACAGCCCTCATGTCATTCTCCAAAGTCTCCAACCATCTCTTTTTTGGTCTTCCTCTTCCTCTTTTCCCTTCAACGTCCATCTTCATAACCACTCTTACTGCATTCGTTTCCTCTCGCCTCATCACATGCCCAAACCATCTCAGCCTATTTTCTCTCATCTTGTCCACAATTGGCGCTACACCAACACTACCTCTCATGTATTCATTCCTTATTCTATCTTCTCTTGTCACTCCACTTAACCATCTAAGCATTCTCATTTCCGCGACACTCATACTTTGTTCTATTCTCCTGTTAACCGCCCAACACTCTGAACCATACAGCATAGTTGGTCTCACTACACTTTTATAAAATTTACCTTTCAGCCTAATTGGAATTCTCTTATCGCATAACACGCCCGATGCTTCTCTCCATTTCATCCACCCGCACTTAATCCTATGTTTTACATCAATGTCAAAGCCCCCGTCCTTTTGAACAAAAGATCCTAAATATTTAAAGCTCTCAACTTCACCTATCACATCACCATCTATTGTCAGTTGTCTCCTCATTCCTTTAACTTCTTGGTCTCTTTGTCCAAAATCATACTCAATATACTCAGTTTTATTTCTACTAATTCTTAATCCCTTTTCTTCGAGGGCTAACCTCCACTCATTTAACCTATTATTGACAACTTCTAGGTTTTCTCCTATCAGAACTATATCATCCGCAAACATCATACACCATGGTATCTCACCCTGTATCTCCTTTGAAACCTCATCCATTACCACTGAGAACAGGTAGGGGCTTAGAGCTGACCCCTGGTGCACACCTACTCCTATACTGAAACCTTCTGATACTCCACACCGACTCTTGACACTAGTACTCGACCCTTCATACATATCCTGGATCAAATTAACATACATTTTTGGGACATTTTTCCTCATTAATGCCCACCTTAAAACTTCACTTGGCACCCTGTCATACGTCTTTTCTAAATCTATAAACACCATGCATAGTTTTTTATTCTTTTCTCTGTACTTCTCTACTAATTGCCTAACACAAAATAATGGCTCCATTGTCGATTTTCCTGGCATAAAACCAAACTGGTTTCCTGATATCGAGGTCTCACTTCTTATCCTCTTCTCTATAATCTTTTCCCAGATCTTCATACTATGACTCATGAGCTTTATTCCTCTATAGTTCCCACATTCTTGTATGTCTCCTTTTCCTTTAAATATTGGTACAATAAAACTCTTTCTCCGCCTTTTTAATTTAAGCGCCTTGAATAATATAGTTATACCTAATATTATAAAAAAGTAATCAACAAGTTTGTATTCATTAGGCAATTTATGTTTAACATAATAAATTTTATATAAATATTTAAAAACTGTATAAAACATTTTTCTTTAAATTTTGGATATTTTTTATTTATTTATTAATGTATAAAATTACCCTTTTTTAAGACCAATAAGCATGAATTAACTGTTTATGTAATATAAGTCAGACTTTAGTTAAGTCAAGAACCCAAATTGGATTGAATTAGACTGCCAGCCAGTGATTAGCAATACCATTTTGGTGGTCCACAAAAAAATGTGAGCCTGTCCATTTCCTCCAAACTTTTTTTTGGACTAAAATGATGTCAAGTTTGTTAAAATATTTAGCCAGCACCAGTGTTGTAATGTTGTATGTATCGCATTAACAAGTAAAAGCAATACTCAATAATATTTTAACAAATGCCTAATTATGAGCTGTTTCATTCATATTTTAAAGAAAACTTTTATAAAGAAAAACCAAATATATTTATGTTCTTAAATATTGTGAAACAAGTTCAAATTGATATTAATTGTACAGTAAGAACCATGAATCTTACAATAAAATTTAAAGACTACCGAGTAAAAAGTAAAAATTTTTAAACAGGTGTTCATTCCTTGCAGAAATGTCATATAATGAAAAAAAATATTTAGGTATCTAAATGTTATTATTGACTTATACATACATGTTTGCTAGTCATTTAATTTGTAATAAACATTAACATAATGTATTTATATTCATAATTTTTTATTGAAGAAAAACAGAAAATGGAGAAAAATAGTCAAATTTATTTTATTTTAGAGGAAAATGGATTGTAAAGGAAAATGGTACTTCATTTTTGGAGTGCTGAAAATGTTGGTTAATGCAAAAAATGTTGAATATGATTTTAAGTTTTATTAACAATAGACAATTAGTATTCACCACCAATATTATATATTAATGAGATAATCAATAATTCGATCAAAAAATAATAAAAATATAAAATAAATTCTTTTATTATGATTTTATCAATGTATTATCATTTAAAAAACTATTAGTATAACAGTATTTATGAAAAAAAGCATAAAATGCTCAAAACCTCAATAAAAATGCAAAATCTAGTAGTATAAATATTATAAACTTAATAGTGGTCTGTAGAATTTAAAGTTATGAATATAGTGGTCCATTAGATTAAAAGGTTGGCCACCACTGTTGTATATAATTTGGAGATTAAATTGTAGAAGAAAACTGAAAAATAAGAAATATTTATCCATATGTATTCCTACATTTTCCATTTTTTTTTTTTAGCATTTACTTTTTTATGACTCAGTAAATTTAATATTTTCAACTATTTTCATTGATAATGTAAGATACAATTTTATCAACACTATTTCAACATTGAAATCATGACTTAAACCAAAATAGGTGCAACTACTTGTAAAGATAAATAAATATGTAGTAGATAGTTACAAACTTGTAATCTAAGTTCATCTACCAAAATGTTTTAAAGTTTTTGTTATTAGGCAGTAGGAAAAATTAATAATTGAAAAAGTAAAGTAAAAACTTACTGAATATATGTAATATATATTCATTTAAAATGTTTTCATACATTAAACATTAGTACTATAGTAAAATCAAAGATGATAAGATTTATTTTAATTATATTTTAATGATAAGTTATCATTAAGATAATGATAATTACTTTAGTTAAATGAGAAAATTCTAACACAATATCAAAAATATCTGAACATGAACAAATATTTGTATAGTATAAAATACAAAAATCAAATGATTAAATAACAGTAAAATGTCAAGGATAAAGAAACCTTAAACAAATACACATAATATGTCTACATTAATGAACTATGTAGATTACATAAAAATATAAGTACCTGAATGATCTGTAGAAATTTGATCTGGAGAGGCCGGAGTGGTCCCCTCCAAATCTGCTTTGTCTTCCAATACTCCTGCCAGTGTAATTGTTCCGTTCATTCGCAAACAATATCAGTCAATCTAGAATATGCGTAAATAACAATTACTAAACTTAATGTACCAAAAAAAAAAAATCATCTATGAAAAAATGTACGAATATAATATCGTTAAATAAGCCTTAATTTTAATTTATAAAACAAGAATAAACATCCAATACATACAGTATGCCTAATAAAGTGCGCAAACTTCAGTCAGTTGTTGAACGGATTGCGGACAAACCACTAATTCAAACGAGTATACGGCACAAGAAACAAATAACTATTAAACATTTTACAAAACAAAAATTTTAACAAATTAAAACAGATAAATGTTGAATGATAAAATCCTCTTTTGTTTACATATCTATTGATTGGTTTTTATGTACACTGTTTTATCTCAGTCGGAGGCTGCAAAACACATTCCTCAGGTACCAGGTTAGCCAACACCGAAGTTAGTCCTACTCAACGGCCGTTGATAAGTGATAACTAGCTTTGGCCAAAAACAGAATCTTCCCTCGACGGACCTATAACACTGACCACTGTCCACAATTATCAAATATCTATATCTAGGGCATAATGTAAGATACTCTATGATCTAGGGTTACCATACGTCCGGATTTCGTCCGGACAGTCCGGATTGGCGTCCGGTTTTTAAAAATGTCCAGATTTTACAAAGGTAAACGTTTAACGTGGTTTTATTGTTACAAAAAGTTATTAAGAGACAGTTTTTATAACACATTATTAATTATTATTAATATTATTAATTATATTATTATTATTATTTATTATTTAATGAATATTATTAATTTTACTAACATATTTAACCTAATAACTCTTATGTAGACATTTTATTTATAGATTTAAATAAAATTGTATTAATGAAAGAACAATATTGTTTATCTTAAATCCCCCCCCTGAAACGGAACTGATGTCCGGATTTGGTCTAAAAAATTATGGTAACCCTATCTATATCCCAAATATTAACTGGCATAATATGATGTTTTTATTGGCATTTGACATTATTGATGTACTTATCGACAAGGGCGGATAGACCCACTGGAATACCGACAAATCCCGGTAGGCCCTCTTCTTGATAGGTTTACAGTTAACAGTGTTCGCTTCTCTATACGTATAAATATACACAGTACCGAACCAATATGTAACAATATGTAACGCCGTGTCCTAGGTAAACGCGAAATTTCGAATTGGCGGTAGGACAGCAAACATATTTTTTTTTCTGGCGCAAGTGATACCTAATAATTTTGATATTGCCCGTTCACCCGCCTAACTATCCAGTCAGCAAATGCCAATTCTTAAGATAGTTAATTTTTAAATTAAGTTAATTTAATAATTAATTCTTATAATTATAATTATAATCACATCAACCACCCTCATGCAAAATCGCGTTCAGTGAGGACAAGGCATACTATTTCCTAATATGAATAATAATTATATAGATAATGAAAATTAAACTAAATATTAAAAATATGACTAATAACATTTATAGTCCAATACATTCTAGTATCGGTACGTAGCGGTTGAACTTATCTGTTGGAAGTATTATTATTAGTATATTATACAAAATAATAAAGGTACGGTCTGCAAGAAGCGACATGTCACCACGACCAGTCGTCGCAACACATCGTCCATAAATAATTTTACTGTAATCGTATAATCTGATCTGCCAGACGCAACTCACAACGGTGCAACACGATTGCGGACTTTTTACCTTTTTACCTGAAAAAAACAACACGATTGCGGACTTTTTACCTTTTAATACTTGAGAAAAAACAACACGATTGCGCACCTTAAATATTTTTTCTTTGAGCAAACACAAATATTTAAATAAGTTTACCAACATTAATAATAACTTAATACGTATAGTAAAAAAAATCTTATAATATATCACAGTAATTATGCGTCAAAAAAAGGAATAATATGCCAATATTTATTTATAAAAATAAAGAATTAAGATACACTCATAACGAAATTAAGATACACTCATAACGATAAACAATAAAAATAATTAATTACATAATTCGTATAGTAAAAAAAAAAGTATATGTACATACATCACAGTAACTTATTATTACGCGTCAAAAAAAAAAATATACATATATATATATAATAAAAATCAAGTTCTTATAACTTTTTAGCACAAAAACGTGGTTATCAGCAAATATCAGTAATATCGTAATATCAGCAAATAATCATTTAAAGGTATTTCATTATTTTTATATTTTTCCCAAGTGTTAATTATAAATGCAATATTATCTTCTTGCTCTTTACGAAGCTTGTTAATATTTTGTTGTTTTATACTATATATTTTTAAATAAGTTTCACTTTGAATATCCAATAAAATATGTATAACTTGGTGAATAGATGGATGAGAAGTATAAAACTGAGCATTATAGTGGCTATGAAAAGATTCTTGCCCATTGGTCGTTCTTGCCTCTGTTGAAGGTTCAGTTCCCATAAAATCGGTGAGAAAGCGGCATCAGATGATATATAATTGTTCAGTATATAATCAGTAAATTCAAAATTATCAGTAGGGCTATTTTCAATTAAATAAGTAAAAGCATCTTCTACATCTTCCGAAGGTAAAAATTCAAGTGCAAAAAATTGTTTCAACTAAACACCTATTTCAGATTTTGAATTATAGTTTTTTAATAAATTACTGTCACTTTGAATTTTCCTGAACCATGATTGGCCTAAATGAAATCTGCAGGCCATAATTTTGCAGTTTGGGAAAAAATGTCTAACAGCGTTGTGAGCACTCTCAACAATTGTGTATACGTATACTATACTAAAGGTGTGTTTCTTAAACTATAACCATTTATTTAAAATTATTTAAATATTTGTGTTTGCTCAAAGCAAAAATATTTAAGGTGCGCATTCGTGTTATTTTTTCTCAAATATTAAAAGGTAAAAAGTTCGCAATCGTGTTATGTTTTTTTCAGGTAAAAAGGTAAAAAGTCCGCAATCGTGTTACGGCCACTCACAGTGCCAGCGCTATGATTTGCGAGGCCCTGTGCAATTTATAAAAACGAGACTTCCCTTTCCCCAGCTTTAGGCCAAGTTACAATGAAAACATAATTGTTATGCTGTTATTTTTATTTTAAGATGGACTTAAAGTTCAAACTATAATAAAATTATATTACTATTAAGTATTTATTACACCACATATTATGTGTTTATTTTGTCAATTTTGTATAACATTGTAAGATAACAATATGATAATAATATAAAAAAAATAAAACACTAATAAAAAATCGCAAGGCCCTGTGCGGCCGCACTTTGTGCACACCCCTCGCGCCGGCACTAGCGACGGATTGCACGATGCCCGAACTTGGTCGCCGCGGCCAATAACACTACTGCAGCGGAAGCAATATATTCATGATACATCACGACGTCACCATGTCAAAAGTACTATTTTCGCCGTTAGATGATGAAATATTGGTCCAAGAGGTACAAAATAATCCTATATTATATTAGCAGCTGCTAACCTCATCGTCTTCCTTATCCATCAATAGGAGAGTTAAAATATTATTGTTACTAAAAATCGAATCATCCATGTTTATTAATTATTATTATTTAAATATTTATTTAAAAGTTTCAAGTATACTCTCGTAGTTACGCTAGTGCGCACATACTTGAACAGATTTAACACTGAACTGACAATATTTCCGTTGATGATAACTGGTCGAAAAAATGATTTTATCGTCGAGTCGTGTCGCGGCGACATGACACAATAATATTATTTAACGATCCGACCCCGTTACAGTTTTACATTTCTCCAGTTCTTATTTTGTTACTGGAACAACATACAGGCACTTGTTTTTGAATATTCTCCTCGGCCTCTGTCTTCTGTTTTTAAGTGAGTAAAAATAATTGTATACATACTAATTCATATTATTCGATCGAACAAATAGATAATATGGATGACAAACGATAAATAATATCTAAAAATTTAAAATTGGTCATGAAAAACGATTAGAGGAAAAACAATTATTAATCTAACAAGAAAATACTTGTAAGAAAAAATAATAATTTTAATACATTTTCAACAACTTTTGAATCATCTAAAAATAATGAATAAAATGGAAAATGTGCCGTTATCTATTGAATATCAAACAATTAGATTAGAAATTGAAATTTTAAATAAAAATGAATTTAGTCAGAATGATCAAAGTTTGTTGAAAATAAATATAAATATCATAGTTAAAAAATCCATATTTAATATCAATTAATTTAATGAGATAGATTATTTTTGAAAGCTAAATTATAATTTTATTAATCAATTCATGTTGTATCATCTAATTCAACCAAGTAGAGGCATTTTTTTTTAAAGGAATTAGAACATTATATCAAAATGATGGTAGTAAACAAATTATCGAGGCTGGGATATAGGTACTCAATTCAGCTAGATACAATTCAATATACTTCAATAAGTGATCAATGGTCAATAATAATAAGACTTGTTTCAAAATTTAGTGTACAAGATAGATCAATAGCTATGGTAAAATGTAAATCGTCAACTGGAGAAGCAATTGTTGAACTATTGCTGAATGTTCGTAAAACAACAGATATTGTTTATATTTTCGATATAATTTAATATATCAATATATATTAAATTATATCGAAAACTCAACTAGTGGAGCGGCTAATATACAAGATCAATACAGACAGTGACGTGGCGATAGGAGTAATCAAGAGGCGACTGCCTCTCAGTTTTTTGGTGGGTGGTAGGTACCACTGGGTGGGTGGGTAATCATTTACATACATAATTAAGAATTTAGGTGAATAACACACAAAAAGATATTTTAATATTGATATAAGCGAATGTCAGTATCCAGTAGCCACTAACTGGATATACTAATATACTTGCCTTTGAAAATGTTTGAGTTCATCACGCCACTGAATACAGAGGTATTTCCACAAAATTCAGTGAAATGGAAGCTACTCAACTATATGTCTGGTGCTATGAACATATCTTAAGACTCGTCATATGTGATGTTACTAAAAATAAGGTAGAAGCATTATCTTTATTTGGTTTACTCGATAATTGTGCTGTATTTATTAGAGAAATATACAAAAGAATGGATATTTAGTTAGAAAAGTGTTAAAATAAATTACTTGATACCATTAGATAAACTAGATGGCAGGTAAAATATATCGCTTTATCAAAAATATTTGGACCTTTTAATGAATAAGAAAGTAATCATTATATTGAATTAATTACAAAAATTGAAGAGATATATGTGGATTTTAATATTAAATCAGATATACTCTATAAGTCAAAAGGTTTATTAGAATCTCTTTGTAAACACAAAACTATTTTAATAGCGCAAACAATTTTACGTATTTTCAAACACACAACACATTTACCAAAATATTTGCAGACGTAAGGTCTAAATTCATTACAAGCTCATAGGATGATAACTAATACAATGAACAATATTAAAGATACATCTCTAGATTTTTCTGCCACCAAAGAAACAGCAGATTAATTCGTTCAAAGGACCAATGTCCAATTAGAATTATTTGAAAATCATTTAACTGTCGAAGACAGTTTTACATAAGTTCATAAGTGTAAAAAAAAAATGTTTATTCTCTTGTGAATCCAAATGCGAACGAAGTATTAATATTCTTTATAGTTATGCATGTAATGTGTATAATTCAATTATTAATAGTTTGAAAAACCATTTTGAAAAAAAATAGAAAACTCTACTCAGATTTTCCATGTTTCAAAATTTCTTTTAATCCACAAAATTTCAAAGAAATTTTAAGACGAATACCCTCCAAACTTTTAAAAAAAAGTGTTTGTATAAAAAATGTAATAATAATATAGCTTTACAATCTTTACAGCGAAAACTACAGAAATTTGTTTAAAAATAAGATACATTGAGTCAAAGTTTAACAGAAGAATATTAAAACACTAAATTAAATAATAGTTTCGATATTAGAAACAACTGAAAAAAAAATTATGAAACCTTTGGTTTGATAGAAGAAACAATATTAGACGTTTAATAAAAGTGTCATATTTCTTGTTTTTTTTTTTTTTTTTGTTTTGCTTCTCTATAATCTGTATAGCGATTCATACTCAGGAATTAATTTGGATTATAAACTATGATTAACTTTATCAGTAAGCCAAGTGTCATATGAGAATATTTTTTTAAATTAAAACATGTGAAAACATTAATTCGTAGTACTTTAAGTCAACAGAACCTTGAAAAACTCATTTTAATGAATGTAGAAAAAAACATTCTAATGAATTTCGATAATAGTGATATTTATTATTACACAATTTCAATTAAAAGTGATCTCAAAAATCTACTTCAATATTAAATAGTATTAAGAAATAAAACTTAAGACCTTATAGTTCATAAATTATAATTTTAACATATTATGAAAATGTATATTTATAAATATAGGATCTAAATTTTTTACTATCATATTTAATACAGATTAGTGATAACATTTACAGATATAAAAATGTACTACACGTACATGGTAAAAATAAGAAAAAGAAATATATTTTGGATGAGGTAAAAGAGGAGAAGGTACAGGGTTGAATCTCCTATGAGTTGGTCGTATGTACTTGGAAATAATTTTTGCTCTTTGGGCCCTTTCCATATATTTCCCGGTTATATTAATTTAACCTATCCGCTCCTGCTTATCGACTAGTAAAAAGTATATATCATACATTTATACTCTGTCTCAAAAATTATGGATCTATATCTATTGAGTTTAGCTATGTAAAAGTCGGCACATCGTCAAAATATAAAAACGTATTTTATAAAACCATTAACATGTTTTGACTTCTGATTTTACAGTTGGATTTTGATAAATTACCCGGTAGCAGTAAATTGAACGAACATTTAAACTTGATTAAGCTGCAAACAGAATACTCAAATTTAATACTGTGAACGATAAAATTATTGTTTGAATATGTTTATAGGTTTTCGTTATTGAAAATAGGTGTTACCATTTATAAATCAAAATTTAATTGTGTTTTATCCAATAAGGGAGGGAGTAAGCATTATCAAAATTAGAAAACCTTAAAACCTAGAAAGTTTGAAAAAAAAATTATTTTAAAATTCGCTATACTTACCACATATTGTAAAAATATACTAACCGAGATATTGACTGATTCATGAAAAAAAATGATCCTGTATGTTTCGACCCAATATTGAGAAACACTGGTGTAGATTACTCCATGGTAGCTCGTTTTCTATTAGTCCGCGATTTTTAACAATCTCGTAAATATTGATAACAGTTAATGGTTTCTCTCCTTTGGGTGTTGTTCTATAACGAATACACCGAATACCCGTTGCTTATTATCGTCGTCTCGTCCAATTATTTCGCGTTGAATATTTTTGCGTTCATCGTGATTAGTGTAAGTCCGTTATCCTGGATTGCCTCTGAGCCAGGAATCTTTAAGACCATATTTCATACAGTTTCAAGTATATCAGAACACCAACACTGATCCTGGTGCATTGCTCTGTCAAGCTTCATAGATACAACTCTTGAGCAGTGTTGATGAAAAACATAGAACGATCGTGTCTGTGTGCGGTTTGGACTCGAATCGATACAGCGTTGCCCGTGGATTTCGCATCGTCCGAATCAATCGCAGTCTGGACGCGTTCTTGAACACCATTCAGTAGGTCTTATCATCTCGTGAGCCCGCTGTCTAGACAAACAATGTCCGTCATCGAAACGTTGTCGTCAAACTCCGATTCGGAGTCGGACGTAAGTACAGCCCATAAAATTATTATTACTCTTGTATCCAGGACCGTCTTGATGATTTGCGGGGCTCGAAGCAGAGTACAATTACGGAGTCTTAAATTTCGAAATGTCACTACTGTGCGTCAGTTGCATATTGAAACTCAAATGTGCCCAAATAGACTTAATAAATATAGTACCTTACACTTACAACAATATGAATAAGTAATTAAATTAATAACGCAACATGTCATATAATTAAACTTAATATAATAAATCCTGTCCAACTGTGGTGAGAGCATGGGGCCTGGGACGAGGGCCTAGCTCACCCTGCTTGTGACAGTATCTATTATGTTAATATGTTTGTATTCACAATCCATACTCATGTATAGACAGACAATTTATCAAAGAATTTTTAGTCCTTATAGCTAATCAAAAAAAATAATACTATACTTGGTATAGGTAATAATTTTGTTGACACAACGATGACCATAATATCTATATTGTTTACTGATGATAGCTGATCATCCATTAATATTATACTTGAAAAAACATCTTCAAATTCGCCCATAATACATACTTTGTCGAATACATTACAGACTGTCCAACTCATAATTTTGTGTCAATAAATTAGATTTCTGAAACTTATTTTTAGCATTTTCCATATTGATGTATTTTATTTTATTGTTTATTGTTGAAAATTTTAAAAACTAACTATAAAAGAAAATAATTTTTTTTATTTCAATTAAATTTGGTATGTTTGTAAGATAAAACATTATTTTTATATTCTATTTTGCCTTGGTGACTATAGCCTTTAGTATTATTTTTTAATTTTTATGAAAATGAGAATATTTGTTACTAGATTACCCAACTTCTTATTGCTTCCTCTTGTATGGTCGTCATTCAGTTATTATAGGCTTGACTATAAATTTTAGAGGATACTGACAGGATCCACATAAATTAATATTTATTTAAGGTTTGGTTTTAGTTTGTACTATTTATACTATGTTTGTACCAATCAATTTTTACTATTAATTATTATTAATATTACTTTTTAATTATTTTGTATCAAATTATTCAAATATTAAATTGGTTAGTACTTATTAAATTATTGATTCATTTAAAAATTCAATATGTTAGAAAAAAATACTAAAATATTTTTTGTTTAATTTCAGGTTAGCATCAGTGATACGACAAATAATGAGTATCTATTTAATCAGGTAAATATTTTTTGGTTGTTATTCTTTCAACCTCTTTGTAAACATTTTTTTTTCTATAAAAACTCAATAATTCACTAACTTATTTATCCCAGTGAACCCTCCGAGAAAGCCAAAAATAAATGGGTATATATGTATGTATATATATATATATATATATATATTACATTAAAATTATTACTGCTGGATATTTCTTTTAATCTAGACCTTCATGTCAAATCATTTACTATAGAAAAAAAAAATTATAGATTATAAATTGACTTTTACAAGGAGAAAGGGCGTAACCAACATTCTTATTGAAAATAAGTTATGAATATTTTAACGTATACACCACAATTTTTTATCGATAGAGCGAATAATTGTATTGCTATGATTTTTTTACGAATTACTATCGATGTTTAAATATTAAACCTAACTGCCATTCATTATCAGGCGAATAGTTATTGTTAGGAGTAAAGATCCTAAAAGATTACAAAAATGTAATTTACGTCTTTTCCTTTTAAGCGTCAATATATTTAATAAATATAAAAATAAATTGTTAGAACATCTAATCTACCTGCTTATTTTTTCCTTCAGATTACATCTTTTGTTCCTAATATTGTTAATGATATTTGGTTCAAAAATTTGTCACTGACCAGACTTTATATTATACAGTTAAATCATTTAGGTATAAGGCATTATTTTTTACTTTCAAAAGCCTACAAACTAAACTTAAATGATTCAGGCACGGCTTCAGAGACTTACAAAGGGGGGGGGGGCCATTTTTTTCAGCCATCGCTAAATTTCAAAGGGGACTTAGAGGGGACTAGAGTTAGAGAATATTCTAACCTGGAACCTGTAAGTGATTACTGATAATAGTTGTTTCTCCAAATGAATACAGAGTCCGACTACGTTCCTATATTATGATACACACCTCATATTAATGTCATATGGTTTTTTTAGGCCGCCAAATAAAATTGTTAGCTAGGTAGGTAATTAAAATCAGGATTTAACAGTTCACAAGGACAAATATGTGAAAAATTAAAATTGTTGAAAAAAAGTTGGGGGGGGGGCCATGGCTCCAGTGACCCCCCCCTGGAGCCGCGCCTGAAATGATTCTTCTTTTTGTATGCGTTATAGGGAGGAAAGCATTTGTAATTTATTTCATATTATTTTCGACTGTCCTTCTCTATAAAATATTTTAATTTAGTTTCTTCTCTTAATTTGTCTGTTATTATTATTATTATTTTAACTATGAAAGTATAATGTAATTTTTGATGTTATCTATAGATGATCAAATTGTGTAGAATGAATATACAATTTCCTAAGGAATATATTGATGATATGAACAAAATGTATAAATGTTGTAATAATAAACAAAAAAATTCAAAAAAATTATGCAATTTAATTCATAAAGGATTAAAACATATATCAATTAAAAACAAAAATTCCTTTCATCGTGCTGCTGAAGTATACAATGAACTGTTGCAACTATCCAAAATAGATTCAGGAAATTCATATGTATGTATCTAAATTATTAAATTTTAATTATGAATCTTAATATAAATAATTATAAATTTTATATTTAGTCTATTCCTCACTGTTATTTCTTCTCCACTCGCATTTTTCATAAAATTGAATTGATTTTATGCCATTTTATTTGAAAAAAGGAATTGGTACACTTAATAGTCGATAATATCAATAATTATATATATTTATGCAGCTACTGCAAATAATTACTAAGAATACAATTTTATAATGTTTTAATACAATTTTACAGTTATAAAAAAATAAAATTTTAATTTTTGGTGTAATAATATGTTTATTTATATTTTAATAATTAATTATAATTATTTAAAGTTTTTATGTTTTATATGAATTACATAATAATCTCTTATTACTTGCTGTGTATAGTTTTAATATCAATAATTTAATAAATTTTAGAATGAAAATTCTGTTGCAAGTACTTCTAATGGTATTACATGTATGACTGAATTAAATAATGAAGATAAAAAGAGCAGTGAAGTATTTAAAAGTGTAAGAACATAATTATTATTATTTTAATATATTTTTAGTACTATAAAATAATATTTTCCAATGTTATAATTACTTATAATTTATATAGATATACCATTAATAACATGATTTTTTAAATACTAATGTTTAATTGTATGAAGTATTGATTAATTATTGTCTCCATCCATAATCCGTACTCACAAAGTCTCTTAATGACTAAATTCATTTTCTATAATTTTGTGGAGAATTAAAATTGCTTCTACATCATATATTTTGCTTATATACATGATTATATGTTCAAAACAATCTGCATCGAGTATAGGTAATTTTGCTAAAATATTTGATAAATTGGTCAATAAGTTGAGTAACTGACAAATATAATTGTATCTCACAATCTTTTGCTTATAATTTATGATTAAATAGTGTATGGGTAATAACTCAAGTTTCTTATTAATAACACGCATATTCATATGGTATTTCCTTACACATAGGACTCAAAATATAAGTGTTAAAACATTTTTTTTTTTTTTTTATTTGTGTTAGTAACTCAAGATCATTTTGTCATACATACAGCCTTCCATTCTTTCTGGTCAGTAGCTCATGCCTTCCAGTCTGTTTTTCCTCCTAGCTTTTCCACATCATTCTTCACTACATCTTCCCACCTTATTATCAGTTTTTTAATGGGTCTTTTTCCTGTTAGGTTCTTCTTTAGTACTATCCAAATTAATGTATTTTGATTTTTCCATGTGTGCCCTACCTATTATAGTCTCTAATTTCTGATTGCTTCAATAATGTTCAGTTTATGGTATAATGATTCTAATTCCTTGTTTTTCTAATCCTTAAATTATTGGTTACACTATCCTTCATAGATCCAAAAAAATGTCTCAGGTTTTTCCTTCCAAAAATAAGAAGTTTGTTTGCTCTCATTGTTTTTCCGGATTGCCCAAGTATCTGCTCCATATGTGACAATCTGTTTTATAAGGGTAGCATATAACTATTTTTTCATATCTCTTAATAGGAATCAAGCTCTCAGCAGCTTTGCTAGTCCAAAGAAGTATTTGTTTCTAGCCTAGACTCTTTATTCTATTTCTTTTGCTGTTTAATTGTTTTCTGTTAAATTTGTTCCTAAATACTTGAACTGCACCACTCCACTAAAACTATAATGATCTATACCTAAGAAAGAGGATATTTTTGTGTTGTTCTGTCTACTAACAACCATATGTATACTGTTTTCTCCTCATCAACGCATAAATCTATTTTTTACTGATAACTTTTCAAGCTGACTGAATAATTACTTTAGTTCATTTAGCAACTCTGTCAGCAATGCTAGGTTCTCTATAAGTGTTAATAGTCCTATAGTTTATCCTTGTTGGTTTACTCTTTCATTTTATCCTATATTTATTTATTTTATAACTTTTTCTAACAATATTAAATAATATAGGTGATAAAAAGTGTTTTTGCCTTAATCCTATCCTATCCTATCTTCCAGTCTTCAGGTATTTTTTCTGTTTCCAATACTTTTGTAATAATCTTCCATATTCGTTGAAAGAGTGCTTCTCTTTCATTCTATAACAATTATATTACAATCTCATCTTCTCCAAGTGACTTGTGGTTCCTAAACTTTTTTATCTTGTACTTAATTTTCTCTAAAGACGGATTTAGGCAAATTTGATCAATTCTGTTATGACTGGAAAAGATAACTTCAAATGGCTGTTCACAATTAAAAAACTCATCCAAGTAATTTGGCCATTTATTAGCCAATTCTTCATTCATAGTTATCAATAAACCACCATCATTTTTCAGAAACCTTTTTTTTTTTTTTTCCTGTAGTCTTCTTTAAGATTTTTTGTCCTATTGATATAGGTTTCTTATTTTATAGCTTCTATATTCCCTCTTTGTGCCATCAATCATATATTTTAATTATTTCCTCTTTTCACATCTCGAGATGTTATTAATTTCCCTCCTGTGTCTTTATCTTTCTAAAATTTCACTATTACTTATGTTCCTCAGCCATTCTTGACTTACCATTTTTCTTCTTTTAATTACTTCTTCTCATATTTTATTAAACCAAAGCTTAGATGTTGACTTCATCCTACCAAGGATTTTCATAGATGAGTCATATACAATTTTTTTTAAATTGTTCCCATACTTCATTTACTGTTTCATTATCAATTTGCTTTTATTTTAGGGTGTTGTTTATCTTATACTTATATTTTCTCTCTCTCACACACACACACACACACACACATATATATATATATATTATATTTATCACTAAAATGAAGTATTGTAAATAATCCTCATTATTGATCTGTAATTTGTAATTTTCTTAAATTTAACTTTCATCTAACACCCAATAAGTAAGTGATCATAAATTATAATCATAGAAAGTAATTTTGGTAAAAATGTTAATTACAAACTTGCTACATTTAACATTATATTAACTAAAGATTAATAAATAGCATATTTTTAGTTCAGCTTCTAAAATATGGTTCTCACCATCAGAATAACTTTTAAGTTATTTTATAAAAAAAACATCCATTATCAGTAGCATATGGAATAAGAGCTTATTATTAATTAATGATATTTTTTTTGAATAATGAATATTTCATGTTTCAGTTAATTGAAAAGTGTTACCAAAATCCAAATTTTCCTAACTCAAACATTGAAAAGATTGATAAATTGTACAATTCCCTTCCATCTGAATTTGTTGATTCTAAATACTTTCTACGGTTACTAAAAGAAGCAGACCAAACAATTTGGCCTGATAGTAATTGTAGTTTTTACATTCATATTGAACATGTTTATGATCAATTATTGCAGTTTCAATCTTCAATGATGGTAATATGATCTTTGATTATATCTAATTATTAGGGCCAGGATTTAAATGTAAATTATATCTTTTTGGGATAATCTTATACTGTGCTATAGTAATTCATGTAACAGATACTTCAAAGGTGAATTTCTTCATTTTCATTTTTATAGTATTTTATAATATTCATTGATTATTTTGTTTTCATGCATATTGTAAATTATATGGCTTAAGAATTTAAATTTAACTTTTATAATAATATCTAAAAATAATTTTAGCCAATATTATTAAATTAATTTTTTTAGATTTCAGTTGTTCTTTTATAAATGTTTATTTTCTTTATTTACCTAATAAATAAAATAATACAATTATTAAAGAAAATGTCATAAATTATTTTTTAATGGAAAGTTTTAGCTATATAAGAGTATTTTTCATTGGTTCTTAGAACAATTTAAATCCAGGTCCTACTATATTATGTATATATAATATTAGTTGAAAACGATACATTTTTATCTAAAGTATATTTATTTTTATTTATTTTAAAGTGTCAAGATAGAAAAATATCTATAGAAACTAAAGAAATCAACCAAAAGAAATTGAAGAAACTAGCTGATCTAAAAAAAGCATTGCGTGTAATTAGAAAATTTATAATAAATAAATTAAGAATTGATTTGAGTTCTAAGTCAAATAACCATTTGTTTTATTTGTATAGATTGCTCGTATGAAAATTAAAACTCTTAATGAATCAGAGATGGATATAAATAATGATGATGATTTTGGTTCAGATTCTCTATATATTAAAAAGGATAAGTGAGTTCTGTACTAATTATTTAAAATATGAAAATTGTTTTAAAATATATTTTTACATTTCTTATTTTCATTGGAAAGCCGGTATTTTTTGAACTAAAAATATAAAGAAGCTATTGGTTTTAAATTAGTGTATTATAGCTTAAGAAACATGTAACTATAAGTTAATTTTTGAGCAGCAAAGGTATTCCTAATCTTTTATTGTCACAATATTTTACATTATTTAAAAAAAACTGATAAGTGGGGATGATGTAACTATCTGGTAATTTGATATTTTTATATATAAGGGTTGATGACAGATTATCACATTAACATATCAAGTATATAATTTATAAAATAAAAAATTCAAAATTTCATTAGTCAGTGTCCTATAAAATCATGATATTTTATTTTTGTGAAGGTTTTGTTTTAAAATCTTAATTAAGTCAAATAATCTTCTTGTAATTATTTTAATCTATCATCAATGAGTAATCTTATTTAATGCTTAGCAATTGTATTTCAATTTTTATATTTTTCCTTATATTAAAATTCCAAAAATAAATTTTAATTTATTTAATGAAAAATTGTAGTTATGTTATCTGTGTCTTATCTATATTACAATTTTATTAAAACATAAAAAAATCTTGATAAACTAGTGATGAAATAAGTCATTTTAAATTTAAATTAAGTGAAAATATTTTTATTTTAAAATGTTTCCAAGTCTTGTATTTTTTTTTCTTTTTTTATAATAATAAAATTTTTATATAAATTTACCTATTAAGTTATAATTAATTTTAAATTTTTTATTGTTCACAAGCATTAAACATTATTCTATTTCTTGTGTCCAATCTAAAAATCCTAACTTTATTAATTTTTTTTTTTTTTATCATAGGTATGAAAAAAGAGTAGTTGAAATATACAAACGAATGTGTAAACTCAGAGATGAACCAGATTTTCTAGAACAACCACCATTGCGTTTTAAAGAAACTAATATTCCTTTAGTTAATAAAACTATTGAAAAATTTTATAATATTAGCAAAGAATTTCCTGATTATTATGAAATATATACTTTACTAAAATTATTAAATGAAAAAAAAAAATTAAATTGGAATGAAAATGAATTAAAAAATATTTGTGAGTAAATTTACTGAAACAAATTAAATTCATGATGAAATAATTTAAATTTAATTCTCTAGCACTTAATGCATTTTTGAAGTTGGGAAAACGATTAAAGGCAAATAGATTGAAAGAATATTTTGGTAGTTTAGTAACTGATTCTATTGAAGAGGATCCTGCTGAAAAAAATGAAGCCCTCAAAAAAAAACTTGATGAAAGTAACAAAAAATTCATCGCTGATTTGAATTTGGTAAATATCAACTAAAATAAAATTTATAAATAAATAAATCAACAAAATAATTATAATTTAGCTTAGATTAATTATAATTTATTTTTAGTTATTTGATGAATGACTTTCAATTTATATTATATTGATATTAAAATATTATTAATTATTACCATTTTATGTAAATTTAAAACATACTATTAGTATTATTTAATTAAATTAAAATATATATCATATATAATAAAATAAAAATTAAAAACTAGTAAATGGTTAATAATCATAGATTAATAATTAGTTAAACAAATGCTTACCCATTATTATATTAAATATTTATTAAATTACAAATTTTGTAGAGTATAATTAATTTCGAATAGCTGAAACTCATCATCAGGTATATACAAAGATAATAAAACTGTAACAAATTTGAAAAGATAAAAGAAAGAATACATTGAGAAATATTAGTAGTTTTTACTAGAGCTGAGCCGATAACACTTTTTTCAAATATCTGATATTCTGATTTATATTGCCCATATAAAACCGATACCCAGTCCGATATTTTATTTCCATGAACCGTTATAAAAAAACTTAAAAACCCGATACCCGATATAATATTTTAACCAAGTGACACATCAAAACATATGAGATTTCTGTAACAAACAATAATAACAAATTAATAAATAATTATTAATAATTTTACATATTCTTCTAATTGAATAAATGGTCAAAAAAATAAATAAAACAATTAGCTGAAATAACTGAAATAACAATTATATTGGTCTTACTATTCGGAAAAAAAACCAATACCTGATTATGCCAATAGTCTCAATATTGGCCGATATTAATATCAGGTATCAGTATCTCCCCAGCTCTAGTTTTTACATTGAAATAATTTAATTTAATAAGAAAGACTATTAAAATATGCATTTATTACACGTAGATATATTAAGAAATATAAATACTTTATTTATTATTATCTAAAATGTTTGTTGAGTAGAGCTTAGTCCTCGAAGGAAAGGGATTAATAAAAATAAAACAGAATATATAGAGTATGAATGATGAAGATACCAAGAAGTTATGGGGATGAGTAGACCAATCACAATAAACAGTGATGTGATAGTTGAATTCTAGAACTTTAAATATTTAATATAATTTGTTTAAAAGAACAGGGACTTTGGCATGGATGTAAAACATATGATTAAGTGTAGTTGAATGAAATGGAGAGAAGCGTCGGACATAAAATTTTTTTGTGTTAAGAGAATTCTAATGAAACTGAAAGTTTACAGGAGTGTAGTAAGATCAACTATGCTATATGGTTTGGAGTGTTCGATGTTTGACAGGAGAATAGAACAAATTATGAATATTACAGAAATAAGAATGCTTAGATAGATGAGTGGAATGACAAGAAGAATAAGGAATGAAAATGTGAGAGTCAGTATTGGTAAAGATTGATAATGAACAAGATGAGAAAAAATAGTTTGGGATGATTTGAACATGTGATGAGGCAAGAGGAAACAAAAGCTGTAAGAATGGTTATGAAAATGAATGTTGCATGGAAAAGAGGAAGGGAAATCAAAAAATAGAAGGTTGGATACTATTGAAAATTATATAAATGCTGTTGGTGTATGTAGGGTATGTAAAAAATTGAGACGAGTGAAGGTTTAGGATAAAGGTTTGCTGACCTCAAATAGTTGGGAGAAAAGCGAAAGAGAAGAAGAATTATTTATTAAGTGAAATAAAATCTTTTATATTTAATAAAATTTACAATGTGTAATCTTTATTTGGAATTGATTTTAGAATTTTGAATAACTTATAATTATATTTGAGTAATAAAATTAATAAATGTAAATAAGCCCAATATTTTATAATTAATATATTATGCATATTATTATTATTTATTTTTTGATAGGTTAGAGAAGAATTTATAAATAAACAAGATTATGCAGAGGAGACAGATGGGTCTAGTCTTAATAATTCTGAATGTGAAATCAGTTCAGAAGATGAATTTGTTAAGAAAAATTATAATAAAGATTCTGAATGCATTAAACCTATATCGGTTAAACGGAAAATAAATTTATCAGATTATAATGAATCTGAAAAAAAAAGTAAAAAAACTGTTTATATGGAGTCATTTAATTTAACACCATGTGCAGCTACAAAAGACAAATTAAATATGATAAAAGAAAAGTCAAATATTGATAAAACTGATAAAAATACTCTAGATTTAGAAATTAATAATACGAATATGGCAGATAAAATAATTGATATTGATACTGAGATTGTTCCTAACAGTTCAACAATTGTATCAGAAAATATTAATAACAGTGAAAAAATTATAGATAGTAATATTTCAGTTCAGAAAGGATCTACTTCTGGTACTGAAGATGGTGATACCTTAGTAATTGATGAAGATGTAAATGATAGTGATGGTACACCAGTTTCTAAAAATCCACAGGCAAATGAAATTCAGTCAGCAAAGACTAAAGACAATCTTATAAGCATTAGTACTGAAATTTTTAACAATAAGAGTAATGATCCAATTACTACAGAACCTATTGTAGAGATAATTGAAGATAAAGATAGTGAAATTGAATTAAATGAACTTGATGATTCAGATGTAGAAATTACTTCTTGTGAAACTCCCAGAGTTCCAGTACAAAATAAAAAGTCCTTAGAGAATATAATTAAAGCTAGTATGTTTGAAAAATATAAATTATCTTTATGGTTTCTACTTACAATATCTTGAATTTTTTTTTTAGTGAACTTTGAAAAAAAATATAAATTTGGTCAAAATCAGTTGTCTACGAGGCATTCGTCAATAAATGCGCCATCATGTGTAAGTAAAATTATTTAAGTTTATTTTTTGTATTACATATTTAACTAATAATGTTATTATTTTTGTAAAGGGTGGTCCTAATTTAAGTAATGATAATCAGAATTCAAATAATTTTGTTAATTGTTGGGTTATGAACAATACCAAACATTTAAGACCACCTTATACCAAACATGATAATCATAATAGACAGTAAGTAAAAAAAAAAATTAATATTTATTATATTTATTGTTTTAACAATCTTTGTTTAGTGGCTTATTCAGAAATATTGCAGATTAAATAATACAGTATTAATTATTTAATAATTTTAATTTTGTGGCATATAAAGATTTTTATTTTGTTGTTAAAACAATTATTTCTATTTCTGATTAATGGAAATTCCACTTTTGAGGGACCTTCTTATACTTTTTTGTACAGATCTGATTTGTGTCAGATTTCCATTTTACAGAAAGTCTGTTATAGAGAGGTTTTAATATTTTTACTGTACATTATTTGTTTTTGTTTTATCTATAATTTTATGGAAATATTTAATTATAAATATTATTATAGTAATTATTATTTGGTATGTATCTTATTGGTGTCACAAGTAATAAAAAATATTGTATCAATAAATTTTGTATTCAGGTTAATTCTACCAGAATTTTACTTATTGGTTATCGTATTCGTTTCATACCTTACAGTTTTATTAATTAATATAATTAGATTTATAAATATATGTAATCTAAAGTAGTGAAGTCAATATAATTTAAATATAAATGATAAATTTCATTATTTTTAATGTATTTTTTTTTTTTACTTTTAATATAATACAACCATTAGACAACAACATACGACAAGTCGCAAAGTACAGTCATCAATTCAGAGGAGTATAACACAAACCGCAAGACATTTTAATCAACCTTATTCAAATTCTATTAATCAGCAAAGACATTTACATAATAATCAATCATTATTACAACAGGTGAATATTATGTTATATACTTTTATTTCTACTTTATGAAACACAACAAAATAAAACATATTAAATCAGTACTGTTGCCATAATATTTGTAGTCAAAGCCATTTTATTTTTAGTTTTCATGCCCAATTAGACAAATTTTTCATTTGTAAATTAGGCCTAACTTATAGCCTATTTATAAAGTTAAAATTAAGAGACCCAGAACATTTAGTTTTCCTGGGACTTGACAAAGCTAAATGTAGCCCTGTTAACTATATTATATATACTGTACATATCTAACTTATCTAACTATACTGTACAATATCTAATATATAAAATTCTCGTGTCACAGTGTTAGTTATCAAACTCCTCCGAAACGAATTGACCGATTTTCATGAAATTTTCTATGTATATTTGGTAGGTCTGAGAATACGTTTAAGGCTAATTTAAAAAGAGGATTGACCACCCCTGGGAGGTGCTCAAACAGGTATTTTGAGATTTACGATAGAAATTTTTGTTTATAAATGGTTGCTATGGGGGTTATTAGATTTGAGAATAATATTTATTTATTAGTGGTTGCCATTGGTAATATATAAAATTAATATAATGAATCATCTGACGTTGCAAGGTAATCAAAAAAAAACATAAATAAGTACTTTGAATATTTTCTATTTGTTTGTGTCATTAAAAATGCCAAGAAGACGCCAGAATGCTAATTTTTGTTTTGTTATTTGTTAATTATCTCCCATGGCTGAGTTGCACTTACTGCAGTCAGTTACACCAAAAAGGAGTTGAACTATCATAATTTTTTTGTGATTTTTTTCGGGCCACGAAGTGCACTGGATCAGCTATATTATGTTTGTGGCAGATCTGTGGGAACAATTTAAAAAGGGTTAAATTTGGTTTTTTATATTCATCAGATTTTAGTATGTTAAGGTTAGATTAGGATTATGTATTAATTGATTATATTAATCCACCATATTATGTCAAACTTGGTATAACTTTGATACTTTATTAGAGTTAAGTCGTATATTTACGTACAAACAGCACTAGGTTTGCGATCTACCGCAGGTAGATTGCCTACCTAATAATCAGGGCTCAGGACTTAAAGCACTTAAAATCAATAAAATAAGCGCTTTAAAAAGCACATAAAAACATCATTAAAAGCACTCAAATAAGTATTAAAAAACTGAAATTTAAACAAAAATATTTAATAAAAAAAGAAAAAATTATCTAAAATAGGAAAAATAAGCAACAATTTCTAAATTTTCTTTTTACATGAACACAATTAAGTACTAGACATATTTCGAAATTGTCTTGAATAAAAAATTAAAGATTAAAAAAAAATATTAAATTAAATAAATGTAGTTCATATTATAATTTTTTATTAAAAAATCAAAAATAAATAAATCTTTATATTATAAAAAAAGATTAACTTTGACTTTCGAGACATTTTGCCTTATTGTTTATGGATTTCCAAAGCATTTTGTGAAAAATAAAATATAAACGACATTTATAAATAGTTAAAAAGTCTGGGAAAGGTCAATGGGCTATGTTATCGTTATAATTAAGCAGAAATATGCAAAAAAAAGCAAAAATAATCAAAAAAACAAGAAATAAGCATTTTTTTTTAAAAATCGTCGAAAAAAGCAAAAAAAACATTTTCAAATTTCATAGTTGAGCGTGTCTTAATATGACATACATATCCATAACTCTCTGCTATAGTTTATGTCAAACAATAAAAATAAGCAAATGCTTTAAGTCCCGAGCCCTGCTAATAATATACTGCTGTGAATCAGAATTTTTATTCCGGGCAACAGAAAACTTAAGATAAATCTAGAACAGCGATGCCCAACCTTTTTCCCTTGGCGGGCCACTTTGGTAAACAATTATCTTCAAGCGGGCCACAAAGTATAAAAGTACAAAAATAATCTTATATATTGGACTTGTTTTCTTATCTTTATTTATCTTATTGTCTATTGAAAAGATTATGATAGACAATTTAAAAGTTTTTTTAAAAAAAATTTTTCATTATTAGTAAAAGAAGTGCAAACTCAAATTTCTCGTTAAAAATAAGAGTAAAACATTTTTGTATAGTTTTTAGTTTTATTATTATCATTATAATTATTTTTTTGGAATAATTATTTAAACAAATTCATAAATTTAAATAAAAATAATATATGAAAAAAAAATAATTTAAAAATTTTTCAATACATTTTTAAAATTGTTTTTATTTTAGAAAATTCGTAACGGGCCATATAGAATACCTTTGCGGGCCACATGTGGCCCGCGGGCCGCGGGTTGGGCATCACTGATCTAGAACATCATCCACCGAATATTAAATAACGAATTGAACGTAGCTTGAGTCATATAGAGTTGGTATATTTAACGAGCAACAAAGTGCACAGAATCATCTAGTATAACTATATTTAAACACTTGATCAAAATATCGATAAAATAGTTGTTGGTATTTTCTTTTAAAGAATCCAAACCTTGATAAATAGCATCGATTCTGGTATTCGTATGCCAATTCTACAAATGTTAAGAAAACAAAATAATACATTAACTCACCTTTTCCAACATGAAAGATTTAATCTAAATAATTTTTAAAAACAGAAACAAAAATTAGACTATGCAGACCTAGTATTAATTTCTATTTTAAGTGTTTTATTTACTGATGTTAACAGTTACTTATATATTGATTTTTTACAATTATTTTTAATTTATTTTTTAGCATATTACAACAATGACCACAACTACCACAGTTCATCAAGTAGTCCGTCAATCTTCAGAACGCACTCCACAAACTAATCAACATGCATTTCAATCAAATAACCATGGCAAACCTGAATTAATAGAGTTAGATTAGTATTAACTTTAAAAAAATGGAAAAAATTTTATTTTAGAATAATTTTGTATCGTTATTCATTTATTTATATACTATTCATATTAGACAAAATTATTGATATGTAATAAATCGTTTTTACAAGATAATTTTACCAATGTATTATAATTGTATATCCTAGAAATACTTTTCTATTTTTATTTATATTTTTAATATGTTAATTAACTGTATAGTCTTGAAAACAGACTTAACATGATCTAGTATGAATATTCAAGTGAAGATTTAAGGTCTTACACTTAGTTTTAAATTCTATAATTTAATTATTTAGTATTGATGGTTAACTTGCATACATTCTACATTTATATGCTATATTATTTTATGATTTTTCTTAAGCCTTTAGAAAATTTTCAATTTATAATTACTTCAATTCATTATCATTAGAACTCGGAAGTTGTAGGAGTTGCATATTATTCTAAATACTCTCAATTTATAGCAAACCAAGCTTAACATCTGAGCTATACAAGGGTTAATTTAAAAATCAAAATTTAAATGTCTTATGTTGCATATTTGGTTTTTTTAAAGGAAAAATTGCATATTTAATAATTTGTAAAAAAAAAATTGTCCGATATCTTTCTTAACTTCTATAAGATTAAACCTCTAACCAATTGTTGAAAGAAGATTTTCTTATAAATAATCTTCAGTTATTTGAAATTTAAAATCTTCAGAATGTATTAGTGGTTCAATGTATTATAAAACATGTATATTTTCTTATTTGACTTAAAAAATATTGTAAAAATATTTTTTAATTATATTTTCAGTTCAATAAGATGTCAAATTAATTATACTTTTTTTTCGGTTATAAATAATTTTTGTATATACGATTAATAAATAAGTATTAATAATAAGTAAATTGATTAATTTATTAATAACATCAAATGTAGTTATTTGAAATTCAAAATAATTTTTTTTGCAGATTCAAAATCAGTTGTAAGTGCAATAATTGCAATTATTGTAAGTACAAAAAGTAATTTTTTAAAATAAAAATAAAAACAATTTAGTTAATAAATGTAAAAATCGAAAGAAACTTAGTTTTTGGTTGAGACCAGTGGCGGATCTTGTAATGAAGGTACCTATGTAGGTGGGTAAAAAGTTATTAATTTTGTTATAGGTATTGGAACATATAATTTTTTTAAGCTCTTAAAGCTCTCCATTATGGTAAAATAAATAAAATAATTCATTATGTATGAAACATAAATACAACATTTTTATATTTATGATCAACATAATACGTGGAGTGATAAATATAAGTCTGGTACATACATTGATTGTGCTCTATACTACCATGTATATATTACTTTGTTTTTAAATACTATAGTATTTATAATCAATGGTATTACTAACCGATGTGTCTATACATATAACTAATTTTTTTTAATAAATATTTTTATTAATTACAGACCATGTACATAATAACCAATTAAAATTTAATACAATCTTTTTGGATGGTTCACGTGCTCCTGTGCACCATATACGCCACTGATTGGGACATTGAATATTGAAAATAAATCGATTGGACGCGTCAAACACTTTACTTAAGAACTAGCAATAGAAGATAAATTTGGATGTAAAAATCATTTGAGAATATCTGAAAAAAAATTTAACAAACTAATTTTCAGATTTCAGGACTGTACAACGAAATACACAATATGTACAAATGACTGGTTTAAAACTAACTGATGTTCAACTATACTAAGTATATATGTACACGTGTCAACATAGGTTTCAATTTGAAAGCAATAGGCACAGACAACTCATTACTTGAATGAAAAAGTTTGACTGGGTTAAACTTTTTTTGATCAAATAGAAAGTTGTACAAATATATTTAAAAAAAGGGTCTCATTACCAGTGCCACAATTACACATTATGGGGCTGATGTTTAAATATTAATTTGGGGCCTAAATATTTTTTCAAAAAATTATTTAACAATTTTTAATAAAATATAATTGCTGACATTCATATTGTAGAAGTTAGTTTTGTAGATATTTAATTTGAACTGACTTAATATATTTTATAATTGTCTGACTTATAATTTTTTACATTATTATAAAGAAAAGTATGATGCAAAAATATGGCATAAACATATAAATTTACATAGTATCTGTAGACTGTAGTTTTATTTAAACAGATTTTTTTTGATCAAATTGTTAGTAATATAATTTTAAAAATTGTATAATTTTATTGATCTTATAGATAAAACACATGCATAACAACTGTCAACAAGAGATGTAGACAAAATAATTCTGTTATAGGTACCTAAACTAAACAAATATACAAATAAAGGCATTTCGTGTAGCAGGTGATTGACTACCTCTTTTTAGGTGTATCAGGTGATCGACCATACTATACAAGATGTAGTTGGTGATCTACAATTATTATTACCTATTATTATCTTATATCAGAGCTTATATTAAGAGCTACACTTATTCCAATAATTTAAAAAGAAATACTTCCAGAACAACAATCATGTCAGATGAATGAAAACTATATACAATATTACAAAATACAGGTTATAATCACTTGACTGTAAACAATTCTAAAAATTTTGATGACCCGCTAACAGGAGCCAACACCCAGACAATAGAATGCATTTGGTCACACCTTAAAATGAAAATATTTTGAAAAATGCATGGCACTTTTACCTCGTCATCTGATTGAAGTATGGTGGAGATCAGTTAATCCTCAAAATACTTTTTTTTAAATTTTTAAATGATACTAAAAACATTTACTGCAATTGAAATTATTATAGGGTTACCATATTTTATTTAACGAAAACCGGGACAATGTTTTCCCATTTTTTCTCGTTTAAAAAATTTATTTATATATTAATAATTTACTACTGCGACGTCTCCTAACCGGATAGAAAGTCTAAAAGAAACATTGTTTGTAATATGGCTACTGTGATTAGCTCATTACAACTGACAAAATATTAATTAATGGTCGATTCCTTTAGTGAAAACTACAACTATCATGTGGAAACAACAATACAAAGAACGTATTCGACAAAAAAAAATAATCATTTAGTTGGGAGAATAATTAAAAACAGATTTCGTGAGTAAATTATTCAACATTTTATTTTATCATGACAATAATATTATGGTTGTTTGAACTAAAGTTTAATAAAATACAAACATACATTATTAAAGAATCATTCCGGGACAATTGGCTGTCCCGAAACAACTTATCGGACACCACACGCCATACTCAAAATCGGTACTGTCCCGGCAAAACCAGGACGTATGGCAACCCTAAATTATTATTAAATTTAGCTAATTATTTTTTATTTTCATATTTGACGAATATTTGTATGGTATGACTGACTCGTAATAAAAAATAGAATGTGTTGTTATACTATTAAAACGTAGATCACTCGTCCTGAGTTCGCAGATCACCCCTCCGCGGTAGATCACCTGCTACACGAATGCCCAAATAAATAAACAATTATAAATGTCAATGTTAATAGGTATCTAACGTTGACAACAGTATTGTATAATATTTATTTATTTATTTTTTTTTTTTAAATGCATATTCAATAAATTTACCTTTTAAACCATCAATCTCTCTTATAATTTCATTTCGTGGGTATTTTCAACAGAAACTGAAGTGTTGGGTACAATTAAAAAATAATTAATAAACTATGTTCTATATAACATAATATATAATATTATAATATATTAATATATATAATATAATTATATAATTATATATAACATAATAAGAAAAAAAAATGTAATTAAAATTATATGCGATTGACTCATGAATAAATCAAAATATCTCTGCATAATTAAAATTGATAAATAGTTATTTTGTTTATAAATATTTATTTAAAAAGGATTTATTTAACAGTAAATTATTTATAATATTAATAATATTACATAATTTTTTCGTGTGCTCATCCCAACCACTCAAACATATACGTTTTGACATTTTTAATAAATTTCATATACCATTCAAAACATTGTAACAGAAAAACCCCCACTAAATCACTATCAAAATAAAAAAAACAAATCATGAGGCAATTAATTCGTACAAGATACACTATTACACGAAATATCAATTTTACAAGGAAAACCACAAACAATTGATAACGCCCGGCAATCGAAAATATAATGAAAAATTTGTCTTCGAATATCTCGATATCGTACGAACTACAATTAAAAACCCTAGAGAACATTTTGTATGTTCATAAATAGGGCTAGGATTTATATGCATTTGCATGTTTTTTCCTTAAGTCCAAATTTATTGGTTGTCAGATTTGTTCACGTTTTGGCTTATTCTTGTTTAAATAGAACTAATTTTTTTTTTGCATATTTTTGCATATTTTGAACACAATGCATATAAATGCATATTTATAGATTTTTGGGATTTTGATATTTCTTAACTTAAATTTTTAAATTTATAATTTATTGTTAATTTTAAATTTTGTTTTTTTCATAAAATTGATAGTATTTAGTTTATCCGTCGAATTATTGTAAATATAGAGTATAAATATTACCTGTCTAATCTTATCTTAGTTGGACAACTGATAGAATTACCTACATTTTGTTAAACGACGTATACAGTGAAACAGCACAGGTTAGTACAGCATTTCAGGTAGTACAACATTTAAATATAAACAAAAATATTAATTTAAAAGCCAAAGCTAAACAGTCATTCATTAAAAATACATTAGAAACCCAAAATAAACAAGTACATTTTTCTCTAGATTTATGTCAATTAATGTTAGAATCTGATATAGCTTTATTGAAATTAAATCATCATTTAAAAATTGTTTAGAAATATATACTGGTAAATGTATTCTTGACCAGTCTACAATTCGCAAAAATTATGTTTCTACAATTTATGAAAATACTATTTCACGTATTCGTTCGGAAATTGATGATGGCCCAATTTGGGTTTCAATAGATGAGACCACGGATGTTGACGGTCGATATATTTGTAACGTCATAGTTCGTCTTCTCCATCAAGACAATTATTCAAAACCGTATCTATTAACGTGAGAAGACTTGAAAAATGTAATTTCCAAACTATTGATAAAATATTTAATAATGAGATGCATATTATGGCCATCAGGAGTGAAGTACGATAAAGTATTACTTTTTGTTTCTGATGCCACGCCATAAATGGTTAAATCCACGGATTCCTTGACTATGTCATTCTCCAGTTTAATTAATTTTACATGTTTGGCACATGAGATTCATAGAATTAGCGAATGTTTACGAAATGAATATTCTACTGTTGATAAATTAATAGCGACGGTTAAAAAAGTATTTTTAAAAGCTCCCAGCCGAATTATCAAACTACGTGAACTATTCCCGGATTTACCTTTACCACCACAACCAATTATTATTAGATGAGGTACATAGGTAAATGCAGTAGAAAACTATTCAAATAATTTTTATTCAATAAAATCTGTAATATTGCACATTTAGACGACGAAGCAGAATCAATTAAAAAATCAAAAGAATTGTTTGAAGACAAGCATTTACAAAATGATTTAACTTATTTAAAAAGCAATTTTTGTTTTCTCACCCAAGCTATTACTAACTTAGAAAAAAGAACACTATCTCTTGATGAAGGCTTAAAAATTATTTTAAATGTGAAAAATAAACTGTATAAATGTAACGGGAGAGTAGTATAATTGGTAAAAACTAAAATGGATTTTATACTGAAAAAAATAAGGGATTTAAAACACTTTTAAAAATTCATAAAATTATAAGCGGTGAATATGAAAATGAAAAAGAAGATATTGTTATTAATTTAATTCCAGGACAAATCGTATCATTTAAATATGCACCAATAATCTCGTGTGATGTAGAAAGGAGTTTTAGTCAGTATAAATTTGTTTTACGTTTGAATCGCCGGTCGTTCGTATTTGAAAATTTGAAACAACACATCGTAGTAGTATGTAATAATAATATAATATAATATAAACTAATATTTAATGTATTAATAATAAATTATGAGTTATGATAAATAATAATATTTTAAAAATAATAAAAATTTGTTTTTGCATATTTTTGCATATATTGGTAAATAAAATGCATATTTTATAATTTTTTATTGCATATAAATCCTAGCCCTATTCATAAATAATCTATCTTTATGTGCCTTTAATACGCCCAGTGCCCACAACCAGGGGTGGACTGGCCCAGAGTGCTATACACCAAGTAGCACCCCGGGCCCCTATTCGTATTTATGATCCGGACTCCTGATTTCTACTATCGGGCCATTTTTAATTTTACCCGTAATAATTGTAATGTAGAATAGAAATATAAATTATAATATAAATCATTATATAAGTATACATTATACCCGTATATAGGTTATACGTAAGTTATATTTTATTATTTAATAATGTACGGTATATTTTAATTAATAAATAATGTTAAACATTTAACTATGTGAGTGTATGAATAGAAGACATTTGTTTTTATTCGAAATATATTAAATAGGTACCTCGTACTTACTCGTTATGTCGGCTTTAAAACTTTTTAATTTTAAGAATAATTGGATATTCGATAAAATAAAAGTGTTCCTTTGAGTGGGTTAAAATCAAATTTTTTTTTAAAAATTAATTTACTCTAAACTACCTACTAGTATAAATAGTTACTATTTTTTTTTTATAAATATTTTATATTATTAAATATTTTATCTATATTATATTCATGTCTGCATCATACTTCCAAAAAAATAACATGTTATTATTATTTTTTTTTATATTTACGTATCTGGACTCTTTCTTAACTTAGGTAAGTTTGAAAAAAAATATACGGGCCCTTAATTAATTTTGCACCCCGGGCCAAAAGTAGCCAGTCCACCCCTGCCCACAACGACTTTTCGCCAGATCACGTAGACCACACGGATGCGATACGATTGCGCGCGGTCCATATCAATGGTACCTTTTTAAGCGCGCTATATTATTTTAACTTTTAAGCAACGTTGCCAAATATATAGGTCCATGGTAAATCCGTGCGGTACCATAGTTGATTATAGTAGATTATTTATTACTTATTTTTGCCGATATCAGACAAACTTCCCATCACTAAGAATGAATATTATAACTACCCTTATGGAAACTCAGGCAGAAACAGTTACCAAATTATTAATCATTTCCAAAGGTATAATCAAACCTAAATCGAAAGATGAATCAAGGAAAATTGAAAATCTGGAAAATGAACACAAACATTATGTAAACAATAAAAAACACCAGAAAATGTACTTAAGTATTTGGCTATAGTTGGAAATAGGTACTTTTATCACCAAATAAATTAATAACTATTATTTTTAAAATAGTAATGATTTTCTGACAGAGTCAAAAATGTATTCGATTTATCTTAATAATTAATAAATACAATAAATAACTATTTAAATACTTTTGAAATAAAATAATATGTAATTCCAGTTATTGCATCTCCCTTACATACATGGTAATTGTCGGTTTCCGTCTTTAGCCAAAAAGCCCCATCGTAATGCTAGATGAACAAAATTCAAATCGACACGAGAACTACAAAAATTAAATCGGTAAAAAATTGAAAATCTAAAACAATAACCATTGACTATAACTAAAGGAATTCACTGACCACATATAAAATAATCTGTAAAATAAATATTTAGCTGATGTGTATTTTCGAGTTATTCGTTTTAATATATATTTTATATAGCGTTAACAAAGTTTGAATAGCTCATTGTAGAATTGTATAATAATTTATAATATTTGTGATTTTTTTTAGATTCTGAACGGAGTGATGGAATCTATTGGTTTTACAATGATGTGTGTTTTTTTTTTAATTTTTTTATTTTCTTATTTTTTTTAAATTTTTTTTTTTATATGTAATAGAAAGATTTATGAATAAAATTCAGAAAAAAAAATAGAAAGGGGTCCATGGTATCCCGCAGGAAAAGAGATTTGGGTGGACACGAAAAAAAAAATTTAGTTTTAAAAATATGCATTATATAACTTATATATTTAAAAATTATATAATGTATTTTAATTTTTAAACTCCATTTTTTTTAAAACTAAAACTACTTTATTAAAAGGGAGTTTAAAGGAATTTATTAAGTTAATGAATTTGATAAAGAGTTATTTTTATTTTTTTTGTGTCTGACAACACCTTTTTCGGCAGTAAAAATGCTTCGATTTGCTTATGTAGCTACTTTTCTGAAAGGAAAGTAAATGTAGATGGTACTTTGGCTAGTCTAAAATCCAACTTTTCAATACTTTTTAAAAAAATCGAAAAAAACGGGAAATTCTACGCAAAATCACGTTTTTACAAATTACATTTTAGATTCTGAACGGAGTGATGGAATCTATTGGTTTTACAATGATGTGTGTTTTTTTTTTATTTTTTTTTTTTGTGTCTGACGACACCTTTTTTGGCAGTAAAAATGCTTCGATTTGCTTATGTAGCAACTTTTCTGAAAGGAAAGTGAATCTAGTTGGTACTTTGGGGGGTCAAAAGTAAAATATTTTTTAAATGCGACGGGAAAAACCCTAAAAAAATAAGGGAAAAATGGGAGTTTTTACGCAAAACCAGTTTTCGACTAAATCAAATTTTTTATTTTGCTATAACTCAAAAATTAATGGATGTAAATACATGAAATTTTCACCAAATATTTAGATTAGCGTTTTCTATACACCGTTAAATTTTCTAATCTATTTACTTTTATTGAGCTATTTATAGACAATTGAAATTTTCAATTTTTTTAAAATAACGATAAAATTTTTTGGCCGGCCAGAAAATCTTGAAAATTTAATACAAGGTTTCTAATAAGTTGTTCCTTAACTGATAAAAAAAAATCCTAAATCGTAAGTCACAACTTTTTTTTATTAGTGCTCAAAGTTCCAATTTATACGAAATATGTAAAAATTGCGAAAATTTGCAAGTTATTTTGTAGATAAAAATTCATAAAATTTTTTTTGTTCATACTAAAGGTTCAAAATTTTAACACTAGGTTATCTATAAGCCACTCTTCAAAAATATTTAAAAAAAATTATACCAGACTAAGAGGAAAAAATTTTATGACTGTTTGAAATTTAAATATTTACGAAATTGCATAAAATAACGATTTATTCTCGAACGATTTTAAATATTTGTTATAATTCAAAAAGTATAAGTCACAGATTTTTGAAATTTCTATCAGCTATTAAAATTGGCATTTCCTTTATGTCATATTTTTTTTCAAAATATTATATTGACTTTTAAGCCACTTATAGGCATTTAAAATATTCGATTTTTTTACATTTTATTTTTATAATCGGTGATAAAAAAAATTTGGCTCCTACAAAATACTTGAAAATGTAATAGAAGATTCCACAGAAGTAGTTCTTAATGTCATTCAAAAATTATTAAAATCCATAGGTACAATTTTTTTTTATAAGCGTTTGAACAGCGAATATTGACATAAAATTACATGTAAAATATAATATAATTTATAATATTCTAGACTGACCACGATTTTGGTTTTTTTTAAAATGCTCTAACTCAAAAACGAAAAACCGCAACAACTTGAAATTATCACCAAATCTTTATATTGACGTTTTCTATACATGGTTAAGTTTTCAATGTATTTTGAGATATTTTGACTTATTTATAGACAATTTAAATTTTCGATTTTTGTAAAATTTTTGTTTCAAAATAAAATATACTTATTACAATATTTATAAATACGAACATTGTAACATTGTATTATATTCTAAACAAACATATCATCTCCGTTCAGAATCGTTTTTCGTATACAATGATACCTATCATTGAATTCAAATTTAACAAATCTATTATAATGACCAATCCTATGAAGAGTCGCACTTCACCCTCAAGTGTACAGCAGAGCGAGGCCCATCCGGTAATTTTTATATTAAACCACGACCGTTGCGTCGAAGAAGAATTTCAACTGCTGTCCAATGCAGCACACCGGGATTATAAATTTTCCGTTGAACTCGACAAGTAGTTATTATTTGTCTTTACTACATCCTTTATTTTCGCGAGCATTTCAAATCAGTTCTTCTGCATTCGCATCCACCCGTTACCAGTATGGCTACTGCACTAATGTCTCGTATCAAATAATGTAAACGACATTGTGAATGCCAAGCAGGGACACCTACCATGTCTGCGTAAAATTATGAAAATCGGTAGAGTATAATTTATACATATACTATGTGGTATTATTATATGAGACCTTCATTGTGTACAATACGAGTTTGGGTATTCACGAGGCGATTTAAAGATAAAAAAAAAAGAAAACAAGCATCTGAATGTAGAAAACTTGCTCCACAGTTCGTGTCCTAAAAGACTACGGTAATAAATTATTCACCCTTTTCTCCGTCCTCTGAATACGTTGCTGTTGTCGCCATCAGCAGTCGTAGCAGGGGAGACAACCGTACATTTCTAAGAAAAAACCTATAAGGACAATTTAAAATGATATGACTATGTAGAAAAAAGGTCTTTTTTTTACTATCCATGTTATAATCGCGGGCTAGATCACAATAATATACGCTTATAATGTGTTATCTGAAAAATGAAACGATGGGTCGGCCCTAAACGAAGAGATCTCAAACATATGTGTAAAATATATTATGGTCGGTGTATAGACTAATAAAATATTATAAACTGTTGTGAGCAGGTCAGGTTCTGTATTGTGTTAAAATAATATGGACGGTGTAGGGACTAAATGTTCGACCTTCGACCGTATCTTATATATAAATATATCTGTGACTGTATATATTTACACACATTCATAAGCGAAGATAAATAATCTTTTCGAATAACGGTCATGACAGCGGGTCGGTGGCGTTAATGCGACGTCGTTGTATTTGAATACCTAGCTTGTTTGATAGGTATTTAGGAATTTTAAATATACTGAGTTTATCTTGTTGAATACATTTAAAAAAAAAATAATAATAGTTTTTGTATGAATATTTAACTATTAAGATAACTCAGAGTTATATTTATATGAATACTTGGTTAACTAGTAGGACTATGGAATTACCCATTAGCGCTAAAAAAATTAATTAGTTTTGGGTACAGCCTATTTGCGCCAAATTTACCTGTATAAACATTTTACATTAACGAGTTGGATTATACCTACCAATAGTAAACCTATATTATTTTATGTATAAATAAACTTTTTAGGTGGCATTGTATACGCATAGGAAATTTTGCCTTATATATACACTTTATGTATTTATGTATGTATGCATATAGAAATATATCTAATGTATATAAAATCAGTTGCCATTTATTTTATTGTATAAACATATTTGTTATTATTTGTAGAATAGGTATGTTGGTCTTCAAAGTAAAACGAAAAAAAAAATTAATACCTTTTGAATCGTTTAGTATATATATGCCCTTTTTTCTGTTGATCCAAGAACCGGGTGGGTACGGCGTTGTCGCATTACTTTCACAATACATATCCCCTTATAATACCGAGGTTGGAAATAATCAAAAAATCTGGATTGAATATGAGAAGGAAACCGGTAAGCATGAAATATTGTACCCCTTATATCGTCAAACTCAATAAAATGAAAAAAAAAACAAGATCTAGAAGATAAAAACCATATACATATCCATAATTTGGTCAAAATCAGTATTTGAGCGTATTATTTCAGTAGCTAACTGTTGAAAAATCTAATTTAAATCTGAGTGTACTTTTACAAATATTTAAAATTATTTTTATTACTTTTAAAATAATTTTCAGTTTCTTCTGCTGTTTTTGAAACTGGAGATGTCACTCCAAGTCTGAATTAGAAAAACAATAGTTTATCCTTTTATAATATACCTATATATTATATAAAGATAGATCGGCACCACTGGTTGAAGCCTGTTATAAACCGGTTTTTTCGTAGAATGCTGAATTAAATCGTACGAACATCACGGGAGAGGTCGAATTTTTTCAGTAAAGATTAAGCCCGTCTCAAATGTTTAAACGAACATAGGCAAAATTTAGTTTCGCTGTCCCTTACATGTAAATATCACATTAAATATTTTTTTTTTATAAAAAAAAAATTGCCCCGGAAAAATGCCATCTAGACGTGAGCCTATGTCGCCTACCCCTTAAACCGGGCCTGATAAAAATGTCCCTTTAATAACATTATAAAAGGGGTTCTTTAATAATAAAAAAATTAAAAACATGATTACAACTATAATTGTATTACTTGAAGAGCTTATACTATCTATATTTGTTTCCGGTTGTTTCTTAATGATAAAATAAATTAAATGTACGCACGTTTTAACAAAGTGAAGCTACAGTTTCCAAGCTGTGACTAGTCGATCAATCGTTGCGTGTTTATTGGTTCCTACAATACGACTGAATGCTGCGGCTGGCATTTATTTTCAGTTTAGTTTAGCTCGATATTTCAATGTGCACACACGTATTTTTTTTTTAACTTGTTGTTACAAATTATAAAAAATGGAACAAGTTATTATAAATAATAATAATTTAATAATACATTTATTAGAAGAGGAGGAAGAAGAAGAATATACTTCAAATACGTACAGGAAGCCAATGAACAATTTATTTAAAACAAGAGAAAATAAAAATAAATGATTTCAAATTACATCTTTAAAATTGGCATCATTATGTCTCTCGTGCGAACTGTCATACAATTCTCGATTTTTACCCACTTCTTCAACTAATAGTTCATCGTCAGTTGTAGTGAATAGAGTTTTCGACATTTTTCAATTGAATAAATTCGTAAATAAAAATATATAATAAATTCGTTCAGATAAAATCGTAGTGCGTCGCACGCAATACACTGCTTCCGGAGCACTACGATCGTCGAACGCAACGACTATTGTTGATACGCGCACGTCGATTGCACATTGGAAACCGCGATAAGGCATTTATCTATAGAGCAGTCATTAACGCAGTCGCAGTTTGGAAACCGTACCTTGAGACGTTGAAATTGTCAGTGATCGATCATTCAGCTAGCTCCCACCCCAAATCCCCTATCTTGTATCCGTATACCATATAAAATTACAATGAGTAACCATAAATGACTTAAAGGAAAAACGTTAAATCTATAATACTCACCACAGTCACGGTAGAACAAAATGTCGGCACCTTCAGTTCCCGACGTTGAGCGTTTGCTGAATACACCGATACGTGAAATCTTTTTTGACTATTAACCTTTAGCTTGTTGCGTGCAGTGTTTTCGGGGTAGTAGGCTGCGAGGACGCGTGGTAGCAACAACTATAATCACACGTTCGACGGTGGTCGATGAAATACGGGGGTGCACGATTGTTTACTGCCAAACCCAATTTTGTTGGTGGGGAGAACATCGGTATCGATCGGTTGCGACATGGCGCCGCATTCCGATTTATTCGAAAACTCACATCCGCACTCGACAGTTTGATCTGCACCCTTGTCACCGTGCCATTCACCACCGAGAACGTCATCAGCTGTGCTCGCCAACGTCTTTATATCTCTCTCTATCTCTTTCTTATCCCTCTACTAAGGACGAAACATTTCAATCTTCCATCGTACAACCCGTGTAAGTATAATAAATAATACTATATTTGTCATGTCCTTATGTGTGAACAATTTGCATTGATATTGTAAACATATGCGTATATTTATACCGCAAAACAACGCTACAATCACATAGTATATAATATTTTTGCTTTTTTTTTTTCGTTTTTACGAAATATTTTATTTTTTATTTCTACTTTTTTTTTATCTCTACGTAACAACCCCCACCGGTGAACGGAAATCTCAATCTGTATAATATTGAATTCAACGTTGTCCTCACATGCGAGCGAAAACATCTGCCAATCCAAACGAGAATCGCGCTTTAATATTGACGTTAACTAATGGCGGCCCAAGAATATTCTTCTTAGTAGGGTCAGTGGTAGGTCGAAAATTATAAGGTTGGATCTTGCAAAAATGAGATTTAAACGATTGCATTAAGAAATTCTTATAATTACTTACATACGGTCAGTGGTGTATTTATAAGCAGGCACTATAGGCACATCCCTACAGCGGTACATTTTTAAAGATTATACGTTTTACGATATAACATACTATTATATTTATATACGTTTTAAGGTTTTCTAATATTGTAAAATATGTTACATATACTAGAGCTGAACTCAATAACAGTTAACGAGGTATCTTGTTAACTGTTTTATATAATCTTATATGAAAAAAATATTTTCATAATTTCTTATGGCTATCCATACATATAAGATTCAGAAATGTTTATGAAAGAAATCGTTATCGATGGTTTTAAAAGGATGTTATATCCAATGAAAAACGTATACAACGGCTATAAGAATGCGCTGTTAATTGTTTTCGAGATCTGCAAGCGCGCGGCGTTTAGACCACGCCCATTACTTGTAGTCAGCGTTCGGTCGACGAATCTCGTTCGAGAGTAACGTTTTTATCAGGGTTGATAATATACGCGTATAAAACGTTTTATACGTAATGCGTAATATCACACGCATAAAACATATAAAATGACTAAAACGTATAATATGTTTTGTTTTTAAAATTCAATTTTAAAAAATAAAAATTCTTCCTATTTCAGATATTAAGTTGAGGTTTTAATTTTTATACAAAGTAAAAATATATTCGTTGAACATTTTATATATGCATGCTATATAAACAGGGTAGATGATATATGCTATACGTACGAATAATACTTATTAATCGTTTAAAATTACTAAAACGTAAAATGTTTTGTTTTTGAAATTCACTTTTAGAAAATTTAAAATACTTCCTATTTCAGACATTAAGATTTTAATTTTTATACTTGGTAAAAATATATTAGGTTGTTTAAAATGATATATATTAAATAAGTTACAAAAAAAATCTTTTTTTTCTCAATTTTCTTTTCTCATTATTCTAATATTTATCTTAATAGAAAATAATAAAACATTTCTATAGGTACACAATATAATACAAATATTATTACATTGATATAAAATAAAATGTACATTTTTTATTTATAAGTAATTTTTTTTTTTATACGGTATAAAACTTTTATAATTATGTGATATATACTTAACGTTTTATACATACGTATAATACATGTTTTATACTATACCGTATTATCAGGGCCGTCCTTAGGGCAGAGTGAGTGGGGCCCTCGCCTCGGGCCCCGCCCTCTCACCATAGATGAATAAGATTTATTATATTAAGTTTAATTATATGACATGTTGTGTTATTAATTTATTAACTTATTCATATTATTGTAAGTGTAAGGTACTATATTTGTTTAGTCTATCTGTGCACATTTGAGTTTCGATATATGTACAACTGACGCGTGATAATGACATTTTCGACATTTAAGACCCCGCAATTTTACTCTGTTCCAAACCCAGCAAATCATCGGCTATAACACGATTCCGCAAATTGAATATATATATATATATATACACGATTCCGCATAATTTTAAATGCAACATTGCCATACAAATATACAATTAATTACTCTTGTTATATAAATTGTAATTTTTTTTTAGCAATCAATATAGTCAAAAAAAGTTATAAAAATTATCAGCTATTAACTATACAATTTAAAACATTTGTTATTATAAAACATATAAAAATATAGTTATCAAAATGATATGGGGTAATAATATATTAGATTTGCTATTCACTTCTTACAAAAAAATATTAAAATTATCAATATAGTCAAAAAAGTTATAAAAATAAAAGTTATAATAATATATAAAATATATGATGTATGCAAATAAAAATTCTAATATGTAAGTTAAAAATAATAATAAGTATAATAATTTTGAAAATATATGCAATATGAATTATATAATATTATAATGATTTACCTTGATAAGTATGGTCAGTTAGTGATAAATAATATAATAAATGATCTTGGGATTTACAAGATTTATACTTATCATATGCCATAATAATAGTTTCAATGCATTCTGTTTCTCTAAGAGTCATTTTCTTTTTTTCATTATTAGAAATAATTGAATATATTTTTACATCTGTTTCGGTTTGTATTTCTAATAAGACTGTCAGCACTGAATAAATGGGTGGATGTGAGTAATAAAATTGGCCATTGTATGTTCGATGAAAACTTTCGGCTGCACTTATTGTTCTGTGATAACATTATAATAATATTATAAAAATTATAAAAAAAATTGTACAGTTTAAATAATAATTATAGAACCTACTTTGGATTTTTTGATGGTTCTTCAGCCCAAATTAGTGGTGGAAAAGGACAGTCTTTGTCAATATAATTGTTTAAAACATAATCAGAAAATACAAAACCAGACTCATTAGGACATGTATTTATTAAATCTGCAAATGCATCTTCAAGATCATTGCTTGATAGAAATGGTAAACCAAAAAAATGTTTTAACCACTTTCCAAGATTTGCTGTAGTATAGGCTTCTCTAAAAGATTTCTCGCTTTGGATCTAAAAAATAATATTTAATTGAAAAATCTGAAGTATAAAAACTGTTAAATTAATTAAAATTATTACAAAGTTCTTACTTTTCTCCACCATGCTTGTCCTAAATGAAATCTGCATCCTTTTATACTGACATCAGGGAAAACTATGATTACTGATTGGTGGACAGCTAATTCGAAGTCAATATGAAGTGTTTTCAAATTAAATACGCATGAAGTCATTTAAAAACAAATATTTTTCATAAATTGCCACATTTTAATAGAAGTACTTTGACTTTTGTCTTTTAAAAAAAAATATACTAACGGAATGTAAAATCCACTTTTTAACCCGTGTATTGTGTATAGCTGCTGTTACGTGACACCAACTCGCCCGAGTACCACGCGTCGTTTTAACGCGCGTACCGGGTGCCACCGTCGTATGCGTACCGCGCGCCAAATCACTCAAGTGTGGCTCGGCCCTTACAATAATATAGATTTTGTTTTTATGAATGGCAACGTCGCATTTAAAATTATGCGGAATCGTGTATATATATATATTAAATTTGCGGAGTCGTGTATGTATATCAGTGGCTATTAAAATCAACACGATTCCGCAAAATTTGCGGAATCGTTCTCCACCGAAATCATCAGGTCCTGCGTATTATACGTTTCAATCCTGCTTTGCTACATGAACGTCCGATTGAAATGTCTCGCGGCATTATACAATTCATACAAGTAAATGCTTCCGTAATAATTTAAATATCCGTGCGTATACCTACCTATAGACTAACGATTACAATGTAGTCACTGCTTATCTAAATATATGTACCAATATGTAGATCGTAGAATTTGTAATATAACATAGCTCAATTTGTATTTATTAAACTATTAATTTTTCATGTATAATACCTTTAATAAAATATAACTAAATAAAAAACTATAATATTAATATATTATCTATTGGTAATTATTTAATTATTATTGAAAAGAAACAACATTTTTTATTTTAAATAAATAAAAAATAGATATTACATAATTAGTTAAAACAATTTGGTTTTGATTGTTAATTTTACTGCCGAACATTTTTGCCACACATTTATTTCGTTTTCGTAAGTCGGATATCATTAAACGATGTTTAAAAAGTGGATCTACTATTTCGGTTAGTAAACATTTTAAATAAAAACTAGAAAAAAGTTATTTAACCCATTAATATAATATTAATATATTAATTTAAATAAAATTAGCAAACTTACTGTTTTAATTTATCTTCTATTTTTGATGACCAAAAGTCATAATCATAAATTATTTTTTTAAATGATGTCCATTTGGGTGTGTATATTATAAAATAACAAATATTCCTATGTAATATATAAAGCTGTTTCTTAATTTGATAAAAGTAACCATGAGTTATTTTTAGTTTTAATTTGCCATTTACAAAAAATAAAATATAATAAAAGCAATAACCAAATAACTAAAACGCCATAACGTTATACAATGTTATAAAAATATTTATTAATTCATGTTATAAAATGTATTGTTTTAATAAAAAAATTAATAAACCCAAAAAAATAACACAATTAAATAATACAATAGAATTTTATAATTGGTAATATAATTAAAATTGATACTAAGTAAGAGTTATTTACATAATTAAAAATTTTACCCTTATGTGTTACATAGTTTTAATTATTTTTTTTATTTTTTTGATGACTTGTTTTATTTTCTAGCATATTGTCTCATTCTCATTCGAATATAATAATGTAATGCACATGCTATGACAGAAATGTTATAGTCACTACAAGAGAATTTTAAGTTATCATTGGTTAAAATGTCTGTCTATGTTTATTCATAGCAATCAGAAAATATAACATTCTTAACAAAAAATGTCTCAGCATTTAAGAAAAGATTATATCTTTATCAATTTATCACTTAATGTATAAGTTGTTATTCTCTAATATACAAAAATATATAGATTTATACTTTGTACCTGATTTACAAAAGACTACAAAACTTAACCGTAGTTGCAGTTAAAATGATTTTGGTAACTTAAGAATAATATTAATAATAATTAAAAGGAAAATTCAGAAACAAATGTATTTCAAAAAAATAAATATAGATTATACACTTGGTAGTTTTATTCACTTGTATAATAATCATTAATTAAAGAATAATTAATGAATTATTAATAATTTATTTTATATGGTATAACGCTGTAATTCAGTATGGTGTACAATATAGGGCCAATGACATAGTGTGCTCTCTAGTGGTCAATGATATGTAAGACACTATTTTGTAAAACTTGCGGTATGTGAAATTCACTCACCGGTATTAGGTATGTGTTTACATACCGGTTCTTATCGGTAAACCGGTATGTCTGTATTTTTCGGTAAATACCGTTCCTTCGGTATGTACCGTCTCTTCGATAATTACCGTACATTCGATAAATACCGTATCTTTGGTTTAAACAGTCTCTACGGTAAATACTATATGTATTTTAGATCATATAAATAGTGATGGGCATAATCAAATGATCTTTATAATCGAATGATTAGTAATCGAGACATTTTCATAATCGAGAGAATCTCTCGAAAAATCACTCGAAATAAAATCGTTTTTTCGTTTGATAACAAGATTCTCGTATCTCGATTATTAATATTTCGAGACATCTCTCGATTATAAAAATGTCTCAATTATGCCCATCATTGATAAGAATAATCAACTAATATTACTTATCGATATAATCGAAAAATTACTCGAAATATGAATTAACTTCCAGTAAATAATTATTAGTTAAATGTTGCTTTTAGATTCTGAACGGAGTGAAGAATGTATTGATTTTACAATGATGTGTGTTTTTTTTTTTTTTTTTTTTTTTTTTTTGTGTCTGTCGACACGTTTTGGGGCAGTAAAAATGCTTCGATTGCCTTATGTAGCAACTTTTCTGAAAGGAAAGTGAATCTATTTGGTACTTTGGGGGGTCAAAAGTTAAAAATTTCCAATATTTTTTAAATGCGACGGGAAAAACCATAAAAAAATTTGGGAAAAACGGGAGTTTTTACGCAAAACCAGTTTTTGACATAATCAAATTTTTTATTTTGCTATAACTCAAAAACTAATCAATGTAAATACTTGAAATTTTCACCAAATGTTTAGATAAGCGTTCTCTATACACCATTAAATTTTCAAAGTATTTTGACTTTTATTAAGCTATTTATAGACAATTGAAATTTTCAATATTTTTAAGTATTTTTTTTTTAAATAACGATAAAATTTTTTTGGCTGCCTAGAAAATCTTGAAAATTTAATACAAGGTTTCTTATAAGTCGTTCCTTAACTGATAAAAAAAAATCTAAAATCGTAAGTCACAATTTTTTTTTATAAGTGCTCAAAGTTACAATTTATACGAAATATGTAAAAATCACGATAATTTGCAAGTTTTTATGTAGTTAAAAATTCATAAAATTTTTTTTGTTCATACTTAAGGTTCAAAATTTTAACACGAGGTTATGTATAAGCTACTCTTCAAAAATCTTTAAAAAAATTTCTACCGGAATTAGAGGAAAAAATTTTATGACTGTTTGAAATTTAAATATTTACGAAATTGCATAAAATAGCGATTTATTCTCAAACGATTTTAAATATTTTTTATAATTCAAAAAGTATAAGTCGCAGATTTTTGAAATTTCTACCAGCTGTTAAGATTGGTATTTCCATTATGTCATATTTTTTTCAAAATATTATATTGATTTTTAAGCCACTTATAGGCATTTAAAATATTCGATTTTTTTACATTTTTTTTTTATAATCGGTGATAAAAAAAATTTGGCTCGTACAAAATACTTGAAAATTTAATAGAAGATTCCACAGAAGTATTTCTTATTGTTATTCAAAAATTATTAAAATCCATAGGCACAATTTTTTTTTATAAGCGTTTGAACAGCGAATATTGACAAAAAATTACATGTAAAATATAATATACTGTATAATATTCTAGACTGACAAAGATATCGGTTTTTTTTAAAATGCTCTAACTCAAAAATGAAAAACCGCAACAACTTGAAATTTTCACCAAATCTTTATATTGACGTTCTCTATACATGGTTAAGATTTCAAAGTATTTTGACATATTTTGACTTATTTATAGACAATTTAAATTTTCGATTTTTGTTAAATTTTTGTTTTTAAACATCTATAAAATTTAATTGATTGAGCGAAAACTCTTGAAAATTTTATACTAGGTTTATAATAAGTTAAACTTATCGTAACTAAAAAATATTGGTGATCGGTGAACTCAATTTTTTTTTATAAGCCCTTAATTCTCAAATTTGTATAAAATGTGTAAAAATCACGATAATTTGCAAGTTATTTTGTAGATAAAAATTCATAAAATTTTTTTTGTTCATACTTAAGGTTCAAAATTTAAACACTAGGTTATCTATGAGCTACTCTTCAAAAATCTTTAAAAAAATTTCTACCGGACTCGGAGGAAAAAATTGTATGACTGTTTGAAATTTAAATATTTACGAAATTGCATAAAATAGCGATTTATTCTCAGACGATTTTAAATATTTGTTATAATTCAAAAAGTATAAGTTGCAGATTTTTGAAATTTCTACCAGCTGTTAAGATTGGTATTTCTTTTATGCAATATTTTTTTCAAAATATTATATTGATTTTTAAGCCACCTATAGTCATTTAAAATATTCGATTTTTTTACATTTTATTTTTATAATCGGTGATAAAAAAAATTTGGTTTCTACAAAATACTTGAAAATTTAATCGAAGATTCCACAGAAGTAGTTCTTAAAGTCATTCAAAAATTATTAAAATCCATAGGCACAATTTTTTTTTATAAGCGTTTGAACATCGAATATTGACATAAAATTACATGTAAAATATAATATAATGTAGAATGTTCTAGACTGACAAATGATATCGGTTTTTTTAAAATGCCCTAACTCAAAAACGAAAAACCGCAACAACTTGAATTTATCATTAAATCTTTATATTGACGTTTTCTATACATGGTTAAAATTTCAAAGTATTTTGACATATTTTGACTTATTTATAGACAATTTAAATTTTCGGTTTTTCTAAATTTTTCGTTTAAAAATAAAATATACTTATATAATATTTATAAATAACATTGTATTATATTCTAGACTAACATATGAACTCCGTTCAGAATCGTTATTCGTATACAATGATATCTATCATTGCATTCAAATTTAACAAATCCATTATAATAATGACCTATCCTATAAGCGAGGTGCACTCCACCCCTAACTGTACAGCAGAGCGAGGCCCATCCGGTTTTTTTTTATTTGTTGGTATAATATTAGTTAAAAATTACACTATAATTTAGGAATAATAATAACCATGATATATTAATAGTGCTTTAAATAAAAGACAGGTTTTTATTTTTTTATTTAATAATTATTATCTAAATTTTATATAAATCAGTTAGTTTAAAATACTGTAAGTTCTTGATTATGAAAAAACTCTATTTTAGTTTTTTTATATACTTAAAATATATTATAAATGTGTATAGCTACCAAATCCAGCAAATGTTGACAATGCATTTTAAGTTTCAAATAAAATTTATTAAATATCCTCCAAATTAAAATTAATAGTAAACTAATAAAATAACTTTATAACAGCTCGTAATAATAAGTATATAAATAATTAATATTTAATTAACAAAACTGGACAAAATGTAAAAATGAACAAAAAAATTTAAAACAAATTCAGATTACTATCAAAAAATATAATTAAATCTAAAATGACACCGGCTTGGAGCCGATCGGACAAAGTCGGGGTGCTACGTGAAGTTGGCACCCCGAAGCTATGTTCATCTGTACCACCGTAAAAAATGTGTTGCAAATTTTTTTATTAACGTTGCGAATTGTTGCAAATTCGTTGCAAAAAAATGACACCGGTTTGGAGCCGATCGGACAAAGTCGGGGTGCCAACTTCACGCACATGGGTATAATGTTATTCTTAGTTATTTATATTTTAAAGTTTGACATAAATAATATTTATATATATTATATAGCTATAATTTTTGAATTACTCAACCACAAAACAACAACAATTTCTCAGAACGTTTATCTTGATTATTAATATTTCAATCGAACATTTCGAATTTATTATTTATTATTTCTAGACATCTCGCGATTATAAAATGTCTCGTTTACTAATATTCCGATTATTGAAATTATTTGATTACTCGATTATTTTACTCATAATCGAAATATCTCGATTATGAAAAACAATCGAGATATCTTGATTATATATCTCGATTATGCCCATCACTACATATAAATACCGTATATTATCGCCGTGTTCCGTATGGTCTCAAATTTCGTTATTACGTTGAGGCGCCTTTACACTTCATCGTGTCGTGTTGTTTTGTGCAGACTATAGGTATATTAAATTCATGGGACATTATTTAGGATAGGTATTAAAATATTAGTAACACGTTACCTATAAGTTGAATATATCTAAATTCAAACGACAAGGTCAAGTGTGCCTTAAGGCTAAAAGCTCCTTTACCTAACACGGTGGTAGTGGAAATTGGAGGGTACAAATTTTTAATGTGAATCGGAACAAAAAAAATTAATTATAAAAATTACTCTGACACACAAGGTCTACACGAATATGAGAGTAAGACAAAATGCATAGACAAATATTTAAAAGATATTCAACTGAAATAAAAATTACTTGTTTGATAATAAACATAATTAATTAGGTACAAGAATAATTAATAATATTTTTATTTTTTATAAAATCACAGTTATTATAACTAATAATGAATAATGTTATACATAGTAATGAGTGATAAATTGAATTATTAATTATGATATAAATTATACACTAAAACATAAAATCATTACTTTTAATAATAGGTAATGTATATAGGTATACTAAAATACTAAGAATAAACTAATACAACGAAAATATTATCGGAAATAGCACGGCCACGTAATCGGCACCGCCGTCGCCGTACCGAAAAATACCGGTATGGCGGTGGGCATGTCCCGTTTCCGCCAAATTACAGGTTCCCTGATTTACGCATAGCCCTTTTCCGCCAAAAACGAAAAAGGTATGATTCCCGTTTCCACCAACAAGACGTTTCCGTCAATTATTATTAGGGAACCATGTACAATATATATTTTATATTATAAATTATATATATTATTATTATTATAAATTATAATACAAGTAGATAATAATAATACATTTGTCGAATATAGGCACAATTAAATTAGAGTATTTAAATATTATGTAATTGCATATTATAATATATCATTTATATTTAACAATTTCAAATTATAATACAAGTATAGGTCAAATATAGTCTCTATAGAGTTTGAAAAAACACATCGTTATTTTTAAATAATTAAAAATGTCACAAAAAATAATTATTATTATAATACATGTATATGTCAGGTTTTAAAAAATCATATAATTAAAAGAAACAGTTTTGACAAAAGTGTACCTACTAATTTCATTGAATTTTTTTTCATATTATTATTAGCACTATTAATTTTGATATAAGTATCCGTCTGTATTGTATCTTTAAGTATATGTAAAAATGTAAAAAATGATGGGTGTGCCTTATAAAATTGTTCGTTGAAATTAGAATGGAAAATTTTACAATTGTTGGTTGTTCTTTTTAATGTCGCTGTATGCGAAGCCCACATACTTGGCGGAAAATTCGAGTTTTCATCAATATAATTTTCTAAGATATAATCGGCGTACCTACCATATTTGCTGTCTTCAGGGATGTCTGACATAAAATCAAATGAAAAACAGTCTGATGCTTCCGAAGGGTCCAAATATGTTAAACCAAAAGTGTGTTTTATAATCTAAAGTTAAATCTAATTCTTGTATTTTTCGATCCAACTCTGAATTAAATGAAATCAGCAACCCACTATTATTACGGATGGCCATTTTAACAATACAACTTGGTGAATAGCTATTTCAAAATCAATTGTAATTGACTGTGGTTTGAATATTAAATTTATATTTAAACATTTTTCCACTACTTGAAATAATGCTTCCTTATATGATTCAATCTTTTTATCTTTAGTAAACAAAAAACTAAAGGTATATAATACGTATTAACTAACCCATGTATTGTAAATAATTGAGTAAATAAAGAAGGATAATATGAAAATGTGCCGTCAACATAAATTATTTCGGATTTACATAACATTTTTAAATTGGTATTGCAGGAAAATATTATTATATTAGAAATGTCATCATTCAGTAATAAAAATTCTTCATCATTAGTCGTCAAAGTATTGACTGAACTTACAGCACTGTGAATATCAGCTAAACATGTTGGATTCGTCGGTAAAAATTGACGACGAGCGCAGTATACACATTTTCGAAATGCAGAGATATCATTTGTTGTCATTGTTGAGGAAACTCCAAACAGACTATCAATTTATTTTTATTTATTTTTACCATACAACGGTCGAACATTTTAATCTAATATTATACAATTTTGTTTGAATGTTTGTAGTAATTTGTTAAGTTCCTATTTACGTTTTTAACGTATTTTCAATATTTTATCAAAACAAAAGAATATATTTTATAAATAACCTATATGTTTTTAATTTGCCCTAACAATTTTTGTTATTTGCCCTTAAAATTATTTAGCATCCCGTGCCCTTTTTTACCAGTCTGCGACTGTGTAAGTTTATAGCTGTTTTTGAATTAGTATTCAATAATTTTACATTTGGAACTTAGCTTTTAAATTGTTAAATTGAGTTCCTCTTCTTAATTTATCCCAATTCGAGTACTGCTTAGTAAAGTATAATATCCAGATAAAATAGAGATCACGGAGGTCGAGTGATGATATTATAACTATGTTACTTATATTTGAAACATGATTTATAATCTTAACGTTAACATACATATACAGTGGCGTATTTTCGGGGGAGAGGAGGTTCCTGGGTCTCGACCCCCCTCCAGAAGAAAAAAAAGTTCAAAAGTCATAAATAACTTGATACGATGATACAAAAAAAAAAATAACATTAATTTATATCATATGATCGTAAATAACTCTTTATATGTGTTTATAATAGTAATATAATAATGTAACTGTTAATTCATACTTTATATTTATTTTTTATATTATTGTAAAATCACTTATTTTTTAGAAAAATTTAAATCCATTTTTCACAATAAATTTAAATTTCGCCACTGTTTATATATATTTATATAACTAAATATAAAGTAATAGTTAAAATGTTTGTTTGAATATATTCTGTTAATTTTATGTTTAAAGATTTTGACACAAAATGAAGTATATGGTGAGAATATTTGGTGTGCCTGATTATGACAACGTATGGCAATGCTCAATTTGCTTAACTAAATTTATGCTTGAGTATAATAGTGCAGTAGCACATGGTATGTATAACAATTTTTAGTAATTTAATATTTGATAAAATGGTTCATAAGGAATAATAAATGTAGAGGTAATGGTGATGTACAGGTGATATAAAGGTTTCGGAATAATCCCCCCCCCCAAGGATTAGAAAATAAAATATTCAGTTTTGAAATGGTTAGAATGAAAACAAGAAAGTCTTAACGGCTTAGATATGCTATTTATAAATCATCTTTACCTACTAAATAACCGCAGACGAAGTTCTCATTGAACAATCAAACAAAAAACTATGTTTGGAATTATGCTGTATAATATACATTATATATAATATTTAAAAAACTTAAAATATTATCTGGATATAATATATTAATTAGTTTTCTTGTTGTTTAAATAACTTTAAGTCGATTTTTTAAATTGTAGGTTTTATTTTTGTAAATTATAAATTAGGTACCAACCCAAAAATACAATACATTTAATTTAAAAAATATTTTAAGTTGTTATGGTTTTTATGGGGCATTTAGATCCGGGCCATAGTTCAAAATTAAAAACTAACAACCTAACACTATATCTTGCATTGTTGCATTAATTTTGTGTACTTCAGTGTTGTATTTGGTTAGGCTTCCTATATAAGACGGTCATATAGGGACGGAATGACCAATAATTAGTGTGGGATGCTTATCGAAACCATATACTAAACCTATATACTTATAAAATAGTGATTTGATAAATCATAAACTAAAATATAATATATAAAATAAAATAAAATAATATATATGTATATATATATATGATGTAACTATAAAGTAAATATTTTTTTTCATAATTACTATTTCAGATTTAAGCCACGAAGCCGAAAGTTATAGTGAAATAAGTACAGAAGAAGAACAAAATAGGTAAAGCTAATATTTATTTTGAATATTTTTAAGTTTTAAGTGTGGTATTATTTGTTTTTTCTAACACACACACACACACACACACACACACACACATATATATCTTATAATTTATTCAAAATTTTCATGGATTGATAAAATAACAATTATTTTTTCCAGAAAGAACAACTGAAAAAAGAAGTACCTATTACATATTATATCTTATATTTAAAGAACAAAAATAAAAGTTTACTTACTAAAGATAATTGTTCTCATTATAAAAAATATTAAGACTCCTGGTTGACAATATATAATTACTAGTTTTTTTATTGTGTATCCAAGAAATTATATTATGGTATAATGAATACATTGTATCAACATTGTATTTAATTTTTCGTAAATACCGATTACTTTAACTTATACAATTGAAACACACAATTGGTAAATAAGGGAAAAAATTGACTAAAAAAATTGTCCTAATATAATTTCGCACACTTACTGAGGAAGCACCCGTGCATCTTTATATTATCTCTTAATTTCTCTTTTATAAAATAAATTAAACTAAGAATTATAAATAATTGGTTTTTTCTTACTTACTAACATAAAATGTATAAATAAATTGCTTATTCTTATTGATTACAGTCGTCTATAGGTGTTATTCAATATATTTATAATATTTAATTCAATGGCCTCTAGTGTAATAAAAAAATTTCTTCATATTTTAAAATTATAATTTTCTATAAAATGGCGTCCTGATAATATTGTTTTTTAATTTTTGATTATGTTTTACAGTTAACAGTGTTTTTATATTTCTATTATTATTATGCAAATGATATGGCCTATCATGATGTATTATTTTTGTTTTTTTCTCGTTGTTCAGTAGCAGTAATGAGTCCGAAAATATTGTGGAACCTTTACAGTTTCCAAAACGGTTCAAGAAAAGTGATACAAACAGTTCAATTTTGGATACTTTATCTGCAACAACATCAACACCATCCACATCTACAGGAAAGAAAAATAATGAACAGAGGACTGAAGGTAAACCTACTTATGTTTATACTTATTTAATACTTAACTTTATATTAGATATTTAGTTATGTATTTTTGATATATTATTTAAATGTGTATATAATTTTTTTTTTCAATCTACAATTTATGGAAATTATATGTAAAAATAATTATTTTTGTTAAAACTGTTTACAATAAACTGATATATTAATTTTTACTTTATAGATTTACAAAAAAAATTTGAAAAGCTAATAATTGTCAAAAGGCACGACAACCTAGTTTTACAAAATCATTTTGAATTCATGGATGCAATGCATGAAAAAAATTTTGTGCTATATTTTGACGATGACGAGGATGAAGAAAATAACGAAGGAATCACTACTGACGATGACGAGGATGAAGAAAATAACGAAGGAACCAGTACTGACGATGACGAGGATAAAGAAACTAACGAAGGAACCAGTAATGACGATGACGAGGATAAAGAAAATAACGAAGGAATCACTACTGACGATGACGAGGATGAAGAAAATAACGAAGGAACCAGTACTGACGATGACGAGGATAAAGAAACTAACGAAGGAACCAGTAATGACGATGACGAGGATAAAGAAAATAACGAAGGAATCACTACTGACGATGACGAGGATAAAAAAAAATAACGAAGGAACCAATATTGACAATAATTTACAAAAAAATTATTTTTTTTACTTTTATATTTTATACAACAATTTACAGATAATAAAGATAATTAATATTGGAATTTTTTTTTTTGTTAGATTTTATTATAGAATATAATATATTATATACCATGTAATCGTACATATCATGACATTACTGTCACGATTATTATTCATTTTTACTTTTCAAGACAATTATAATTTACAAATTTAGATTAAGATTTTATAATTATATGTTTTTTTCATAAGCATAATTTTACAAAAACAATATTGCTCTAATCATCAACACCAAGAATAGTTTTTTTTTATCAATCCGTGTTGGTAGTTTTGTGTTATACTAACTAAAAATACCTGAAATTTAATATAGGGAGCCTAATAAATTATTTTGATTATAGAACAAAATATTGATAATAACTACCTAGTCACCAAATTTCATTAATAAGTGTTTAAAATTGAAACATCAATAAAAATAAACATTAAAATTAAAAAAATCCATTATATATTATTTGGTTAAAAATTTATAAAAAAAAAAATTAGTGGCATTCGGGGACTGCCGCGATAAAGCTATTGCATATTAAATAAATAAGAAGTTGATATAATTTTGAATTTTTTTATTATTCTAGTTATTCAGGAATTTGTATCATAGAAACTATAGACGGTAGACAGAGAGGGGGATTACGGGATTCCACAGGTAGTGGTCACGCTTTTTCGTTACGAAAAATTTTTTTCAGTCACTACACCAGGCCTGCGATAAAAGCTATGCAATAGCTTAAAAATAAAAAATGTTATATACAGAATGTAAAAGGTCTGTTTAACTAATGTTATAACTTTTTTTTTCTTTTGTAATGATTTCTAGAGCTCTGCGCTATAATTGTTTATGTTATAGTTTGTTTTATTTTTTTACAACTAAAATTAAACAATTTAAATTTTTTATAAAAAGTTTTTCTTATAATCCAAGATAATTATTTTATAAATAAGCAGTGGCGTATTTACAATTTTCTTTTAGGGGGTGTCATATCGTAATGAAATAATTTATAAATTAGAAGGTATAAAATACTTAAATTTCAATTCAAAATATTTTTATATTAACTATAGTGATATTGGAATTAAAATTAAAAATCACAAATTATATTAAAAAATCTAGTTTTCTTTTTTTCTTTGCCAATTCATCAATAATTTCATCGGTCTGACAACCTAAATCTCGGTGAATCGATAACATGGCAAGGCTATTCTTTTCTGATACAAAATTCAATTTAAGATTTAGAACGTTTAATTAAGAATTATATTTTTCGGGAAAATGAAAATTATTTACCTCAGACATTGAGTTTTATTGAGTATGTTTTTATTCGTTTTAATGTCGAGTAAGATCATTCGGCTGTGGCAGTAGAAATAGGCAATGTGGCCAGAATTTGTAGAAGCTTGAAAATATTTGGGTACTTATCATTACATATCAAAAGAGCTTCCATTGCGTTTTTAGGTATTGTAGGAAGTAAATTAATTTTTCGAATCCAAAGTTTTAACTCCGAAATTAAAACGTCTTTATTATGATCAATTAAATCTTTATCATAAAGATGAATTAATTCATAAAAGTCTTTAATACTGGAAGTAGTAATTTCTGAGAATTAACTACAAAAACCTGATTGAAGTATATGAATGAAGTATTAACTACCAAATATAAAATCAAAATAAGACCGCATGTTGTGTGTCACTCATCCGTCACGAATAACATAATACACAGATAAAATCCGCAACATCTATTATGACAGCGGTTCCCAACCTTTTTCGCCGGCGATGCCCTTTTGTTTGTACACATGTTGTTAGGTGCTCTTCTATGAATATCACGAGGAACGCGATAAAAATAAACACTAGTTTTCATTCTTAAGTGATTTAAATAATTTTATTGAACATATTATTAACAAATTATGATTTTATAGTTGAAAGTAAAAAGAAAAAATACTGCTTTAGTAGTGAAAAACTAATAATAATTATTAATTATAAATGAGATATTTGTGGCTGCTTATTTTTGAAAAGTTTGACCATATCTGATTCAATTTGAGACAACTGGATACGGAGGTCTGGTTCTACATTAAGGCGGTTGCGGTATTTGGTTTTAATAGCTGTATAAGCTGTAAATCCTGCCTTGCATAAATATAATTACTATATTTAATATTAGATATACAGATAGAAGTCTAAGTAATTTTGTACGTAAAACAATTTTTTGTCTATTCAACTACAATAAATTGTAAATTTTTAATATATAATTTAATAATTATTTTCATTCTTCAATGAGTCATGGTGCCCCAAATGAGTTCGCGGTGCACAGGTTGGGAACCGCTGTATTATAATATAAAACTCGTTATCGGGGCCAGACTAGACCGATTTACGGAAACGTATACAACCCATAGACAAATTAACATTATTAGTTAATATGTCTATGATACAACCGATAAAATACATAGTGTGATCCGGGTCTAATATTAATAAAAATGATTAGTATTTAGTGATCTTTTTTCTTTATAAATTGCCCGTATTTCAACTTTTCATAGCCGAAAACCCTAATATTATCGTACACTGGTTTTATTAAAAGTTTTAAACTAAATAGTTTTATATAAAAATAAATAAATAAAATTGAACACTCAATTAAATGTTACATTTTTTAGATTCTGAACGAAGTGATGGAATCTATTGGTTTTACAATGATGTGTTTTTTTTTAATTTTTATGCTTCGATTTGCTTAAACAGCAACTTTTCTGAAAGGAAAGTGAATATAGATGGTACTTTGGCAAGTCAAAAATCCAACTTTTTCAATACTTTTTAAGTATACTTTTTATACGTTTTCAAATCACGTTTTTACAAATTACATTTTTTTAAAATGCTCTAACTCAAAAACCAAAAATCGCAACACTTTGAAATTTTCACCAAATCTTTATATTGACGTTTTCTATACATGGTTAAGTTTTCAAAGTATTTTGACATATTTTGACTTATTTATAGACAATTTAAAATTTCGATTTTTGTAACATTTTTGTTTTTAAACATCTATCAAATTTAATTGGCAGACCGAAAACTCTTGAAAATTTAATACAAGGTTTATAATAAGTTTAACTTATCGTAACTAAACAATTTTGGAGATCGTTTCACTCAAATTATCGCTGTATGCAACTGCCAACCCATCCTAATTGAAAAATATATTTATCGTTTCAAAATAAAATATACTTTTTACAATATTTATAAATAACAATGTATTATATCCTAGACAAACATATTAACTCTGTTCAGAATCGTTATTCGTATACAATGATATCTATCATTGCATTCAAATTTAACAAATCCATTGTAATAATGACCTATCCTATAAACGAGGTGCACTCCACCCCCAACTGTACAACAGAGCGAGGCCCATCCGGTTCTTTTTTTCTTTATTATATATTACATATCTTTACTATAATTTACAAAATAATCCTACTATAATTATTATTATATTATTGAAATAATTAAAATTTAAAGTCTCCAGACGCTTTGAATAATTCTTTGGGGGGGGAACCCCCAGAACCCCACCACCATAAATACGCCACTGTAAATAAGTATTTAAAAACAATTTTGGCGTTTAAAACTTAATTTGGTTAAGCCATTGATTTTTAAATAATATTCAAAGTTTGTTAAAATTAAAATTTAATTTTTACTAATCAGTGTTATTGCTGTCGTCGATTTTAAATTGTTTTTTCAAGAAATTACGAGTTTGTTATAATTAAAATATAAGTAGTTCAGTGGTAAACAGTCAGGAAGAGTTTTCGGGTTCAAATTCCTCTCAGGACCAAAAAAAAAAGAAGAAAATTGTAATATTATTGATGATGTGTAATATATTCGTAGTTACATTGTTTCACTTTGAACTTATTATAACTTTTGTTATTTTACCTATTAATATTAATATCTATTTGTATGTAAAATGGGTAGTTTTAAAAGGAAGGTTTTTGTGTTGGTTATTTTTGTTAAACCCCCCTCAGAACAAGATTGAATGTACGCCACTGAGGTACCTAATCTACACATATATTTTATCGTAATTTAATATGACCACGTGATGCATATCCGACGGCCAATATCACGACTATTGATACCAAATTATTAAGAAATTATTGTCATAACGTGATTACAACAAAATGTACTTGTTTTAAATCATCATTATTCATTTGTTCAATAATTGAAATACGTACAAACAAACTAAGACAATTATTATTTTGATCATGAAACAAATAACTTTTGATTTGAATTATAATTAATAGTTATTCTTAAAGAACCTTTTAAATTTAAAGTTTTAATATTATTTTATTTATCAAACACATTTTGTAGTATTACACTAAATACCTTAAGACTTGTCTTTTCATATTTTAAGGCAATTCTAATGTATTAAATTTATAAATAATACCTAGTAATACTAAGGAATTATCAGATTGGACGCAATTTGTTGAAAATATTCTTGAAAATGTCTCGGAAAACAGGTATATACCATAAGTTTGTGAGTTAAAATTATTTTATTATTATATTCTTTATAAACTTTTGGTAAATAGAAAAAATCAAAAATCAAACATCAAAAAATATTTTAAATTTCTCAACACTTCAAATTATTTAGCAAGAAAAATTTCAAAATTAAATATTGTGTAGTTTATACATAGTACTATACTAAGATTTTAATTTAATATGAATTGTAAAATAACATTTTTGTTAAAACGAGAGTATTATTTGTATTAAATTAATTAATACTTCAGCCATATTAATATTCTCACTGTTATTAAATGATAATCTGGGTATCAACATTAAAAGTATATTTTGTAAGAGTTCAAACAATTCCGTTTCCAATCATATGCAGTTAGTTTAATTAATACTTGTATTTTTACTAAAGTTACTATTGTAACTAGTTTTGTGTACTTATACATAAGCCATCAGAAGTAGTATACAATGATGTCTATCATTGCATTCAAATTTAACAAATCCATTGTAATAATGACCTATCCTATAAACGAGGTGCACTCCACCCCCAACTGTACAGCAGAGCGAGGCCCACCCGGTTCTTTTTATTATTTATTTTAAACACTCCTGTATTGAACTCACTTCAAAAATCTGGACAAGATTACACTAAGGGTTTTCTCAACGATGGATAACCTCAGGCGCGTTCCCGCTAGTTTCTATTGACTGAAAGAAACGCGAACGTGGTGTGACTTATCCTATCGGTGTTGTTGTCAGTGGCAAAGTTAGGTTATTATGACCGGTAAGTCCCACGGGCAATGTGTTTATATTAGTGTTAGATTTTGCGGGAATGCAGGGAGTACAATGCACCGAGAATCTAACCACAAGCTCTAAGCGACTTTTAAAAGAAAAAATCTATAATTTAATTTTTTTTTCTTTCGTGCTCTTTTTTTACATTTATTCATTCTATTTCATTTAACATTTTTTAATAGTCAATTTATAAATCGACATGTCTAACCGAATATTTGAAAATGGTGCACATAAACGATAAATGAAGTTACTTTTATATTTTTTTTTTTTTTTTTAGGGGCCTCTAATTGGTATTAGCATCCCGGAGTTCTGAGACTTAGATCGAGCACTGATTCAAATCCTCATCCACCCTCCAATGCTGATTTCAAATACAAATGTATTTAAACAGTGTCGCCAAAATTTTTATATCACTGAGCTGAATCCTACTTACTTACAAAAAAATGATAATTAAACAATAAGTATTATGATTGACCGAGTAAAGTGGAGGTGTAGGACAAGGGTGGCCGACCCCAAATAGTTGGGAGGAAGGCGAAGTAGAAGAAGAAGAAGAAACAATAAGTATTATAACATGTAAACTACGATATTTATTTATCTTGTCATTACATAATATTATAGAATATTTTATCAGACAATAATATCAATAATGTATGAAGCTCTCATTAAGTCATCCAGTCACCCACTGCATCTAAATCCTGTAACGTCCAACGCAAATAGACACCAATCGTTTCGCATGGGTATACATTTCACATTGCAAGCGCAACATGCAATAAGGCAAGTTGTTCCGTGGCCCTCAGATATCTGCCGTTGATGATCTGTCGCCTGTTTGTGCCAGCTACAAAGGCCTGACATTCGACGACAGAGGCGATGCCCGTACCACCATTTTTTTCATCGACTCGACAACATGATGAGCGAATAGGGTTGTAAATATAAACTAATAAATTATATTTCGAAATCTCCGTACCGTTGGCTGTCCAACAACGGGGGAGGTTAGAATCCCCAATCCTTTCGTTCACCTTACGCCCTACGCGTAGGACTTAGTTCGACATCGATAACTTGTTCGTGGTTATTCATCCACATATCTTCCGCACTATGGAATATATTGAAGATAATATATTTATGGAAAAATTAAAATGATTTTGTACATAGTTATTAAGTGAAAAATCCAGATCTGTAAAGGGACGAAAATAACATGTTTTGTCAACAGGAGGAGAAAGACTGAGAATTGATATTGATGCGGCTGCTTTTTGATTGCGGATAAGGATTGCGATTAACAACATATTTCTCATTTTAAGAAAATAAGTGACCTCTTCTACATTGTATAATATTAAAAAATATTTTGTTAGAACTAGAATTTTTTTCATGGTTTCTTATGATGCTATTCGAACGATAATTAAAACATAAATGAAATCTTAAAATATATTGTGTAACAAGAGCTTATAAATCATTGATGTAATTATTTCAATTAATAATAACATGGTTTGAATAGTGTATTATGTTTTATTATTAATTTTAAAATGCGATTGCAACAAATGTGTTTTCGATCTCTGTCCGAAATGTATTTTTATTTCATCCAGCATTTTCAAGCTTACATCAACTTCAATTCAAAATAAAACGTTATTATTTTCTATTTGTACGTCAGTAAGAGGATATAATTTAGACTAATGTTGTTTTAACAAAAACAAGTCACTATATTTACCCAATAAAATGTAACACGATTTTTTTTTTCTCATAGCCTATATTTTTATTATACTATAATACGGTTTTTATAATTATGATTATTATTATTATTATTAATAATACGGCTCTCCACATGCCCGAAAACTACTTACGTTATACATTGCCACCCAATAAAGATTTAGACGTAGTAAATTGTATTAAATCTTATTTATTGTTTAGTTACAGTAGAACTAACAGCGAGCCTTAGAACGAGAAATTAACTAATTCTGACTCACCAGTAGATAATTACGCGTGACGGAGAGTGAATGACTTCATAACGACTTTTGATTATTGAAAAGATAAGACGTTTAAAAAAAAAAATTAAATTTTATCCACTTAATCCCTTTTGCTATGAAGTTAAATTTAATATTGTGAAATATCCGATGGTCGATACATTTATTCCATTAAAATTTAATATTTAATATTAGTATTTAATATTTAATATTTAATATTAGTGGGCCAACGCAAGAAATGTATTTTATGATTTTCGTGCAGGCATATATTGGCTGCTCTAATGGGGCGGTTTCAAAAATACTTAAAGATGCCTTATTTTTTGTTATTTAATCATTTAGGTTAACGTTCAACAGATTATAAATCAAATATTCTTAATTTGTTAGCTTATTCATAATAAATCATATAAATACAATAAATACAACTTTTATATTTTTATAAATGTATAAATCTTCGTTTAATACAATTAAAATTATGCTTTTACATTATACTTAAATTATAAATTCAGAAAAAAAAGTTATCATAATTTGAAGTAAGAATAATCAATTTACTCGTATTTCTCGGTTTAAGGAATACATTTTATCAATTATGTGGTTTCTGTCAATTTGTTTTAAAATATATCGTTCACATTGCATTAAAAATAAACACTCTACGTTCGCCTGTGAAGTTATATACCTCAATCTTATCTTTTAAAGCTTCGATAATGTACGTTCACATGTTACTTGTGTGAATGGCCGAGTAAGTAGATATTTATAAGGATACGGTAATATTTTATACTGAGTAAACTTTAAAATTATAACTTGTGACATAAAAAAAAAAGGATTTTATTGATATAAATCACAATCTAAAATGTATTTACTTATAAAGCACGAGGGCCTGTAGTGATAAATTAATTATCAGACTTGGGTAGTAATCCGAATACAATATTCGGAATACTGTATTCAGAATACTTTTTAAGTATTTCAAATACTTTTTAAATACATTTTTCAATAAAGTATTTTGAATACTTAAAACGAGTATTCTGAATACATTATTTCAAATACCTTTTAAACATTAAATCATCTCTTTGTTTAAACGATTTTATTACTTCTTCGTCATATCTTGTAGATATAAGCTTTTATCAGATTTTTATTATTGTTGTAAATCTTAATCTATAACAATTATACAACATAAAAATGCAATAAATTAACATATATTTAGTCTACAATTTCAAATAATTCTCATGATATCTATAATTTTTATAGTATGAAAAACTAGAAGTATTTTAAAAGTATTCGGAATACTTTTGAAAAATTCTAAATAATGTATTCGGAATACAATTTGTATAAAGTATTTGAATACATATTCGGAATACTATTTTTTATAAGTATTCGAGTATTTATTCTAAATACTTTTAAAAAGTATTTTACCCAAGTCTGTTAATTATGAATTTACTTGATCTTAGGTGTTCACTGTTGGACAAGTATCGTCATAACCAAAAATGTCTGTAAAATGATAAAAAGCGCCTTGGAAAATGTTTATAATTACATGATGCCATAAGCGGCACTTGGTAGAAACTCATGTGGGTGCAAACGTTTATGGTGATTTACAAACTTTTGGAGGGGGGGTGTTTTCCTACGCCACCTAATATTTAACTACTACTATTATAAAAGTAATAAAAACATCTTTATGTTAAACTTTATAATATATTTATATATTTCAATTAGTATAATATACAATTGTAAATATTAGTTATAACTTATAAATATAATAAAAGGTACCTATTTTTATTAACATAAATAATAATAAAAAATAACTGGATGGGCCTCGCTCTGCTGTACAGTTAGGGGTGGAGTGCACCTCGCTTATAGGATAGGTCATAATTATAATGGATTTGTTAAATTTGAATGCAATGATAGATATCATTGTATACGAATAACGATTCTGAACGGAGTTCATATGTTTGTCTAGGATATAATACATTGTTATTTATAAACATTGTAAAAAGTATATTTTATTTTGAAACGATAAATATATTTTTCAATTAGGATGGGTTGGCAGTTGCATACAGCGATATAGTTTGTCAGTCTAGAACATTCTACATTATATTATATTTTACAAGTAATTTTATGTCAATATTCGCTGTTCAAACGCTTGTAAAAAAAATTGTGCCTATGGATTTTAATAATTTTTGAATGACATTAAGAACTACTTCTGTGGAATCTTCTAAAAAATTTTCAAATATTTTGTAGGAGCCAAATTTTTTTTATCACCGATTATAAAAAAAAAATTTAAAAAATTCGAATATTTTAAATGCCTATAAATGGCTTAAAAATCAATATAATATTTTGAAAAAAATATGACATAAAGGAAATACCAATCTTAACAGCTGGTAGAAATTTCAAAAATCTGCGACTTATACTTTGTGAATTATAAAAAATATTTAAAATCGTTTGAGAATAAATCACTATTTTATGCAATTTCGTAAATATTTAAATTTCAAACAGTCATAAAATTTTTTCCTCTAATTCCGGTAGAAATTTTTTTAAAGATTTTTGAAGAGTAGCTTATAGATAACCTAGTGTTAAAATTTTGAATCTTAAGTATGAACAGAAAATATTTTATGAATTTTTATCTACAAAATAACTTGCAAATTATCGTGATTCTTACATATTTCGTATAAATTGGAACTTTGAGCACTTATAAAAAAAAGTTGTGACTTACGATTTTAGATTTTTTTTTATCAGTTAAGGAACAACTTATAAGAAACCTTGTATTAAATTTTCAAGATTTTCTGGGCAGCCAAAAAAATTTTATCGTTATTTAAAAAAAAAATACTTAAAAAAATTGAAAACTTCAATTGTCTATAAATAGCTTAATAAAAGTCAAAATACTTTGAAAATTTAATGGTGTATAGAGAACATTAATCTAAACATCTGGTGAAAATTTCAAGTATTTACATCGATTAGTTTTTGAGTTATAGCAAAATAAAAAAATTGATTATGTCGAAAACTGATTTTGCGTAAAAACTCCCGTTTTTCCCAAATTTTTTTATGGTTTTTCCCGTCGCATTTAAAAAATATTGGAAAATTTGGAAATACCAAATAGATTCACTTTTCTTTCAGAAAAGTTGCTACATAAGGCAATCGAAGCATTTTTACTGCCCCAAATCGTGTCGACAGACACAAAAAAAAAAAAACACACACACATCATTGTAAAATCAATACATTCTTAACTCCGTTCAGAATCTAGTATAATATTTTTGACTGTTGTCTGTTGTCTGTGGGTGCAAAATGATACTTTTGCCCCCCTAGAAAAATTGCCGTGGGTGCAACTGCACCCTCATGCCCCCCCCCAAATGCCGCCACTGCATGATGCTATACGTAGATTGGAATCAATGATTTTTTATTTAAATTTTGCCGGAAGTATATATGTTATCTATGTTAATACACAATAGTTGTATAAGTAGTCTACATTTATTTATTTATTATTTTTTTATTATTGTAGTATTAATCAAAAATAAAATAAATAAAGAAAAACATCTTAAAAATATTCCTTTATTATAATTAAAATGTTTGCATTATTATAAATTTTCTTTTTTTCCATTGATATTTTAATTTTTTTTATTGAGAATATCCCTTCAACCATCGGTGTATTATAAAAAATAAAAATAAATGAATGGATTTGATGTCAACTTGAATAGTCCACACGTCATTAATACCGAGTTCACATTCAGTCTGATTCTTGTTATTTTTTTCTGTTTTAAAATACTATTAAATCGTTTTGATCATATTGAGAAAAGTAGAATTATTGGAAAAAATTAAAAAAAAGAAAGTTTTTTCTATTTTCTTAAGACTTATTAATAACATTTTTTCAGAAAATAATAAAACATATCTATCTTCTTTATTTTATACTTTATCGTAAAAGAACCAACCAAAAAACTTACGAACTAAACGATACAATTAATGATGTAACAGAAAGATAGAAAAAGCAATAATCGAGTTGTTTTCTCACGTTGGCCAAAAAAGGACATTAGCTACTTATATTTGTACACGGTATCATGGATACAAATCTATATAGTCAATAAAACCGATTTGGAAACCGCATTTGATCAATTGTGCTGGTGAAGTGTGGATTACAGTTCGTACGGAATACATAGCGTTTGAAATCATTGTGTTTCCTAGTGAAAACGTAGCTTTCGACCGAACCACATTCAGAAATCGAGTTCGACGAATTTCCATCACGTGAGTACAACCAAACGAACGCATCTATAAAAGGGGGTACGTCTAGGCCCAGCATATAAGTGCTTTGCGATTGCTTCCGATCATTTGGCGTTGGATTTGTACGAGAACGGCGAACCCGAGCGAGAGCGATCGAAGGGAATTGACGCGCGAACCGTCGGACCGCGTATCGTGCTCCTTGTGGGGGGGGGGGGAGGCTTGAAGGATGCTTTGATTCTAACTGCGCCACTATCGCCACCGCGTCCCAGTTAAACGAGAGTACCTCTGGGTTTAGCTGACACGTTACCCATCATTGGGTTCAATACACGACGTGTACAGGGTAGGCCACGGAAGCGGGGATAAACGAATAGGTAGACATAACTCGGTACGTTTTTGACGCGCAAACATTTCATTGATATTTTATTGTATGTAAATAAGTGCCGTTACGTTTCTTTTAAAATTACATCAGGCATATGATGCCCATCTTCTTTGTACCATGAAGCAGGTCGGTCAAAAACGTTTTAAAGAAAGCGCTGAAACATTTCGTCATTAATTACTGAAATTTCCGCTCTAATTGTACCCTTAAGGTGATCCAAGGTGATCCATGAGGTTTTGGTTCATAATCACATGAGACATAAGATGTCCCCAAAGGAAAAAGTCGAACGCCATCCAATGAAATCTGGCGACACGGGGGGGGGGGAGGGAAGCAATGTGCATGTGAGATCGAATGGACCTAGGAGCGTCTTGCGTACAACATTCGTCGTGGCGGTGGCAGTGTGAGCAAGTGCTCCGGTCTTCTGTTGAAACCAAGCGGTCGACGGTTTGACGGTTGCTTTCTTCTGCGCAACTCCAGCTTCAAGAAGTTGCTTAGCCCGTCCACGTAACAGACACTGTTGACGATCACGGTGTTACCTCGTAAAAGATAGAAACCCACGATTAACTTATTCTGAAACGGTACACCAAACAATCACTCGCACTCCACTGCGCCGTTTCGACAGTTGGACGGACCGAACGAGCTCGTCCACAAGTTTTTCTCTCCCACTGAACGTAGTGAAAAACACTCGTCTATTTTGGCCCTATTCTCGTGGTCCGCACTGCATTTGCGACTGTCGGTTTTCAATTTAAACACATTGAAAACGTTAGTGTCATGTTATGTTTTTAACAGCCGCGCGCGCAGGATCCCTTTCGCTGTACGTACACGGTCGAGGCACGATTTATCCTCGATTACATTGGGTGAATTCGCTCGCTGCTGCTAAGTTCGCTCGACATAACCGACCTGCTCGCTTTCTCGTCCGCGTTTAAAGTCGACGGCCGGTCTACTTTTGTGACAGCTACTCGTTAGCTACATTACACTCCGGCGAGTAAAATCGCTTTGTGCAATCGGCATGGGTAGCAAAACAACGGGTTCTTTTCAACACATCGGAGGCCCCAGTTCTAATTTATTATTTATTACGTCAGGAACTGGAAATAATGAAAACTTATTTACAACGGTTCTTGTGTTTTTTGTTTCAAAATAATGGACATTGTTCGTACATTTGAAAAAAAAAAAATTAAAATAACTTACATATCGGATATTCGCCTTCGTTGTTTAAAAATTAAAATTAAACTCCAAAAATCTCCAATTAATTATAAGCTATTGTAATTATTATAACTAATTATAATTTATTGTTATTAAAATATAACATATTTGATAATTATTAAAAATAATATTTATTGTTATTAATTACACAACGTGTGGCACGTCTTCACTACACGAGCGAGCGATTTTACCTGCCGAAGTGTAATCGAGCAGGACGATACACGCTCAATAGCGCGTGACTTAGTTCACCGGTGAGCAGCGAGTGAACTCGCCCAACGCAATCGGGGCTTAAACTGCGTATGTGGTCCAAAGCTTAGATGATTTAGTTTCGCTCAAATATAGTCGGCCAACGAGTGTTTCCGAGTGTTCCCTATAACGGTCTTTATATCACGGGCACGGTAATGGTGGAACGGGCGCATGTAAACCGCCGTAAAACGTTTTAAATTCGTTTAAAATCGTTTCGTTGTCCAATCAATCGTGTAGTACGTAACACATGTATGTAACACATTTTTATGTTACATCGGAATATATGATTTATTTGCTTAATATTTTATCAATTTTTAATTACATTTATATACATAGTGACTTGTTATATGATCAATATCATATGATATAAATACTGGTACTTTAAACTTGTGTTTCAAAGAGTAAACTCATTGAAAAATAATAATAGATATGCATTTAATAAAAAATAGACCAATCGTGTATTATAATGAGACTTATATTTTCATTTTATTTTTTAGCTTCAGAAAGTCCAATTTTTAAGTCGTCAAGAATGAGTACTTCAATGAACAAAATGAACAAAGGAAAACAAACCAAAAAGTAAATCATTGTTTAGTCGTTGATTGGTTTATTAGTTTATTACAGTTTACCATTTATATTTATATTTAGAGAAATTTAATAGTAGATATATGATTTTAACACATAGTTTTAAAATTGTGTAAAAGATTTTAAAAGGTTAAGTAAATTTACTGTATTAAAAACCTAAAATAAAAATTGATCTCATCAATAAACATAATACGATGCATACATAATCAAAATGCGTATACCTATACCTATACTATAATTTTTCAATTCAGGAATGTTTAACTTAGAAATATATTATTTTTCTTAGGACTGTGTCTGTAGAAAAGAAGAACGAAACTCAACAAAAAATGTATAAGTATTGATTTTTTTTTTAACTATAAGAGTTCCATTTATATTTTTTTTTTTATATAATTTTAAGATACTTAATTATAGATAAAATATAATATTTTTATATACTAGAAAAACTAATAGGTGAAATGATAAATGTTTAAACCTGATTGAAATAGTAAAAATATTCACTAGGTTATTAATTTTAGATATTTTGCATTGCATTAAATTATAAATTTCTTACAAACACAAAAAATGTAATTATGATAACTCATTTCAAACTTAAGTTGAAAGCAATAATTTAAATAGAAACAGTGAATGATAAATGTTAGTAAAATTGTAATCTAAAATATTCATTGAATTCAGTTTTAAATATGGATTAAGTGAATTTTAATTTAACTTAATAATATTAACGTTTTTATTGAAATCAATATATGATTTTGTTGTTAGTAGTTACAATAAATAACCTCCTTAATGTAATAATAGTTATAAAGATTTTAACCGTTTTAAAAAAATAAGTGAGCCAAATTTTACTCTGAATGAATATTCAACTTGACTAATTTATAAGTTTTCAATTTTAGAGTTATTTTTACGGAGTCTTATAATGTTTATAATTCATTAAAATTTTTTTATTAATATTCTTTTATCGTCTTAAGAATAATAAATATGTTGCATTTTTCATAAATAAATGTAAGAAATTCATTGTTTCTTTTCAGTTATTGAATACTTCACTTTTGTTTTATTAATTGTATACTAAATTAATAATTGTTCTACCATCACTTAGACCTAAAAGTAATAAAACCAGTCTGAACCAGTCTGAACCAAAAGGAAAAAAGAAGATTAAATATATTTTGTTAAACAAACAAGATCAATTCCCATTAGATGACAAAAAAGAAAAGCATGGTGCACCTAAAACATTCATAGAAGCACTAATTCAAAAGTATTATAAAACAATTTAATGTATTCATGAATCGTGTATTTTGATTTAATTGGATCGATTAAATATTGGGTTTTAAAATTTTATCTTATCCTTGTCGAAAGTAATAATTGTAGATACAATAAAATGCACTATTAGAAAGTATTAAAATATATTCAATATTGTTTAAAAATGTAATTATTAATTGATTATTGTTTAGAACTAATACTGGTAACCAAGTACCATCGGAAATTATAAAAACTGAAGATACAATTAAGGAAACGAAAAATGTAAAACAGGAAAATTCCACCGAGAAGCCTGCGAATGGGTACTTATTTATTTTTTTAACAATTAATTTTAATTTATATTTATAAATGAAAATATTTTTTAATTATTTACAATGTGATCACTGTAAGTGAAAATTCATGTATTTATAATTTTTAATTGGTTTTTCATAAATACTTTTTTATTTTGGTACCCCCCAAAATATGTAATTGTTATAAATGTTATTATGAATATGAATTCATTATTTGTATGATGAATTTTTTTTTTTATCCTTATAAAATAAGTTTAAAATGTTCTATTTTTCAGTTTATATATTTAGTTAGGATTTTAGAAACCAAGTCTTACTTATCTGAATATTATTAAGCTATGCATAAAATACTTACGTGATATTTAGACTTGTAAAAAATATTTATGAAATCAGCACAAATATTTTTTTTAATGAAATGTGCAACTATAGTTGTAATACAAATTTGAAATATGATAGGAGCCCATCTTCGAATGAAAATGTACCTGATGTACAGAAGATTGGTGAAAACAATGAAAAACCTATAAGTTATGCAAAAGTGTGTAAAGAAATAAAACCGAAAGTTGAAAACAAAAACGAACCTACTATAGAAGACAGAACTTGGTACATATGATTATTAACATCAATTACTTATTTATCTTATAGTTACTTAAGTTACTTACTTTTTTAGCAAAATAACAACAATAACAGATTATATTTCAGATTAAGTACTATATTAAAATTTAAGAATACTTTTAATAGTTATTTATTTATTTTTGATTTTTGATTATTTGTAAACTATAAAAAATGTAATTAATTTTGACTAAAAAGTTAAAATAAATGTGCATAATGTTATTCTTCAAAACGGTTTACTCTCACCGCTTGAGTTTGTTGCTTCCCCAGACATTAAACGATGATTTATACGTACAATGATGATAAAAATCATCAATAAAATTATTTTTAAATATTTTTAAGTTACTTGAAAGAAATAAATGAAAATCTTTTCAATCTGCCCGGAGACATTCCTATCGCACATTGTATAGCCGAGGATTTGCGAATGGGAGATGGAATTGCCAGGGAGTTCAAGTACAAATATCATGTTGTATTTCTTGATCAAATAATTAATAATTTACATCGTTTTCTAGACAATATTTTGGTGGTGTTGGTCAATTGTTTGATCAAAATTTGACCGTAGGCAATGTTGGTGTTATTGTTAACGACAGTAATGAAATCGCGTTTTATATGATAACGAAAAAATCTAGTGGAGGAAAATCCACAATGCAAACATTATCAGAAGCCCTAAAGTCACTATTGGTAAAAATGAAAGCGATGAATTTAACCAAGTTGGGTATCCCAAAAATTGGTTGCGAGTTGGATGGTCTGGATTGGACAAAAGTTAAAGAACTTATTGCAAGTATTTTCGCTGGGTCACGAATAAGCATAACCGTTTGCATCCCGTCTAAAGTAAGTGTTGGAAATCACCAAATATTTCGAGGCTATTATTTTATCCTTAAACCTTTGTAAGGTATTCAATCGCATACCGCCGCCACAGATGAAAGCATTTATTACACCAAAAGATGTATTTAAAGTGGAAGCGAAGAGTGACATCCTGCTGTTCATAGACCTGGATCAATTCAAAAAGAATAATTCGACGAACGATCTAGTGGATAAAGTTAATGTTCAATATCCATCATTCAAAGAAAAGTAATTACATTTAAATCTTACTTGCACTGAAATGCAACAACATTTATTTTAATAATAACAGCAATATTGCCAATGGTAAAATGTACACTCGAATCATTTACAGTTCGTTTGACGCATTAATATGTTGCTAAGTGATTCAAAACTGTAAAAGCATTCTAAAATTTGGAAGGCCAAGATGTTTGAAAACAAATCATAATATTTGTTTTGTCTGTTCATAGATTGTTAAAAGATATCGGAACTAATCTGTTATGTCCCGGAGACGTTACCACGTATTTGATAAAAAAAGAAAGAATCAATTGCTTGTTCACCACTCCAACGGAATACTATACTTCGCTTGAAAAAGGCTTTATCAACATCAAAAAAGGCATCAGAAGTTACAGGAGTTTTGCTTTCCAGAGCGGACCCATAAAACCTGCCGATAACTTTAAGTTCATATCTCGGATGATGTCAGTATTACGTTCCGTTATTTACAGCTCAGAATTATGGTTATGCGGTGATACGGACCAGACTAAAGACAAAGAAATATACGAAAACTATTGTAGGAGTATAACTAATGAAGCTAGGCTTGCATATCGGCCAACTACAAATAGCAATAGACCTAAAGTTGGTGGTCCGAAACAGCTTAACGTTTCGTCAAACAATCAAAGGTGGAATAATCCTCCGACCAAAAAGAACAATCATAGAAAATAGGTAACTTTTATAAATAAATAATACGAAAAGTTACACCCACATCCAATTCCACAATAAACGATATAATACTATTTTGTAAAATATTAAAGTAAAATTTTAATTAAGATTTTAATTTTAATTTCGGTAAAACTGATCCGTTTCATAATAAATTATAATACAGGTATACCTACTTAGAATCCGACAGCAATATCATCATTTATTAAAACTGATTATCTTTTCATCTTTTTCAATAAATACAATATTTATCGGTATTTTTGGTTAATAAAATATTTTAACTGTAAATAATAATGATATCAGTTATAAATTCGACAATAGTTCAGCATTAATTATTGGATAATTAATTTGATTGTAATAACTTTGCTCGTACTATTAATAAATATTTATTTTCTAGGGTGCAGTTAGATGACTATGTCACACGTACAGTAATCCAAAATGTATACTATTTTTGTCTTTTTATGTTTCTATAATTTTACAAATTTCATAATGTTTTCTTAATTCCACAACGGTACATATCACTCATTGACAGAACCATTTTCGTCAAGTGTTAACCTTCTCACATTGCTTGATGACTGCCGTTATTAACTATTTTCAGTTCATAAAATGTTTTTTTTAATAGTAATTTTAAAATGCCGATTTAGTGTCATTGAAAATTTTCAGACTCAATGACTCCGATTGTTTTTCTCCTAATTCTCTGAAATGTTCCTTTTCCGCTTTAATATGAAAACATTTCACGAAATGATCACTTAATCATTGACGGTTACTTCGATTAGACATCCTGTAATTTTTCAAAATGTGGTCATTCACATTGTGTACCACATAGGATATTTTAAACTAATAACAGTCAGTTTCTTTATCGTTTTGTTATATTTTTTAACAGCAACTATTATATAATACAACTTATCTATACTTTTATCTGACTGTCTGAAATGTAAAGATTTTTTTGGTTTTGAGATAATGTCACATCAGCATAATTGTAATACCTTTATATTCGATGTAAAAGTGTAAAGTTACTGTATAGATCACTTTCTGTTGTTTATTCACACTTTTCAATCGATTTTAAACAAAACAATTCTTTACTATTTTATTAAATTCCCCCATAATATTTTATAAGATAGTATAAGAGCGTTTCGTTCAAAGCTAATTAAAATGTGTTGATGTACAATAAAATGTAATCTATAACATACACTTGGATATCGAATATCTAGGTATCAAGATATTCGATATATGTACCATAACTAATGCTGATATGACGTTACAACAGAACCGGTAAGATATTCACATTTCAGCTAGATAGGTATTTTTATAGATAATTTAATGTTTTATTTAATAGCCACTGATAAAATTCGGCAAGAAGTTTGACTTTAAAAAAAATAAATAAAATATATTTCTTGGTACACGATGTGCAAAAATTACACGAAGTCCAACTGGAGTGAACTTCTCACGAGAAAACAAATCATTTCGTAAAGAATTTTCGAAATAACTGAACTATGGCCATGAAAAAATTAAAAAAAAAAAAAATAAAAAAACTTAACACTTAACGTACTGGAAAAAAAACTTTACGTCAGTTAGTCTGAGAAAAAAATGCTGTCACCAAAATGCCCAAACAAATTTGCATGCAAGAAACCGAAGTACGTAATGGCTTCGATCTCTGACTGAACGGTCGACGACGAATTCGACTTACTGTTGCGCGGAACTGTGAAAAAACATTAATAATTAATGTTATTTTTTTTTTAAGCAATTATTACTTTTTGAAAACTACATTTAAACGTGATGTATATCAAAGTATTGCTTTTTTAAATCAAGAAAACAAAAATATTTTCTAACTGAAAATGTCATAATTTTATCCTTTTTATTGTGAACACCGTCAGAGTCTTTATCGACATTTATTTCACTTGGAAGGGTAAAGTGGAGTATCACTTGTACCGCCTTTTCTGAGTAGAGAACTCTCACATGTGTGGACTTCACTCCCAGTGGAATTGATCCGGTGGGGAGCAGTGTAGAGCAATTAGATCGATGACGGCGGATAGATACTATAGAATTAATTCTGCATAGTGCAAAAAAAAAATTCTGCAAAATTAATTCTGTAGTGTCTCTCCCCCGCCATCGCTTTGGTTGCTCTACACTGCCCCTCACATGACCAACTCCACTGGGAGTTAAGTTTACACACGTGACAGTTCCCTACTCAGATACTCCAATTTAATCTTCCAAGTGTAACAGGTGTCGACGAAGAGCCTGATGGTGGTTTTGATAAGAAAAATTTGAAAAAAAAAAATTGTGAGATACCATGATTACGACATCTATGTAATTTAAATTTTAACAATGATTGTTTTATAAATATTATAATAATAAATTATTACTGTTATTAAGTTTGTGTTTTTTATACATATATATATATATATCTTTTACTATACACCACATATCATACATATGTTGTTATTTTTTCGAAGAAAAATATAGGAAATATTTACTGTTCTTGGAGAAAGAAATTTTTTCTGCACTATTTTTCTTTCCGCTTCAAACACTAATAATTTATTATTATTAAAAAAATATAACATAACAGTTATTAATCGTTGTAAAGAACGTAATGATAGTGTAGGTATACAGTTTAGAATTAAACCATTACATAAAATTCTTTGAAATTTTAGATTTTAACCCTTTTTTTTAGTGATGTAAACGAAATAGTGCTAATAATGACGTTATACGATCGACCATTCTTAATTAAATAATTTAAACAATAAAAAATGTTGACGATCTAATTCAAACCTAGCCCAACCAAAACTTAGTATGAAAATCGTATAAGAGTATAAAATAAATATAATAAGTAGGGTGCGGATTTGTATGTATTTACATATTTGTCGTGAATGATAATATTCGAATGATTCCTTTACAGAAATATGTTACAGGACTACCTGATTATTTTAAGCTATGGTTGATATTACATATTTTTACATATTTAATCTAAATTACATATTTTTACATATTTTATTGATATTACATATTTTTGTTAAATATTGAGCTATTTACAGAATTTATAATGTATCGCCGCTTATGTGTTATTTTCTCAAGTTCGTCCGTGTGCTAATAATAGTCACGAGTTGCAACTCTCCATAGTCCTCACCATACAATCATATATGGCTAACAATTATAGGTATTTAATCATTGCAAAGCTTAATATTGTACAATGTACATATTTATACATTTTATGTGATCGTTATCGACGTTATCGCATATTATCGACACTGTGCTGCAATGCTGTACTTAAATATAGGTACTTAAATATAAATTATACAACTACATTAGATTATTAACATAAATTAGGAATACACTCAAATCAAGTATTTATTCGTTGGAGTTGAGATCTTCTTCGTCGTCAACAAAACAATGTACGATCATATACTTTTTGAGATTGTCAAAAGTAAATCGACGTCGATTAGGACGCAATACGTTTTTATAGCGGCTAATTATAGTACCTAAATACTTATAGTATTTATAAGTTTATTTATTTATTTACTTATTTATAGTACCTAAATACTTATTTATAATTTTTTTTCAAGAATAAAAACTTTTTTTTTACATATCTTGTATTTTTATTACATATTTTGATAAAAATAAATACATATATATGTACATATTTTTTAATTTTAAATACATATAAATCCGCACCCTAATAATAAGTAATCGCCTTATTAAAGTAATAATATAGACGGTGTGAATAAGTATATTTTACGAACTCAAAAAGATAGAGGAAATAATATTGATGGAAAAAATTACCTTATTGTTTAATTTTCCAAAAACTTTTTACTTATTTTTTATTAATAAAAGTGGTATTAAATCCTTCAGCAAACTGTCAGGTATAACAGTCAGAAATTTGCTGACGATACGTTGAAAGATGTAGACTTGTATGTGTAACGAAAAATCGGGACTTGATTTTATACATTAAAAAAAAAAAAGAAAGAAAAAGATAATCAATTGGTATTGTTACTCTAATAATCGGCTTTAGAAAGCAGTAGCTCTATCTAGCGTTATTGAAATGCTTTCCCAAATTCTCTTAGCCCTTATCTTTTCTACACAATTCCCAATGTTTTTAATGTCGAGCTTATTATCACGTTTGATTTCTGATAAAATAATATTCATTTTTATTTAT